>SJYV01018906.1:1134329-1154111 GCA_006410875.1 Neotragus pygmaeus | reverse complement strand
GGACCGTCTGCTGGTGGGTATTGTCTGGACAGTTCCTGCGGCGACAGGGCCGAGGCCGGAGCGCGGCCCCCGCCCGCCCGGTACCTGTTTGGAGAATAATGGGCGGCTACGGCCCTGCCGCTGGCTGCGGCCGAGTCTATATAAGGAATTGCACGGATCTAGCGGACCGAGGGGCTCGTATGGGTTCCTGCGTTATTTTTAAAACGAGTTTCTGAGAGTAGGGAAATAAATGCGCCTGGAACGGGATCGCCGTATCCTCCAGAAAATGAGGAAATACGGGTTTAAGTCAAAACTCTCCGGCGCTCGCCCCACCCCCAGGCCCGAGCTCCCTTTCTCCCTCCCCTCCGGGATGCGAAACGCGAGGTTTTGTAACCTTTCCTGGCAATTTTAGATTTTGTGTGGGATTTCCTGTCTAGAAGCAGATACGGAGGTTTTTAGGTGGTTTCAAGATGTAAACGTAATTTTAATTTATTCAAGCCGACATTGAAACCGCCGCTTTCGTGAACGGTCTTAGTTATCCAAATACACATTTGCATTTTAAAGACGTCTGTTAAGTGATGATCGATAACTAATATTTGGCGTCCTCGTTGTGGAGAGATGACTTGTTACGGCCAGGAGCGGAGCACAGGCTATTGCAATTTTAATTTCCTGTTTTAGCGTCAAACAGTGTGTGTGCTATATTGAGCTGTTGCTGCTGTTGCTGATGTGGCTTTATGAAAGGTAAGTTGGTCTGGAAAGGGCTGTTCGTGTTTTACCTTGTTTAAAATGTTCATCGCCAGAGAAAGGGGCTTTTCTTGTTGCTGACGACATGTGTGTGACATGTGAGTCTGAACCACCCAGCGTCTGTGCAGCTGCTGTAAACATGTTTACCTGAGCAGGAAAGGATGGATTTTTCTTCTAAAGATCCTGGGATGTGACTATTACACCCATCAGGCATATCAACAGATGACTTAAGGGGAAAAAGCGGTCCTGAAAGGTACTTGAAATCAACAGGAAAGAGAGCTGTTGGATCGCTGCAGCAAATGGCAACTTGTGCAGGTAGAAAAAAGATGGTGTTTAGTTTTTCTCCTGCATGTATGTCAGCCTGCTCCTGTCTGCTGCTTTCATTCTCAAGGGAGGGATTTATTTACCACGCTTGCTGTCAGTGTTTTTCCTTTGTGTTTAATATTAGAAAAACAGATTTGGGGATGTTTAGTACAGAACGTCTTGTCTGCAGTGAGGATTACTCTCAGAAAACAAAAGGTGTTTCAGATAGCAGTGTGCTACTACAGGTATCTTCCATTTTCATCACTTTTGGCTCCGTCCTTGTATTTCTTTTTGTTCTCAGATGCATTTCATCCATTGCTGATTATTACAGCCACGCTATTTGATTAAGCCTCCTGATTTGCAAATTAAAAATGAAGTTACACGCCATTGTGCTGTGAAACCTCAGGATAGGTGCTGGTTAGGATTTCTTAGCAACGCAATCATATGTAAGTTGCAGTTGTTACTGGAGAGAATTACTTGGAAAAAATGTTAACTCTTAAATCTTTTTAATGAAGGAATAAATGATGTGATGTATACAATGGAATATAGTCATGGAGGTACTTTATGCTGTAATTTATATGTAAATAATTTTTTGTTCATTTTGAAATAAGGCATGCAGATTTTCTGCTCAGCCTCCAGTAAAATATTTTAATTTCTTCTCTGGAATATATCTGCAGAGTAGGATATTAATGGGAGCATCAAGTAATGTGACTTGACAGGGGTAAACCAGTTGAGCAAGGTTTGACGAAAGCATCAACCTTATGTAGTAACTTTATGGTAATGATGTTAGTCGTCTCTAAAGGAGGGGTATTAGAATGGCTTAAATTGTTTTCTTTTTTTTTTTTTACCATTTATAATGTAATGCTTTGTTTGCTGTATTTTCAAAATCTGTCTTCTCATTTTCCACTTCTCCTCTTTGTGGTTACTTTTTTTTTTTTTTTGAGAAACCTACTCTAGTCACTAATGACTACACACTGATTAATTCACCCTGGATGGACTAGCAGGTACATATCTTCTGTCATTTGCATTTCTGCTTGCTGTCTTTGGAAACCACCAGTAGAGGATGCTAACAAAAATGATTATTGCTTTAGTATTACCATAAACCTGTCTTATCTCCTGTTGATTTGGGACCTCTGCTCTGATAGGGACCTTCGATGTAATTCTGGGTCTTAACGTATTTAAAACTAGCCCTAGGTAAATTAGGCATAGCATTTTCTAGGCTGCCAGGACTGGAAAGAAGTAGGATTGTTTTAGCTTGGATAGTTTTACAAATTTGATCTTTTTGAATCTTGAAATTGAGGTTGCTATCAATTTAGTCTTGCTTTAGACCAGTTGTATTACTGCTTTCTTAAAGAAAGTTTTATGTTGGTAGGTTTGGAGAAGAATATGTAATGATTTGTCCATATTTATTTTACATAATTACTATATTTTTTAACTCCCTTTTTCATTCATAGTAAGATCTCTGGGAATATATACTTTTAGACATTAAAATGTAAATGGTTGGATATAGTAAGAAAATTTGAAATTGGTGATACTGTGTAATTATTTTTTCATAATTTATGTAGACTTAAACTATGCATGGATTGGCAGACAACTTCTGAAGAAGGTATTAAACAGCGGTTACTCAGATGTTAGTGATTTTTAGATTTTGTCTTTCCCGCCCCTTCTAGTTAAGATTCAGAATCAGGTAGTATAAAAATTTTAAATTGATCAACTGAAAATTAAGGAATGTACATTTGTTTTGAAGTTTTAAATTCATTAAAAAATCTCTGTAGCTTATTAATTAGTATGCTTGTACTCAAAGAATTCTTTTCAATAAATGTAAATTGATATAACTTATATTGCACAAGATTCAATGTATTTATATCTTTTTGGCCTGTGTCTATATAATTATGTTAATGTAACTGTAAACTTTCGGAATTCCTACTTAGGTCAAATGTCATGAATATTTATTTCCTTAATTATTTTTAATGGTTTCTCTATTAATGCACCAACACCATTACCATAATGCAACTGTAATACTCTTTATCTTGAATGGTAGGAATTCAGGTAGGAATTACCTGAATTATCAGGAAAACTTGTGTGAATTTCTCATTTTAGGGTGTCATAGTTCATCAAGAGTGTGTGTTTGTGTGTATAGTTTCACATTTCCTGATATAGTTCTTGAGATTGGTGTTCTACCAATTCCTAGAGCTCAATAGTGAATAGTGTTGGTTTACTTATTATTATTTTTTATGAACTAAGAAACTTCGCCACGAAGCCATGACATGTACAGTTATAGCATGGAGTAAAACTTAAACTATCCTATAATTTGGAAGCATCAAGCACTTGTTAAGATGACTCTGATATAAAAACATATGGAATATTTGGTTAGGACTTTCTCTTCTTTCTTGCAGACAGTATTTTTTAAAATGCCATACCCTGTGTTTGCAATTTTGATAGCTTTGAAGCATATGGTAAGAAAGTTCTATCAAATAACAGCATAATTATTTCTCCTGGTTGTGTTTTTGTTTTTTTCTCTTTTTTTTGCTTTCCCTTGTATGAATCATTTCTAAGCGTGTGATTAGAGCCAGATGTAAACACAGATGCAGTATCATGTGGAATTATATTACTAGCTACACTTAACTACTTGTCGTGAATTACAGAAGAGGTAAAGAAAAATGACACAGATTTTGGAAGAAGATATGCGTTAATGTGCAAAAGTGCAGTGAGAGGTTAGAGGACTTGATGAAATGATAGTAGTATTCAGGTGTGAAAAAGGGGAAGATGCCCTGGAGAAGGAAATAGCAACTCACTCCAGTGTTCCTACCTTGGAAATTCCATGGATAGGGGAGCCTAGTGGGCTGTGGTCCATGGGGCCGCAAGAGTGGGACCTGACTTAGTGACTAAACCATCACTATCACCACAATCGTTGCAGTATGATCACTAATTTATGGGGAGAAATGTCTCTTCATTTCCCACAGACCTATAAGCTAAATAAAATTAAAGTTCATTATTGACAAAAAATGTAAAATTTTAAAGTTAAGTGCCTTAATTAGGAAATAAAATGCAATATATTAAAAATGAATATATAAAATGAAAATACTTTTTGAAAGACCATGTTGTGCGTATAACTAGCTAAATAATAGCTAAAATAGGTGTATTATAAGTGGAAAATAAATGGATATACACAGAGTAGGAAAAGTTTTGCAGCAACCTTGGTTAAAATGAAATGTGACCTACTGTACAAGCTTTGCTATAGGAAATCATCTTTCCTCTGGATGAGACAGTGGCTTTTTTCTTATTTTTTCCAGGTTTACTGAGACGTAATAGACGCATAACACTGTGCAAGTTTAAGGTGTACAATGTGATAATTTGATACACATATGTATTGCAACGTGTTTACCACAGTAAGGTTAGTTAACACATCCTTCACCTCACATAATTACCAGTTTGTTGTTGTCATGATGAGAACATTCAACCTCTACTCTCATAGCAACTTTCAAGTACAGTGTACAGTACTGTTAACCAGCCGTCAATTCCCCGAATTTCTTCGTGTTATAATTGGAAGTTTGTCCCTTTGACAAACATCCCTGTGGAACAGTGCTTGAAGAATGATAGCTGTAAAGGAAGCATTCTTAGAACATTGGTTTTACAAAATACAGTTTTTAAGTATGTTGTGTGCATGATGGGGGTGGTTTATGCTGCTGGTTAATCTGAAACTGGGTGTCTTGAAAGTATGGCAGTATACTTAAATAGTAAGAGGCCCTCTAGTAGTTTTTGTTCAGAGAAAAAAATTAATGTTTATAACCTACTTCATTGATTTTGTTAAAACATACTTTGGAGAATATCATTGGGGTGTAGATAAATGGAAAGATTCCAAAAGTATCAGCTAAAGTATTCAAGTCCATGCTTGTGTTATTGCTTATTCTTTCTCTAAGAAGTTATTTTCCTCTTGTTTATTTCTTCAAACATTTTCTTGGTATTTAATAGAGGTCCCGTGTAGACACAGAGAATGCAGTTAATTGTCCACGTACATGTTTGTCCTGTAGTCAACTCAGTGGATACCTGAGACTTGATGTGCAGGCTTTGGAGTCTATACTGTAGCTGTTGCTGGAAGACCTCGTAGCGTGGCGGCCTGGGGGACCTGCAGGAACAACTGTATCTGTGCTGGAATTATTAGGAACAGATGTTTCATGACCTCTTAATTCCCACTCCCTTTCCCCCGCCCCTTCCCCATCCATATTTAAACTTCAGTGTGGATGAAGATAAATATGGGAGTGATGTCAATTTCTCATATTTATTATTCTAAAAATATTGCAAGACATCCCTTTTCTCTTTTAATATGTTCCAGTTTCAGAATTTTAGGTATATTCTAATTTCAGCTTTTAAAATATTTAAAATATTGATTTTAATTTTCTTTTTGTAAAATGTGACATCACTATTCTTCAGATACCTCGGTTACTATTCATGGTTACCAAGCTACAGTATAGTCTAATTTCTCTTATTTTTAAGGCCTTATATACATTCAATCCACAGATCTAATTGAACGCTTGGGGTTTTTTTTGTTGTTGTTTGTTAAGTGCTCACAGTGTGACCAGTTTGTTGATTTTAAAAATTCATCATTCTTTTGGAATCTTAACACTTTTAATATGGAATGGACCTTTAGGGAATCGTCATTTTTTAATCTGAAAACTGATATAGTAAAGCTGAAATTTAGGACCTTCAAGTAGAAACTGCATAAGAGACTTTAACATGTTTTAAGAAGGGGCAGTGGTAACAGGTGGAATACCTAAAATCCTTCATGAAATAGAATGTCCGAGCCTGGGTTCCAGTTAACCTTACTCTACCTTAGAAATGGGAAAAGGCTCTCTGAACATCTCTGTGTCTCTAATGTTTTCTAGTTTCTACCCTACAAAACTAAGTTGCTGTTCACTCCTGTTGCTACATCCTTTTCTAAATCTCTTTTGATACTTTTTTTTTAATTGAGGGGAAGGAATAGTTGGAGCAGAGAGAAAATAATTTAATGTGAACAGATACTAATTAAATGAAATCTTGGAGCTGGAGGGATTTGGGAGAATTATCCAAATCTTTTTTTTTTTTTTTTTAAGATAAGTAAACAGATTCAAAGAGGAAGAAGAACCTAGCCAAATTCTGTTACTAGTTTGCTTGGACTTGGTTCCAGCTTCTCAGGCGAGTAGCTTGATACGCCTTAATTGGACCATTTTACCTATGAAGATAACAAGGAAGAAGTAGAAGTCTTGAATTCTCAGATTTATAATAGGAAAAACCAAAGGTATTTTGTGGAATACTCAGTTGTCTCATAAAAATGGATTTCTAATCTCTTCCCATAAATCCATCAAATTTGACAGTTGATGTGCTGACTTCATCTAAAACATTGCAGGTGCAGAGCTGGTATCGTGTTGCTTAGAGGCATATTCCTATTACTTGGATTGTCATTTTCCCTTTTCATTCCCTGCCTCAGCTTCCATTCACTGTCTCCTTCCCAACTCTCACTTGTACTCAATCTAATGTGTTTTATGTATGTTCTTGGCTGTTTCCTTGTAAAATTATCTAGTTCTTTGTTTTGTATCCATATAACTGATATTTTGCTGTATGTTTCCTTCACTTAGTGTTGTTTGAGATCTGTTCATGTTCTTTTAAGTACATGTCTTTCATTGCTTGTAGCTGTGTGGTATTTCATGGTTTGCTTCAGCACTTAATGATTACTTATCAGTTCCCCTTATAATGGTGACCCATATTGACTCCAACTCTGGGGTACAAATAATTCTGTAAAAAGCATCTTTCTACCTATTGCTAATGGCTATGTAAGAGTTTCTCTGGGAACATATATCCAGGCATCGTATCGCTGAGTTATAAGTTAGTCACATATTAAATATCACTTAAGTTCTGCCAGATTATTTCTGAAATGGTTACACTAGTTTTTCCCTTCACCAGTGTTAGATAATTCCCATTTTCCCCCCTTTTTTTCAGCTTCTGGTATTGTACAGCATCTACATTTGGCTAATTGGACAGTTGTTAAGTAGAATATTGTAATTGCTTTGTATAAAGTATAAAACACATTTCTTTGTTTTGTAGGCAGGTTGATTTGTTTCTTTGCGTCCTTGCTAGCCATCTAAGTTTCCCTTTCCAGGTCTGACTTTTTCAATCTCTTTGCTTTCTTTTTGGTTGAGTTTCTACTTGTTGATTTCCTGGAATTCCTTGTGTATTGAGATAGTAATCCCAGTCACCTGTTGATGTTGACTATGGTATGGGGATCCCGAATTGTAATATACTTAAATCCATCACGTTTTTTACTTTGTGGGTCGTAAGATGTCCTTTCTAATCCATAAGTTACAAAGATATTTTCTTAGATTTTCTTCTAATAATTTTGTAGTTTTACCTTTCATATTTAGATCTTTGGTGAGACTGTAGTTCACTTTTTGAATATGGTGTTTCTTTCTGAAGGGGAGCAAACAGTAGTTAAGGATTTGGGTTGATCCTATAATATATTACTTGAGTTGCCTTGACTAAGAAATGAAGTTTCTTAGTCTCCATATGCTTAAATTCCCCCATATGTAAAATGGAGATGGTAACCTTAGAGTTTACCTTAGGTTGAATAACATGTATGAAGCCCTGCGCTTAATACATGTTTTAAGCATTCAATAAATTTTGTCTAAATTTTTATTTTATTAAGATTATTTGCTTTAAATGCATCTTGACTCAACTGACAATTTCTTATTCTCTTGTCCATAATTAACTTTAACTAATATAGTAATAAGCGCCATCTAAAAGGATATTGTTTTATTATCATTTATGTTATTATTTATTTATAAAATTTGTTTTTTGTTTCTATAGCTTTAACCTTAAGCATTGTTTGTTTTGGTCTTAAGAACATGGCTGACTGTTAAATCAATAGAACAGTAACATGACCTGAAGCTTCATCTTACAGGTATCTGTGTATGTCATTTAGCTTTAGAAAGGCTGCCTTGGACTCTTTTTAAAGGACATTTTATTGCAAGAGACCTCACTATATTACCTTATGTATAGTATTGACCTGAACTTGTTATTCTGCTGCCTAAAACAGCCTTAAGTCCAAGGAAGCTAAGCTTCATATGCCATAATTGAATAGCATAAGGAATGTGGCGTCCACAATTTTTCATGGTTTCATTCATTTAGCTTGAAAATAATATGGAAGAAGACAGTTGTATGTCTTCCTAGAACATAGTGTGTCCTTGTGGTTATAGATCAAGGCAATCCTAAGATAAAAGTTAAAATGTGACTGTTTTTTATGTGTGTTATGAAGTTTTATTGAGGTTTAACCTATGTACAGTAGTATGCATGTACATTCTGATGAATTTCGACATACCTGTGTAACCAACAACAGAATCAAGATACAGAATGTTTCCTGCATTTCCAAAAGTTCCCTTGTACCTCGTCTCTGTCAATCATCACTGCCTCTGGCCCAAGCCACCGGCAGTCCGGTTTTGAGTTTTATATGAGCAGAATCATAGTGTGTGCTGTCTGCCTTCTTTTGCTCAGCACAGCTTTTTCATTGTGTTATAGCATGTATGAGTAGTCCATCCCTTTTGTCTTGCTGAGCAGTCTTCCCTTGTGTGGTAGAATTGGATTTTCTGTTCATTTGCAATGGGCTTACCACAGGCAGACCTTGGGGATACTGCAGGTTTTGTTCCAGATCACCACGATAAAATGAGTATCGCCTTAAAGTGTCACAGGAAGGTTTACACTGTCCTGTACTCTTAAGTGTGCACTAAGTAGCATTATGTCTTAAAAAACTGCACATACCCTAATTAAAATAACTGCTGGCACATGCTAGCCATCATTTGATAACACACGGTTGCCTCAAACCTTCAGTTTTTTTTTTTTTTAATGCAGTGACTTTGAAGTACTGTAAAGTCAAACACAGTAGAACGAGTTATGCCTGCATTTGGGTTGTTTTCTGGTTCTTTGCTGTAGAACAAAGCAGCTATGAGCATTCACATCCAATTTTTATGTTATATGCTTATATTTCTTTTGGGTAGAATTGCTGGCTCATGTAGTAAGTGCATGTTTAACTTGGCAAGAAACTGCCAAACTAGTTTCTCATGTGCTTGTACCATTTCATCTTTTGCAAAGAATGATAATTCTAGTTGTTACAATCCTTGCAGATGTTTGTCCATGTTTTAGATTAGGCTATTCCAGTAGGTACATAGAGGTGTACTTTGGTTTTAATTTGGATTTAACTGATAACTAATGACGTTTGAATATCTTCTGATGTACTTATTGGCCATTTCGATATTTTCTTTTGTGAAATATGTCTTCTAACCATTTATCTACTTTTAATTGGGTTGCTTGCCTTTTTATTATTGAGTTATGAGTTCTCTGTATATTCTGAATCCAAGATCTTTGTTGGATTTAGATATGTGAAATATTTTCTCCCTTTCTGTGGCTTATCCCACATTTGATGAAGTACAGTTTATAATTTTATTCTTTTAGGCTTTGTGCTTTTTGTATTCTAGGAAATCTTTGCCCAGTTGAGGAAATTTTTCTCCTTATTTTTTAAGTTTATAGCTTTAACATTTATGTCTATGGTCCATTTTGGCTTAACTTTTGTCCGAATCTTGTTTTGATTTTCATCTGCAAATGTAGATAGCCTTGAGTAGTTTGCAGGAGACAAAAGCTAGATCTTAGTCATCAAAATTTCAGCATAAGAATTTCTACTTGAGATTTTTAGGAATGTTTTTCAGAACCTAACTAAAGAACCAAAGTTCTTTCTTGATTGTAGAGAAGCACAAATCCTGCTTTCCTGGTTTTATACATGTTTTTTTTTAACAGAGCCATTTCATTGTGTCCATTCAGTTTTCAAATTTTTTCTGTCCTTAACACATTTTCGTGTCACAGAGATACTCGAGGCTAGCATTTTCGAGAAAGATCCTGAGAGAGGGTAACCAGACTTGAGCTGCCTGTGAGTGTTCTCTTCGCGCTCGTGCATTCCTACACGGTGGTGGTGAGGTTAGCACTTTCAGTCTTAGACTAGCTGGCTTTGCTCCTTCCTCTGGTCTGCCACGCAGGTTGCTGCCGAAACTATCTGTGAGAAAAGAAGTCTCGTTCAATCATTACCCTAATTAAACCCCTCCCTGAGATCTTCACTGACTTACTGGACAAAACCAAGGTCCTTCCAGAGGCATCCCAGGCCCTGGTTTATGGTCCTGCCTGCTGTTTTCCCCTCTTGCTGGTGGCCCCTCCTGCCTCCAGACTCCTGGCTTTTGCTCCATGCCTTCCGAGGTCCTTTTGTTCCCTCTACCTGGTATACACTTTTTCCCCATGATCCCCTGGGTTTTGTTACATTGTGAAATGACAGGAGTGCATCTCAGATGTTCCTCCCACTAAAATGCTTTCCCTGGTCCCCTTCCCATTTGTCAGAGGAAGGTGGCTGTCTTCTCTTCTGTTACAGTTGTGGGCCCGTGTTTATACTTGTATTATTCTGCTTGTTCTGCTGTGTCACGGAGTTTCTGTATCATCCTCCCTACCCCACCCTGGTTTCCTTGATCTCTTTTCGTTTATTTTTTAATTGGAGGAAAGTTGCTGTACATTGCTGTGTTGGTTTCCTTCTCTTCCTGCCCTGGCATGCCAGGGGTGGTCTCACGGTGGTGGTGACTGGCCAGGTTCGGCATCTGTGGTGTTTGCACTATTCTCCACAGGGCAGGTGCTATTCTGAGGGCTTCACATTTACTATTAAGAGCTCATTTGATTCTCACAGTGATCCTGTTAAGGTCAGACCCTTTTTGTAGGGCTAATAAACAGTAGAACTGGGGTTTGACTCCAGTTAGATTCCGTTCTCCTGGACCCTGCCCTTTCGTGCCTCTCGGTGAACCTGCGCATGGTGGGCAATCAGTGCTTGTGGAGTCAGGGCTAACCCTGGGAGAAGAAGTCTTGCCCTGCTCCCCTCTGCCCCTAGGGTAACTTCAAAGACTATTTTCAAATTTTCTGTGTTTTGTAATATTTAAATATTTTAAAGCATATAGATCTGAGTTGGTTAATATTATGTTTACTTCTCAGTGTGAGCTTTTTTAAGGTCATTTCTCTTGGGACTGGTGATTTTTTATTTAAGTTAAAATCTTGCTTCCTATAACGTTTTTCGCATAAAAGATAACATATACCAAATAAAGCTGCTTTCCTCTTAACATAGATGATCATTATACTCTTTGTTGTTGTTGTTGTTTGATCCCCAAATTGTGTCCAGCTCTTTGCAACCTTATGCACTGTAGCCCACCAGGCTCCTCTGTCCTTGGGATTCTCCAGGTAAGAATACTGGAGTGGGTTGTCATTTCCTCCTCCAGGGGATCATCCTGACCCTGAGATTATACTTGTGTCTCCTGCATTGCAGGTGGCTTCTTTACCACTGAGTCACCTGGGAAGCCCCATTATACCCATTACTTTGGCAAAGATGCTTGATCTTGTTGTGGTGTTTTGTTTTTTTTTTTGCTACATAGTTTATCCATCATTGAAGTTGATTACAGATAATGTTTATTTATTATTTATCTTTTTCATGTCCTAAAAAGCCTATATGTCACTGGATTAACTCCTATGTGATTCTTATTTTTAAGATAGTATTTTTCTATCTAATTTTTCTATTTATTTTTATCACCTGTCCCTATTTCTTGAAAATCCATTGTAACTAACTTTTATCTTTTTTGTTTGTAAAGCTCTCACTTTTTTATAGTCCACTTAGCTTTGTATCTGGCTTGAATTTTATAGATATTAATGCATAATTCCTTCTGTTCTGATATCCTTAGGTGCATGTATAGAAAGAGCTTTGAACTGGAAGATAGAAGTCTTAGATGCTAATATTAAATCTACTGCTACTCAGCCTGTGAAATTGGGAAAAATAATTTATTTGGGTCAAGTTTGTTCATCTGTAGGGTGAGCATGATGGATCTCTGTGTGAAAGGCAGTGAGACCCTGAGGATGAAGGATACAGTATGTAGCCCTGAAGAGCTTACAGTATACTATGGAAGAAATATTGGAAAACCAGCCTTTAGAATGTAGTTTGATAACTGATGTGATATTCTGACCCACATGCACGGAGGGGATAGCTTTGTCTTACAGGATGTGTCTGGGTTATTTTAGTAAAGATGTAGAGAGCAATATTCCAGACAGGGAGCTGTATGCAAGTACATCACACACACACATTGTGTGGGCTTGCAAGTCACGTTTGGTTGAACTCTGTAGGGCAAGTGGAGGAATGGCTAAAGATGAGGCTGGAAAATTAGATTGGAAGCAAATGAAAAAAAATAAAGCTGTGTTTTACTGTGATTGGATTTTATCTTGGGTGCAGTGATGATGAGGAATTGCCAAAGGTCTTGAGGAAGAGGGTGAGGTGATTATGTAATCTATCATCCAATTTTCTTTATGTATTAGATGTTAAATGATTAACACTGAAGAACATATATGCTGCTTTATTAAAAGTGGGAAAAGCTGTAAAAGTGAAAGCATATTTTTCCTGTTTTCCCGAGTTTTTGCTCGTGTGCTGCATTGCTAACAGAGTCACACAGTAACTGCTCTGATAGTGTGGCTGCAATCGTGATGGTTGCCACTGCCTCCTCATCTCTGAAAAGACTTACTTCACTGGAAGCAGACGTGGCCTTGCTTGGAGTAAATTGCTCAAATCTGTAAGAAGTTGGTTGTTTCTGAGCTCTGCACTATTGTGAGGAATTTTATATATATATATATANAGTGCTGGAGTGGGTAGCCATTCCCTTCTCCTCTTATCTGTATATATTTCTAAATATATCACATTGGACCTAATTTTGTGGTAATTAAGGGGGCTTTTGTGCTCCATATGCTATAAACTGTTTTTGTAGTAGAAACTTTTAAAGCTTAACCAAGTTCATCTTCGTGATATTCAGTTGTACCTTTTGTATATGTTTACCTTACTGAGTGTGTCAGTAGTAAACTTAACTGCTGTAAAATGCTCTCTAATCGTGGCTTTACCATGTCAAGTTGCTTTTCTGGACAAGGCTCATCCTCCTCTTTTTTCCACAGTAGATGAGTATGGAGTTTTGCTCTGCTACAAAAACAGTTTAAGGCAGGAAGGTGACTTGGACAGGCTGTTCTTGGACAGTGACGCGTGGGGGGAAGGAAGCAAGGTGCTAGCTGTTGGCGGGTTTCGTGACCACACTCACCCCACTTGTTCTTGGTCACCTGAGTCATGCAGAGCCCAGGTTGCCATCTGTCCTCGGTGCACTAGGTTGAGTCACCAGTCAGTTCACAAGTCACGGTCATACTGCCACCATCATGTTCTCTTGAGTTCCTGATCACCAAGGGTAAGGAAGGTGGCCACAGATGGAAAATCTGAGATGTAAGGCAAGAGAACCCGGGAGATGAAATGGTAAATAAGGAAGACAGAGCAACACTGTAAACTTGGCAGGAGGGTAACATTATTGATAAGCTGTAGACTTTGGTAAGTTGTGTACTCATGTTAAAACTTCTGAGATAAGGAATAAAAATCTAGAAGTAGTATGTGTTTCTTCTAAACTAGTAGAATAGGGAAATAGAATTAGAAAATATATTCAATTTTTTTTAAAAGACAAGAAATGGGAATAAAGTAGAAAGCACAAATAAGGTAGTAGTAATGTAAATATATTAGAAATGAAATGCATGTAAATTGGAAAAATGCTCTTGTTAACAGAAACTCATTGTCAGATTGGATAAAATAGGAAAATCAAGTTATATGCTCTTTCAAAGAAACATACCTTTTAAAAGGTTATAAAAAATTTAAAAAGGATAAAAATAAGATATGCTTGACAATAGTTACTAAAGAAAGGCTGTGTTATGTTGCCATATGAATATTGTGTAAAGTTTACTTTGGGGGGAAAAACTATCCTAGAGAGTGAGGGTCGCCAAATAATGATAAAAACAAAAGATAAAAGGAATGGTAATTTAAAACTGCCATGCACCTGATAATATGCTTTCTAAATATATTAAGCAAAAAATAGATAGGACCACAGAAAAAAGTCCATCAGCATTGTAAGTTATTTAAAGGTTTCCCTTACTAGAGCTTAGTATTAATTTTTAATAAGTTTACAATAATTTCTCTGCTTATAAATGTTGAAATAAGCAGAGAAAAATCAACAAAAATATAGAAGATTTTAATAACAGCATTTACAAACTTGCTGTCATGGCCATTTATAGAACATTGCCTGTCAGATATCTTTAAAAAATTCTTTTAAAGCACATGGGGAACATATAATAAAACTGACAGTACTCTGGTCAAATACAGCCAGCTTTAACAAATTCCTGTATATTGACAGCATACTGCATTCTCTGTTTACAACGCCATTAACTGCACATAATTTATATAACAATAATGATAACATAATTTCCCTATAGTTTTGGGAATTCAGGTGTATTATTTGCAAATAACTCTTGGGCCAAAGAAAAACTCAAAAGAACATTAGAAAATATTTATAATTTAACTAATAAAATACTGTATATCAGGGCTTATGTGATATAACTAAAGTGATAGTTTATGGAAATTTGTAGACTTTAATGTTTATGTTAAAGGACTATATGCTGAAAAAAATAACTGAACTGTTAAGAATTAGAATAAAAGAATGCTCCTTCAAGTAGTGTAAAAAGGAAATATAAGTTAATTAAATTGAAACCAAAAGTAAATTAGAGGAAACAATGCAACTAAGAACCTATTATTTCTAACAAGATTGAAAACTACTGGCAGGACTAAAGGGAAGAGAAGTCACAAGATAATATGGTTCTGGAGTGAAGAAGAGTGTTCCAGTGGTGTTTCAGGAATGGCCATCTTTATGCTCCTGTAGATGAAAGTTACATCAGTGGACACATTCCTAGAAAAATATAGCTTGTATTGATTAGCTCAAGAAGGCATAAAAGATTGAATGGTCTTAAAACATAAAGGAAAAATATGCTCACAAAAATACCAGCTACAAACAGGTTACTAGCAAATTCTACTGATACAAACTATTCAAGGAATAATAGTAAGAAATTCATAAAGGAAACCTGATCAGTAACAGCACTGGTATTGTTGGATGACCCGGTATTTGGGGTGGTTGGTTAATTAAGTGGAGAAAAGTTGAGTTGGAGCATCACCTCGTAATAGTTAAAGAAATCAGTTAGACTTGTTTGTAGATCTAAACCTATAGGTAAGATAAAGGCATAGTTAAGGTAAAACCATACCACTTTCCAAAGGTAATAGAGTAGGATACTTTAAGGACTTTGAATAAATAAGGTAAAAATGCATAAATAGAGCAAAAGATGGGCAAGCATGACTACATCAAAATTAATAATTTTTTCACTACATAGATATGTAAAGAGCATAGGGATTAGTTCTCAGCACATAAAAAGTCTGCCACACAGCAAAATAAAGACAGCTCAGAGGACTTAAATGTCATTTCATTCATAAAAGAATAAAGTCATTTGACCAGTAAGCATATTCTAAGATATTCAACTTCATGAGTAATCAGGGTAAGAAAGTGAAGTCGCTCAGGTGTGTGTGACTCTCTGCGACCCTGTGGACTGTAGCCTACCAGGCTCCTCTATCCATGAGATTCTCCAGGCAAGGATACTCGAGTGGGTTGCCATTTCCTTCTCCGGGGGCTCTTTTCGACCCAGGGATTAAACCCGGGTCTCACACATTGCAGGCAGACACTTTACCCTCTGAGCTACCAAAGAAGCCCCTGAGTAATTAAGGAATCACATGTTAAAACCACAAGAAGGCATTTCATTCCTCCTAGATTCTCAAAAATTAAAAGGCAAATGGTACTTCTGTTCATGTAAGTATGGAGCAGCTGGAACACTTAGAAAGTGATGGTGGTAATGTTAATTGGTACAGCCACTAGAAAAAAACTGGTGTTATTAAATGAAGATGCACATACGCTATGATGCAGTGTCTCCGTTCCGGAGTGTGTCTTAGGGAAACCTCTCCACTTGACATGTTAGGTAACGTGTATAATTGTCCATACAGCACTGTTCATAACAATAACAACAAAACCCTTAAATTCACAGTAGGATGCATAGTGATACATTCAGACAATGGAATGCTAAAAATGAGTGAATTATAGCTGTGTTCAACAGCTCAGATCATCTGAAGAATGTACTGTTGGTACAAAACAAATCATAGAAGAAGATATAGCATAGTTCCATTTATATAAAAGTCAAGAATATGTGAAATAATATGCTGTTCAAGGATACAATTACAGTACAACTCTAAAGGGAATGATAAATATAAAATTAGGGATGAGTGAATAACATTGCTTTGGGGAGGGACATAGTAAATGCAAGAGGTAAGGGTAATGTTTTTTCTTTAAAAAAAAAAAAGAAACCTGTATGGTGAATACTCAAATACTTGTTATATTTTTACTTATACTTTAAACTTATTTATAGAATTATTTTTAGTATTTAATATTAACAATTACTTATAAAATTAATCAGCTGCTGATAATCAGTATTTAACTGAAAATAGTAACTGGGTAAAATTATTTTGAATATCTTGAGTTTTTAATATGATATTTGTGTCTTTTTTGAGGGAATGTGTTAGTTTCTCAGTCATGTCCAATTGTTTGAAACCCCATGGGCTATAGCCCATCAGGCTCCTCTGTCCATGAGATTTTCCAGTCAAGAATACTGGAGTGGCTTGCCATGCCCTGCTCTAGGGGATCTTCCCAACCCAGTGATCAAACCTAAGTCTCTCATGTCTCTTGCATTGGCAGGCAGGTTCTTTACTGCTAGCTCCACCTGGGAAGCCCCATGAGGTACAGATAACTTTAATTCTTTTACATTTTTCTAAGCACTGAATTTCGGAGAAGGCAATGGCACCCCACTCCAGTACTCTTGCCTGGAAAATCCCATGGATGGAGGAGCCTGGTGGGCTGCAGTCCATGGGGTCGCTAAGGGTTGGACACAACTGAGCGACTTCACTTTCACTTTTCACTTTCATGCATTGGAGAAGGAAATGGCAACCCACTCCAGTGTTCTTGCATGGAGAATCCCAGGGACGGGGGAGGCTGGTGCGCTGCCGTCTATGGGGTTGCATAGAGTTGGACACGACTGAAGTGACTTAGCAGGCCCTGAATTTACAGTTTTCTACTTTCGAATATATTCTACTTATTGATCGCATTTTAAGAAGTTTGAGAACAACCTTGCCCTGCCTTATGTTTTTTTTAACTTAAAACATATGTGATGTATTTTATTCTCACAATTTGTGGATATAATGTTTTATTTCGGGATATTGGGCTTCCCTGGTAGCTCAGCTGGTAAAGAATCCACCTGCAATGCAGGAGACCCCATTTTGATTCCTGGGTTGGGAAGATCTTCTGGAGAAGGGATAGGCTACCCACTCCAGCATTCTTGGGCTTCCCTTGTGGCTCAGCTGGTAAAGAATCCGCCTGCAATGCGGGAGACATGGGTTCAATCCCTGGGTTGGAAAGATTAGCTGGAGAAGGGGAAGGCTACCCATTCCAGTATTCTGGCCTGTAGAAGTCCATGGACTCCATGGGTTGCAAAGAGTCGGACAGACTGACTGAATTTCTTTCAGGTTATTGCCACTTTTTTTGTTGTTGTTATTGTTTATAAAACAGTAGTTTTGTGTGTCAGGCACTATTCTAAGCACTTTAAAAATATTAACTCACTTAATCTGCATTAAAATCCTGTGAGAAGGATATTGTTATCTTGTTTTATAGCCAAGGACACAGAGAGACAGAGAGGCTGTTGCCTAAGGTGGCACCACTAGTAAGTGGAGCCTGTAAACCTAGCAGCCTGGCTCCAGACCACTGAGCTACAAAAGACATTATGAAGTAGATCTCTAAGGGAAGCATCATTTTCAATATTATTCAATAAATAGGGTACTGTTTGGAAAATTGACAGCTTATTGTTAGGCTGTGATCAAATGATTATATAATTCCCTTTTATCTGATGTAAAAAATAATCTGAATAAATGATGTATTTCTAGACATTGCTTAAATTGACTCAAATTAACCTGTGTCGATATATTCATGAGATGTGAAAAGTAGATAGGCCAGAGTACCTGTTCGTCTAATTGCAGGTCTAATTACATGCACAGATGGTGATAATGACCTTTCTTTCTTTTTCTGAAGATAGTTGATGGAGTCATACTTTAAATAAGAAAGTTTAATGGTAGCATGTATGAATTTTGGAAAGCAATATTTGATTCAGGGATGTTGATGTGATACTTTTGGGAAATTCTATAATAAGATAGACTATGAATAGAAAAAAAACTAGGCAATTGTAAGTGATTTGTGAAGAAACTAGTAGTAATATTTGAAAATTAGGCACCAGAAGTAGAGAGAAAAGACTCAGATCCTTTAGAGTGACAGTTCTTTACCCACTGAGGGCCACGTCCTTTTGAGAATCTGATGTCAGCTGATAGAAATTTCCATGTAAATTCAAGGGTTTTAATTCAAGGGTTTTATAACTCTGTGTTCTTACTCTCTTTCCCCTACGAAGTACATCCGGCTTTTGGCACAAGATATTTTTCTTTCAGATGTCAAAACAGTTAGGGAACATTTTAGAAATTGTTAACTTACTCTTTCGGTATAAACTTGAAACCATTTGGAGGATAAACTATAGAAAAAGTCTTGATTTTTGTTGACTGGAACTTCAGCTAATCTTTAAACCCCATTCATAACATTTTAGAAATAGCACTTAACATTGAGAAAGGAAAAAATAAATCAGCTAACTTTCATTTTCTGTTTTATATAGCTTTACAGTCTGGTAGTTGATGAACTTACTTGCTGTTCTTGGTAGGAGATCAGATGGTATAATATAACCAACATGTAATGCTTGTCACGTGTGTCATAGGCACTGTGCTAATTGCTTGGGATCCAGTGATGGATAAAGCTGTGGTCCTGCACTAAGAGAATTCATAGCTGGATGATGGATAGAGTCACAGAACAGGTGCTTGTCGTACAGTACAGTCAGTGTACTGACTTTCTCAGTGTACTGAGAAAAATATAGAAAAATGGAAAGAATAGCCAAAGAAAGCATTAGTGGAAGCAGTAATGTCTGAACTGAGTATTAAAAGAATCAGAGAGAGAGCATTTGTGCATGTGTCTGTGCTGGGGAGTGGTGGGGAATAGGAACTGAGGGCAAACCTGGGGGAGGAGAGAGGTGAAGACACGTTGATGAAAGGCAACAGCTGTGGTCTGGAGGTACATGCAGGTGTGTGCTGGTAGGAAAATAACTAAGGGACCAACGGGGTGGAGAGCTGCAGAGCCAGAGCACGGGAAGCTTTTTTATGCCATTGTCAGAAGACTGAAGCTCCTCTCTCGTTTTTTTGCTTTGGGAAGCCATCAAAAAGTGTTAAGCAGGGGCTGTATGATTGTTGCCAAGTTGAATGGGCTACTCTGGTAACTGTTATGGATGGTAAATTTGAAGTGAAGAAGATTGGAGGCGGGGAGGCCAAGTAGTTGGCTTAATCAGAGCTGACAAGGACTTAAACAGTACTGTATTAATAAAAATGGAGAAGCAGGAACAGATTTCAGACTCTTTACACTTGATATAGGTTGATAGTAAATTCAGTACTACTTGATGCTTGGAGCAGCCGTGAAGAGATACCTCACGCCCAAGGTGAGAGAAACCAAGTAAGATGGTAGGTGTTGCAAGAGGACATCAGAGGGCAGACACACTGAAACCATACACACAGAAAAGTAGTCAATCTAATCACACTAGGACCACAGCCTTGTCTGACTCAGTGAAACCAAGCCATGCCTGCGGGGCAACCCAAGA
>SJYV01018906.1:1064340-1134243 GCA_006410875.1 Neotragus pygmaeus | reverse complement strand
TCTAGCAATATATAAGGAATGAATTCTGAATGTTGCATTTCTCCCCTGCAACAAACAAACAAACAAACACTCCTAAAAGCCTTTCCCTGGGTTTTTGTAGTGGTAGAGTAAAATCTTGGTGTTTGTAGCAACTCTGATTTTGGTCTAGTAGCTGCTGAGGACGCATCCCAAGAACAGCAGGAACAAAACGCACTTGCTTTTCTCACCCTCGGCCGCCCTCATCCCGGTGGCTGGCCATTTGTTCCCAGTTCCCTGCTGACCCTTTACCCTGCCCCTGCCCCAGGGCCCTTTTCTAATGCTTTTGTTTCAAGAAGCTCTTGAGAGCTTGCTTTCTACATTACATGGTGACACAGAAAAAAGTAAAATTTATTTTAGCATTTACATTATAGTTAACGTTTTTGGTGGAACATTTTCAGCATGTTTCAATAACCTAAGCCATCAGTCCTGATTCATTTTTAAAAAAGATTGTTCAATCTGATATTTCATTTGCTTTGGAAGGCTCTAATTTATTTTCATATATTTTGATAGCATTGTTATTTCTGTCTTGACTATTTCCTTTTAGAAAAATATAAAAATTCAGTAATTTTTTATAGCATTGTGTTAAAACTAAGTTTTTATTATTGTATAATTTTAAGTATAGCTTCTGATTGATAACTTTTGTTTGTTTGTTTAATTTAAATTTATTTATTTTTATTGGGGGAAGGGAGGTGGGAGGCATGGGAACACGTGTATACCCGTGGCGGATTCATGTTGCTGTATGGCAAAACCAATACAATATTGTAAAGTGATTGATAACTTTTTTTCACTTTGCGGTTGTATAGTTATGCCACCTATCCTTTATGTATGTATGTATGTCCTTCTGACAAGTATCACTCTGAGTAACAGCTCTTAGGAAGTTCAGAGTTAATAAAATCTGTTATAAAATATGTTCATATAATGCAAAGGATGCAGGAGAGGATTCGCAAAGGCGCCTTTTAGAGCAGATTCCCATGATCGTGTTGTCTGTGCTCTGCCTATATTGGTTCTTAGTAGCAGCAGCTGAAATGCTGCTGAGTGACCTTTGACACAGAACCCATGAGTGCTCCAAGTATGATTTCACTTTCACCTCCTTCTTTGTAAGCTGAAATGCTTGTCAAATCAGATGGGTGTTTAGACCTTCTTAGTGAATGTGTCCTTAAGCGGGACACGGGTCAGCTTGGCATAATCCCCACGTTTATCTTTTTCTATTATGGAGGTTTGTTGGGGGCTGAGGGGATGCTTCTTTCAGAGGAGAAAGTGTAACTCAAGGGTAGGTGGGCTTGCCGTTCCCTTCTCTCTACTTTCCATGCAGTCAGGGAAAGGAGACGGGTGCTGGCTGGTGTGTGTGGTTCCCACTTGACCCAGGCACTTATATTTCATCATTAGTGTGTGAACTGATGAATTGTATCGAGATGCTGTATTTGGTAGTATCTCCCTTTCTCCTCCTCAGTAAACTAGACTAGATTGCCTCACAGTAGTTACTAGTGTAAGAGGTTTTTCATGTATTTAATGAAAAAAAGTATTATATGTGTGTTATAAACGATTATATTTGTATTTTTCTGTGTAGATTTTTGTAAATCTGGTATTTATGCCAATTTGTCAACTCTTAATTATAAAATGCTTAAAGAGTTAAGTAAATAGTATTTTAATTTTACAATAATGAAGTTGCAAATTCTTGAATCTCTAAAACTTTCTGATTTAGGTTCTGATAATCTGGTAGGACATTAGGACTAGTGCTTAGTTAGGCTCGCATGACTTTGAACAGCAGAAGCTGGTACATCCTTATCGATTGTAGTTGATTAGAAGCTACAAACTGTTGCTAACTGTTAAAATACAAGAAGGTTGTAGGAGACCATATGACAAAAGAACTTGTTACCTTTGCAGTTTGTTCACTGTACCTCACACACTTTGTTTCAAAAGAAAAGCTCTATTCATAGCTTGGGTGAAAAGACTCTTCCTTTAGACAAGACTTGTGGGAGATTTCTTGCTAACTTGGATATTTCAACTTGTTCAGGACTATTCTGAACATATTGAACTGGACTCTAGGAATGGTTGAGAACCTAACTAATTCATTTTTTTCTTATTGCTGAATCAGTAGTTTAGTGATTAAAGCTCTTTAATTCAAATTCATAAATATAAATTTGAAACAAAGTACTGAAAACTATTAACATGGAGATCTCCAATAATTTTGATATGAGAGAACATAGAAAAATCAAAATATTTAGTATTTGTCAGATAATAAGATTTGACCAGAAGAAATATTTGACCAAAAGAACTTGTTTGATTTTAAGATTCTGGAGGAGGGGGAAGGAAGTTGAAGAGGTGGCTAAACCCAAATTGACCACTGACATGTTGAATATCCAAATCTATAGGCAGTTCACTAAACCATTTGTGTTTTCAGCATTTTTGTTGACTAGTCTTTTCACTTACAGGGCTCTGAAGTCCGTTCATTTATTCACAACTCCATTTAGCTAAAGATTAGTGTATACATTTTGATAGATGAAAACAGATTTGGGGGGATTTGCATTATACAATGTAAATGAGCTTCCCAGATGGCAAAGTGGCAAAGAACTCACCTGCCAGTGCAGGAGATGAAAGAGACATGGGTTCAGTCCCTGGGTTGGGATGATCCCCTGGAGGAGGGCATGGCAATCCACTCCAGGATACTTGCCTTGAGAATCCCATAGACAGAGGAGCCTGGTGGGCTACAGTCCATAGGGTCACAAAGAGTCAGACACCACTGAAGCAACTTAGCACACATGCATAGTGTAAATAGTTTATTATATAAGTGTAATTATATAAATTCCATTAAAGCTGCTTAAAGTAGAAATCTCAATTTCACTTTTCAGAATTGTTTTAGTGACAGAAAGGTAGACTAGTAACCTCAAATCAATTCTTTTTCTCTAACTTCGTCCCATTCTTTAGCTAAGATGGTAGATTCAGACCCTACATGCTGTAAGTTGTCCAGCTGCACAGAACCACTTTCCAGAAGCCTTGATGTTCCCCATAAAGCTGTTAAGACAAAAACAAACCAACAATCCTAACACCTTTTATGGGAGAGAAACCCCGATAGGGATGTGACTCTTCTTGACTAAGCGGAATGCCTAGGGGACCAGTAGTCTAAAAGGAGGAAGATTAAAAAGGAGGCTGTTAGTAGAGAAGCCCATTCACTTACAAGCACCATCATGTTGTGAGGAAGTCAGCATCTTGAGACCATAAGGAGGGTTTGGAAAATGCTGGGAGAACCTAGAAATTTTTTCTGTGCAGACTAACAGAAAGAGATGAGAACATTTTCTTTTACTATCACGTTTGAAAAGGACTTGAAAAAGACTGAGAGAAACGAGTACTAGATTTTTAAGTTGGAAAGGGCCTTAAAGAAATCCAGCTGAATAGGTCATCTGTACATAGGAACTGAGAATCTCAGAAAGCTACATGATTTGGTGTGTAGATCATACAGATAATTTGAAGCAGAAACTACAATTTCCTTATTGGGTTTGGTTGATTAAAAGTATGAAGTCATTGTTAAAGTGTAAGGAATATGGGGAATATGAGAGCAGAAGGACCACTAGTTACCTTACAAAACGTTCACTGTTCCTTACACACTTCAGAAGTAAAACTCTCCCCATTGACTTGTGTATGAGACTGACCTTTGTACAAACACAAACTATGGGAAATGTCTGGCTCACTTGAGATTTCAACTCCATTAGAGCTATTTCTAGGAGCTTTATGGTGGTTTTTCAGAGTTAAATTTAGGGAGACAAAGGAGTATAAAAGAGCTGTTGATGTATGGAAGCCCTATACCCCAAATTAAGGTAGAATGTTATGAGTTTAGTACTTAAAATTTGAATGAAACAGAAACTTTTTTGAGATATTTTAACAGTTGCCCTTAAGCGGTTTGTCTTGAATTAAATGGATTTGGGACTAATAGTATTTCTTTTGGTAAAAACATAAATAAATAAATGCAACTTTTAAATATCCCATTTTTTTTTCTCTTTTTGAGTGGACAAAGCATTTTAATATTCCTATCTATTATGTCTTGATTAGCCAAGAACAGACCACTTGTTGAGGAGAGGAATGAAATAGTAGCTAAAATAGACAAATCCTGTTTTGTTTGGTTTTTAATTCAGTATCTTTTTGTCTGGCTATTCTTTATTGTGTAAAAAGGAACTTAATAAATCTTGTCAACTTAAACAAAGTCTATTTCTGTCTTTCAGGCATTAATATAACCATGCATGTTTAATGATGTCAGTTATCAGGTCTTCTTTCAGGGTAGGTTACAGAATAAATGTGTTATCAGAACTTTGAATCTTAAATACTGAATGTACTTTGCACATTTTCCTGCATTCCTCATTTAATAAATGCACAAAATATCTTTCTACCCTAACACTACTCTTGCTCATTCAACCCTTTTCCTTGGAGTTAAGATTAGACAAGATTTACAGAGTTTAAAGAGTGTGAATTTTGAAAGGCCTCTAACTACTGAGGATTGTTTGAAGCTTTGATAAGTGATATTAGATGCTTTAAAAGAGGACTTTAAAAATTCTCAAAACACTTAGTATTCCAGTTTTAAGTAAAATGCAGTTGAGCTTTAGATAAGGAAGGTCTTGAGGTTTTATTTGGGGTTTAGGAAATTCATTTTATTTCTACTCTGAAGTGATTATGAGAGCAGATTTTTAGTCCTTATAAAGTGCTAGAGAAAGGAACTGAATTGTGAAATGCTGATTTTAAGAAAGCGTGTTTATTTCTTAGAGGCTAAGATCACTCTTCTGTAATCTCCTCTTACTAAAATAAGATTCTTATTTCTATCAGTCTTAATTTAGTAGAATCTCACTCAATGAAAAGCTAAGGATTCATTTGATGGAAAACATTCATTTTGCATACCTTCGTGGGCTTTTAACTTGTCCCCTCCATACACACACCATTATTTAATAGGAAAATTCCTTTTATAAAATTTATAAAACTTTCATAAACAATTGAAATTACTCCATTATAGTTCTTTTAGTGGATATACTATCCCCTCTTATCATTGGACATATGTTATTAAATTTTTTTAATAACATGAATAGCCATACATCAAGTTTGTCTGACAGTTTATCCTAGGATAGAGTCCCAGAAGTGGAATGATTGGGCAAACCCATTTAAGCCTCCTAATACATATTGCCGGTGCTCTTTCCAAAAGCCCTTATCAGTTTATATTCTCCAGCATGAATTCCCGTATCCTCTTGGGAGGTGAGTACACAGAGCACCAGATGGTGTCTGGAAACATGGTTTCTAGTCTCCGCCATACCATGTACTAATTGTAGATATCCGGGTTAATCACATAAATTGTGTGGCCCTTGGTTTCCTCACCATAACCTTAGATGAATTCTAAGTACTCTCCCAGCTCTTCACATCCTTTTTGAAAGTGGATTTGAGCAAGGAGGATGAGTGCTGGCATTTTGCCAGGGGATTTGTCTGGAAGGAAAGCAGAAGTAGGAGAATCAGATGGCGGAGGGAGGGCAGGGGGCCAGAGGAACAAGACGTCTGACTCACTGTTCAGGTGTTTACCTGGAGAAGAAAAACAGGATCCAGTCATACTATATCGTGTAGACAGCTTCTCTGGAGACAGAAGGATTTTCAAATAATTTCAAGTAGAGAACGGAAGTACAGGAAACAGGTATGTAATTCTTCAGAAGTTGTGTCCTGTGTGGGCTATAGATTACAAAAGATCCAAGCCAAGGGAAAAAAGTTTACTGAAGATTCAGATACACAGAAGGCAAAATATCTTCAAGATTTTAGAATAAATTATGCTGTGATGATAAAGGGAACAAAAGTTGTTTATCATCTCAAATATGTAGAAGGAGACCTGGGCATAGAATAAACTTGGTTATTTCTCTTTTCAAGCAGCAGCACCTTAACTCTGCTTTTATTCAAAGAAGACTTAATCTCTGTGAATAATTCAGACAACCAGACGTCATGAATGGTTGTGAGGGAAACCTGACCGTAGCCTGGCTGGCTCTTCAGGAGCAGGACTGCCTTCGAGAAATGTCTGTAGAATTAATCTCTATGGCCCTGTCACCAATGGGGAGGGGTTTCCTTGGACCAGTGTAAGACATTTACATACTGAACAGACACAAATAATGATAAAAATTAAAAGGTTGATAAATGAGCATTTTGTAATCAGCTTTCTAAAGTAAGAATAACAAAAAATTGTTAGTTTCTAATATCCTGTGATGAAAGTTATTAGCTGATTTATTGGTCTGTCAATTTAAAATGGACACTTTCGGTCTGGTTTTTAAATTTATAAATTAGAAATTTATAATTTATAAATTAATTTACAGTGTTAAAAGTGTTTTCATGTAGGAAAAAAATCAGAAGTTTGCTCTATAGTGATAGTTTTTAAACTTTGTTAGTCTTTGAGTTCACTATTTAGAGTTCCCTGATGGATTGTTAGAGGTAGAAATAGTGAGTTCATTGCTGGACTGAATAAATAATTCATATGGCACAAAAGCGGCTTTTTCTTTCTCCCCAGTTCCTTTCTCCCCCATTATTCACTTTCTCTCTTTTAAAAGGATCCTTTACAGCCAAAGAGTAACTTTGTGTGAATGTGCAAGGGCTGCAGCATGGTTGCAGCCTGGGTGTAGCAGCATAACTGGGGTCACCAGAGTTGGGGGGGTGGTCTGTGTTAAATGTGTGTTCTCCAGCAGCGCCTAGAAAGGGGCAGAGTAGTTACACATTGTCAGGCCCTGTCCCGGGTGAAGTTTCCTGGGGAATTTTCTTTAGCAAAATATGTTCTTCTTTTTGGCCATAGTATCTTTCACAGTGTTTGCCTCAAGACAAAATTGAATTTTAAATTGAGGAAATCATTGCATTTCTTCTGGTTTTTCAGAAACCTTTTCATTATGACTATGACATTGCCGGAATTAGTCTGGTAAAACATGAGCATTTTTTAATCCTTTACAGGCCATTTGGGAATTTTTATTTTCTAAAAATTATGAAGATAATATTATATATTTATGTGAAGTTCTGTTTTTCTACCTTTTATTATAGCACCAAAGTAGGGATTATGCCAGGTTATTTTCTCTTTGCTATTTAAGTCATAAGAGACTCGTGTTTTATTGAATCAAAGCAATTTCTCTCAGCCCAATAATCTCTTGAAGAGTGACACAGCTGGAGATGGTGGCTATCGTTCATAAATCAACTGCATCCTTGTTTTTTGTAATAAGTTAGTATCTGGATATCTTAAGAGATTATCTAAAAATATTTCTTGAAACGTGTGTATTCAGCACATTTCATGATATAATAATACCTTTTTTACACTTATGTGATAGAAATTTAAAATACTCGACTGTAATCCAAACTTCTATCAGCTGGAAATATTCATTTATTGATATTTTGCTGCTTCTCTAGTGTATAGATACTTCACCAATATAATGTTTATCCTTGAATAAGTTTTTAAGTAAGATAAAATGTTGTGGTTACTACAGTTCAGTGTGTATATTGTGTGCTTTTCATATGGCAGTCTTTAATACGTAGGCTAATAAATCTGATTTAGATGCTCTGCTTTGATATGTTACCTATTTACCTTTCTTTTTTCAAACCTCAGGTGACACCTTATTTGCTTATTTTAAGACTTAGTGATTCACTCAATATTAACTTCAATCATAGATAGTCATTGTAATATTATGACACTTTGTGATTTTATGACACGTTGTGATTTTAAGTGCTGAATCATGTTGATTTTTTTCCATCAAAATTAGTTTTAATCCTTAGTAATTCTTTTTAAGATTTTTTTTTATGTGGACTATTTGTAAAGTCTTTATTGTATTTGTTACAATATTGCTTCTGTTTTATGTTTTGGCTTTCTTGCTGTGAGACATGTGGGACCAGGGATCGGACCCGCACCCCCTGCATAAGAATGTGAAGTCTTAACCAATGAGTAAAGTCTAACTTTACTCTGGTTTTTCACAATTCTATTTCAATAGTCACAGAAACCAGATATCTTGGGGGTTTTATTGGCCTCTTTCGTGCTGATACTGTATTGTTGAAGCACGTTTCTGAGGGGGACAGTGACCGTGTCACTTACCTGTTGCTGCATAACAAACTGCCTCAAGGCTTTAGGGCTTTAAAGCAACAGTTGATTTTAATTTCTCGTCATCCCGAGGGTTGCCTAGCTGTGTCTTCTGCATCATGTGCTCATGGTCAGGGTGCTTAGAAGGACGACAGGAATGCAGGGTGCACCTGGGGCAGGCCCCATGGGGGCTGGGTTCTCCTTAAGTGCTTGTCTGTGGACTTGACTGAGCTTCTTCCCACTTTATAGCTGGATCCCACGAAGGGAGTCTCCAGAAATTGAAGGCAAAAGCCATAGCTCTTTTAAGGCCCAGATTCTGGAGAGACTCAGAGTCACTTCTGCCCATTCTGTTGGTCAGAACTGGTCACAAGACCCCACCTCACCTCAAAGATTGGTTGCGGGGAGAGTTGAGGGGTCTCAGCGGGAGCTAGGCTTCCCTTCTTGATGGGGGAGAAGACGCTGAAAGAGCAGATGGGATGACATGTGTGGTTGCAACTATCTTGGGAAACTTGAACTGCTGCAGAGGAATGGAGTTTTTGGCTGGACANGACCTGACATTCCAGGTTCCTATGCAGTATTGCTCTTTACAGCATTGGACCTTGCTTCTATCACCAGTCACATCCACAACTGGGTATTGTTTTTGCTTTGGCTCCATCCCTTCATTCTTTCTGGAGTTATTTCTCCACTGATCTCCAGTAGTGTATTGGGCACCTACTGCCCTGGGGAGTTCCTCTTTCAGTATCCTTTCAATTTGTCTGTTCACGCTGTTCATGGGGTTCTTGAGGCAAGAACACTGAAGTGGTTTGCCACTGGAGAATAGCCGTGGTACTAACAACCAGAGGTTTGACTCCGCTTGAATCATCTGCCGTCTGTTCTTGTCTTAGGCATCACCAGTGCCACCAATCTGTTATATTGTCATTACAGAGTCTTGGTCACCATAAATAAGTGAAAGTTCATGTCCTGCTTTGCTCTTTAAGATCAGATTACAGAGGATACTGATTTGCCTTTAAATAATGTCTTCAAAGACAAAACCAAATAAAATACTATACTAAATATAATAGACAATTGGGAAAAAGAAGATAGATGTAAGAAACAACTTTTGGACAATAATAATGATTAGATGTTAGAATAGGTTTCCCAGGAGAATGTTTTAAAGAATTGAGCATATAATGGTGTGGTGAATTGTGTGGGAAGTGCTGAAAATGAGAATAGGGCAAAAGAAGGGGACTTAGTTTTGTCAAGTGCATTTTTCTTTTGAAAGTTAGGGGGAGCATTTTATTTCCTCTAAAACAAAGTCAGTGACATTGGAATCTTGTTCATTTTCTTATTTTTAAACATGGACTTTATGTGTGATTTTTGAAAGAA
This sequence comes from Neotragus pygmaeus, assembly GCA_006410875.1. Taxonomy (NCBI): domain Eukaryota; kingdom Metazoa; phylum Chordata; class Mammalia; order Artiodactyla; family Bovidae; genus Neotragus; species Neotragus pygmaeus. The sequence goes on along the minus strand of SJYV01018906.1, from coordinate 1,124,810 downwards.
GCTTTTAAGTTTTGTGACAAGCAGTGCTACTTGTACTCATACTGGAGTGGGCTGCCATTTCCTCCTCCAGGGATCTTCCCAACCCAGGGGTTGAACTCGTGTTCCTTTGTCTGCTGCATTGGCGGGCACCACGGAGCCACCAGGGAAGCCACCTTTAAAGTTACCTGTATGCATTTGCAGAGCATGTTTGTACATACTACTGTGTTTTCTTGATTCTAAGAGATAGCAGCTGAAAGACATATCCTTTGATTTAATACTTTTTTTCTCTCCTTTTGTAAAAATCGAGCACTTATTTTGGAGGCAGGAGGAGTGTTCTACTGAAGGATTATTCTGAATTTCTTTCAGCCATAGGCATGCTGTTCTTGACCTCGAGCATTTTACGCATTGACAGCATAATTTTNTTAATACTTTTTTTCTCTCCTTTTGTAAAAATCGAGCACTTATTTTGGAGGCAGGAGGAGTGTTCTACTGAAGGATTATTCTGAATTTCTTTCAGCCATAGGCATGCTGTTCTTGACCTCGAGCATTTTACGCATTGACAGCATAATTTTGAGGCACATCAAGGAGTTCTTTTGGCTTGGCTTCCATCTCTTATTTAAGCTTGTAGCTTTTTTTTTTTTTAACTAGTTACATTACACATCACTAAAAGTTAAGTAAATTCTCTTGAAAGTCATCCAGGAGAATTTCACAGACAAGTATTTGTTACCTGCTCAGAATTATCACTTAGTAGATCTTCACTAAACATAAATTAGCCACATGTTACAGGCAGGTCTGCACGTGTAATAACTTTTTATTTCAATGCTGCATTATAGAGTTCTTTATAAAGACATTTTAAGAGGTAATTAGGGATTTAACATTAAGTTAAAATTCACCTCTATATGGCTCTAGCAGTGCAGTTAATTGAGGTGATAGATAAAAGGTACACTGTTAATCATGTCCAAGTTTACACAGGGATAGGCAATGACAAGATGTGATGCCATGTATAATGACTGTAAGATTCTTTTGATTTTTACTGGAAGACTCCTCTTTATTTGAAAAATGTTAAAGTGAAAAATATTAAAATATTTATACCTTTGTATTTTTGACTGTGCCTTACAGCATGTGGGGTCTTAGTTCCCCAACCAGGAATTGAACCCATGCCTCCTGCATTGGGAGCACAGAGTCTTAACCACTGGATGGGCAGGGAAGTCGCCAGTGTACATATATTCTAGAATACGTTATAGAAGAAAACAGACTATAGTTTTTTCCTCCCTCCAACTGCATAAGGAAGACATAGCAGGTATCAGATACTGTTCTTATTAAGGTCAAGAATCTTGAGACTTACAGTCACATAGTAAATGGTTGCTTTGGGTTTATAAACCAGGTCTTCAGGACATCCAGATGTGTGTTCTGTCTACTGTGCTACCTTTTGCACCTTTAATTGAGATTCATTTACTCAACAAATATTTACTAAATGTTCTTACTGTGTGCTGGGCATTATGTTAAATGATATTGTGAAACAGTAAATAAGTTCTGTATCCTTGTGAAACCAAAAACTTTGGGAAACACTGAAATTAAACAACTACAACTCATAGGAACGTTAAGGGAGAAGAAAGTCATAAGGTGATATGAGAGTATGTAACAGGTAGGCCTCGGAGAAGGCGATGGCACCCCACTCCAGTACTCTTGCCTGGAAAATCCCATGGACGGAGGAGCCTGGTAGGCTGCAGTCCTGGGGTCGCTAGGAGTCAGACACGAGTGAGCAACTTGATTTTCACTTTTCACTTTCATGCATTGGAGAAGGAAATGGCAACCCACTCCAGTGTTCTTTCCTGGAGAATCCCAGGGATGGCGGAGCCTGGTGGGCTGCCATCTATGGGGTCGCACAGAGTTGGACGCGACTGAAGTGACTTAGCAGCAGCAGCAGCAGCAGCGAGTAGACCTAACCCAGCCCTGTACTGGTGGGCAGCACTAATGGGCAAGTCAGGGAAGGACAAAAGAAGTTAGTTTTTAGGCTGAGGTTGTTCGGAATCCATGAGTCAAAGAGCACAACAGGCACCAGAAATAGTCTCTGCAAAAGTAAGAGAAAGACATTAAAGGATTCCAGGGTGGCTGGCATTGAGAAGGAAGAGAAGTGACACTGGAGAGGAATTCAGGAAACAGATTACCTGACTTCTTTCAGGAGTTCGACCCTTATCCTGAAGAATATGGAAGTCATGGGAAGGTTGTAATGTGATTTGTTTTCATCTGGAAACCTTGAATCTGACTGCAGTGAATGTAGAGGCTTGTTGTTAGAAGCTGTTCTTTGGATCAGGTTGGAGATGATGGATTCAGCAGCTGAGTTGGACAGAAGTGGATAGATTTGAGATTTGGGAGGTGAACAAGGGATTTGATAGAAATATAACACCTGTCTTGTCATTGTTCCATCTNTAGAGGCTTGTTGTTAGAAGCTGTTCTTTGGATCAGGTTGGAGATGATGGATTCAGCAGCTGAGTTGGACAGAAGTGGATAGATTTGAGATTTGGGAGGTGAACAAGGGATTTGATAGAAATATAACACCAGTCTTGTCATTGTTCCATCTGTAGAACTTGACTGTAAGAGCATCTCCAGAATCCTCTTAGTAGCCTGGGCTTAATGTTAGGCAATGACTGTTATATAGAATAACTTAGAAAGCATTGCTCCTTAAAAAATAATTTGCGTATGGAGCTGATTCCTGTTATCATTTGTTGGATTCCATTAAGTAGTCTAGGGAGAACTTAGTTGTAAAAGAATTCACATCTTAATTTATATGGTAAAGCTTGTAGACAAGTGTACATGCATGATGTGTGCTCATTTGGTACATGTTACTTTGCTCACACTGCTTATTAATCAACATCAGATCTGAAAGGTGACTGAGTATTTAGGATCTTAGGATTCTTTTTTAAATATAAATTTATTTATTTTAATTGGAGGCCAATTATAATATTGTATTGGTTTTGCCATACATTGACATAAATCCACCATGGGTGTACACATGTTCCCCATCCTGAATCCCCCTTCCACCTCCCTCCCCATACTATCCCTCTGGGTCATCCCAGTGCGCCAGCCCCGAGCATCCTGTATTATGCATCGAACCTGGACTGGTGATTCGTTTCACATATGATAATATATATGTTTCAATGCCATTCTCCCAAATCATCCCACCCTCACCCTCTCCCANGGTCATCCCAGTGCGCCAGCCTCGAGCATCCTGTATCATGCATCGAACCTGGACTGGTGATTCGTTTCACATATGATAATATATATGTTTCAATGCCATTCTCCCAAATCATCCCACCCTCACCCTCTCCCACAGAGTCCAAAAGACTGGATCTTAGTATTCTTGACTGGGGCTTCCCAGGTGGCGCTAGTGGTAAAGAACCCACCTGCCAATGCAGGAGATATAAGAGATGCAGGTTGAATCCCTGGGTTGGGAAGATCCCTTGTAGAAAGAAATGGCAACCCAATCCATTATTCTTGTCTGGGAAATCCCATGGACAGAGGAGCTTGGCAGGCTACAGTCCATGGGGTTGCAGAGAGTTGGACACAACTAAAACAACTTGGCACGCACACTGCACATTCTTGATTGATTGGTGGAAACTTAGATCTAAACCATGTTGTTTCAATAGCATATTATTAAGAAACACTTTTCCTTTGTAATGATAAGAATTTACAGTCTGAAGACTGGGGTTCTAGAGAGTTTGTGCTCCTCTAAGTGGGAGAGGGGTGGCTAGTACATCATATCACACAATATGAAGATAAAAGATCAGAATTATTTATAGGTAAAGCAAACATCAAAAGAAGGAAGGAAAAAAGAAAAGGAAAGAGCAAATGAAGGATTTTTTTTTGCATAAGAAATACATAACTATCTAGGTGTTATTTTTAGTGTAAAGAGAGATTCACTGTCCCCAGAATAATTTGTGCCTCAGAGCTCACCTCTGGCAACTTCAGCTGTCTGCATGTGCGTGGCTGGGAGTGTGCGGGGAGCAGGGAGCCCAGGTGCTGTAGGTGGGCGTTTGGTGGTTCTCTCTTAACCAGTTCCCAGCAAAGTACAGCAGAAACAAGGCACAGCTGAGTCANTCAGAGCTCACCTCTGGCAACTTCAGCTGTCTGCATGTGCGTGGCTGGGAGTGTGCGGGGAGCAGGGAGCCCAGGTGCTGTAGGTGGGCGTTTGGTGGTTCTCTCTTAACCAGTTCCCAGCAAAGTACAGCAGAAACAAGGCACAGCTGAGTCAGAGAGAACTCCAACTCTAAGACCCATATGAGAAGATCATGGATCCTTGAAAGCATTACTGTCTTAAAAGCATTATTTGACTTTTACATTCATGATCAGGAAGAGATCAGATCAGAAATTGTTTTTACATTTTACATTTATTTTTTACATTTTACATTCTGATGTTTTAAATCCTCTTCTCTCAATAACACATATAATACAGTTATTGTAGGCAGTTAAGAAAATATAAAACAAGTGAATATTCCACTTTTCTTTAAAAGTCAGGAATAGGTAAAACTAATTTTGTAATTTTCTAAAAGTATTTAAATAAAGCCAGGCACTTACTAGTTTCCTAACTCCCAGTTTTCAAATTAGTCTGATTTTGCCTCTAAAAAATAATATTAATTTTTATAGCTTCTGGTGGATGATNACGGACAGAGGAGAAACTAGGCAGGCTACAATCAGCAAGGAACAAAAAGTTGGACACAACTGAAGTGACTTAGCACACACATGCTAGGGATCTTTTCTAAATAAATATAACAGATAAGAGTATATCCCATTCATTCATTCTGTAAATTCTTATTGACAGTCTGCTGTATGTGTCAGGCACTACACGAGGCCTGGGGGATATAGTCATAAATATGACTGATGTCACCTTCAGGTTAGAGTCTGTCAGGGAGAGTAGACATTAACCTAGTAATTATTATAGTAAAGTTGTGACTTTTTTTTTTAAGCATCCTTTCTTAAGGATACCTTGAGAATTGATCTATAGTGTGTTCATTATTCAGTTTATTTTCCTCGTGAAATGAGGTTATTCATTTTTACATAAAAATTGAACAGAAACTCTTTGAGAATGGGTCTTAGAAATTAGTAGGGACTTATACATTCTTGGCTTTTGTATAGCTTACTTAAAATAAGGAAACTTGATGTTTCTAAGGTACCAAGAAATGTGAATATCAGCAGAGCTCATAAAGCCTATCCTGTATGATCACTTAATAAAATTATACGAAGGAGTTTTACATTTCTGAGTTGTCGTGATTAAGAGGTTGGGCTCTAGAATCAAATCGGTTGGGTTTGACTATTAACTGAGACTTATAAGCTTGCAGCCTTAAACCCCTCTGTGTACAAAGAAAATTTTTGTATTTGTAGGTTAATTCAGTTTAATTCACAATAAGTGCAAGAACTTTCATGATTTTCAGATGAAATATTTTAATTAAATTTAAGATAGGTATTTTATAATCTAGTGTCCTTATTTTTGCTTACAAAATAGAACTACTTCTTCCATTGTAAGGTCTCAGTAAGAGAGAATCATTTCAACACTAGAAGTATCATTTCCCATGACCCTAATCAGTTGGATAGAATTAATCAACTTGGTAAGTTACTGAACACTCACTAAGCTGTCTAGCACTTGCTGATAGTGGTGTCATGATAGCCAGAAGAATTATGCTGTCACTGTGCTTAGGCCTTAGGAAGACTAAAACCATGGAAAGAACACTTAGACGTTAAGCCGAAGATCTGAGACCTAGTTCCTGCTCTGCGACTAATACGTGGAGGGATCACAGATATATGAACTACTCTAATTGAGGCTATCTCAGATCTCAAGTCTCCTCACTTTATGTGTATGTGATACATATATATATGTGTGTGTGTGTGTGTGCATGTGCATGCATGCATGTGTGTATGCATATATACACACAATATGTGTATATCCTTTCCATATTATTGCCCTAAATTGAAATGAAAAGCTAAGAATTCATTTAAGCTTTTTATTTTATATACTGAGTAAAGATTTCTGTTCTACATGGCATTTTACATGATACCATCAAGTAAAAATACATTATTGATTTTTACATATACTATTTCAGGGCTTTTCAAATATTCCCATATAAATTATGTACTATTCTATAACTTCACAAGGGAAATGTAAAATTGCTTTAGTCTACCCAATTTAAAACTGATTTCCTTGCCATATGATTAAAATTTTTTTCCAGTAAACATTTCTAGCAGGTACCAAGTTATTTTTTTTACAACTTTGAACTAGTCTTTTATAAACCAGTGTTAAATAATTATAGTAGTTCATAGCAACTCTGCCCTTTACAGCAGTATACAGTTTTCTAGTTATGTAAACGGTATCATGAGTTTCCTAAGTAATTTACTGATTCAAGTAGAGTATATCGCCTTTGAAGGGAGAAGACAGAAGCAAGCATGGTTTGTGCTTGCATGTTTGCACTTTACCATATGATCTCACTGAATCCTGTAAATACCACCTACTCATGCTAAAGGGGAGCGGAGTGGCCAGAAGCTGCTAGTTAAAGGTCCCCTGTACTGCCCAGCTCTGCTTCAGTGTGTGGCAGGCATCTGGGCCCCAATGTGTTCCCAGCCAAGTGAATGTAGGAAATTGGTTTGTATGTCTATTGACCTACAGATGAGATTGTAGTCACAACTAGAAGAACAGGCTTCACAGGTGGTGCCAGTGGTAAAGAACCTGCCTACCAATGCAGGAGACAAAAGAGACTCAGGTTTGAACCCTGGGTCAGGAAGGTCCCTTGGAGGAGGGCATGGCAACCCACTCCAGTATTCTTGCCTGGAGAATCCCATGGAGAGGAGCCTAGCCAGCTGCAGTCCATAGGATCGCACAGTCAGACACGACTTAAGTGATTGTGCACACACATTAAGAACGCCTGCTGCATTTTAAATGTTAAAATATAACAAGGCATTAAAAGCAAGCGTTTTTTGGACAAGGATAGCATTTAAATTTACAAGTTATTTGGAGGAAATACTAACATGCAGTCATATGAAAGAGGTCCTAAGTTTATAAGAATATAAAACTAACAAAATTCGTGGAGGATTTGCTTACTGTGTTACCATGTTGGAAAAAGTCCTATCCATCACTAAGCGAAACCAAGAATTTTAAAAAGATAGCATCTCTAATTACTGTGAAAATAAGACAAGTAGAAAGTTCTCTCTTATACTGTAGGGACACTTTATGTGGGGACAGATAAATGATGATTGTGCTTCCGTTGTGGTGGTGATGTGCTGGAGCATATGAGGGGCACGTTTCAGGGTATCTTTGCCACATACTTTACCCTTAGAGATTCATTTAAATGTTTGAGGAACATACAAATCCAAATACCTGTGTGGGTGTTAAAATCTTTCACTTGAATACTTGAGTACCTGCTATGAATAAAATATTATGCTGTTTTATATTTTGCACAGTGAGGCTGTAACACACAGCCTCCTGTCACTTAGCTGAGACCAGTCAACCTCATTCAGAGAAAAGAATATCAGTTGGTTAAAGGAGGGGTCATTTGAATCGGGAATAGTTTTGAAAATGCAAACCCAAGTGTAATATATACCATTAAAATCAGAAGGCAGCATGAGTTTATTGAGATATGAAAAAGGCGTACTATCAAAGTACTTTCCTTTGCATTGGTTCAGTGTACCTGAAAACCATAATATCTTATATTTGTTTGTTAGGGGTACAGATTTTTCTGTTTTTCTGATATTTTGTTCCCTAAAGTATCATTGGACTAGAATTTACTATTTTTCCTTGCATATACACATATACGCAGTAACAATATATGCAAGTCAAATTTAATTTTTAAATGACTGTCTTACCATGTGGGTGCATCCGTGCCAACCACAGGGCAGTCTGCTATTTTTTGCACCCTTGCTTTGTACAGGGTGAGCATGTTTCATGTGTGGCAAGGCAGGAGATAATAGTTCTATTTTTACTTAGACTGTATTTGGCTTAATAGGTGATATTTTGGGGGCCTGGGTTTCTATAATTATGAAAAATTTCAAATGTGTAAAGGAAAAGACTAGTGTAATAAACTCCCTACATCTATGGTCCAGATTTAACAGTTAGAAATTTTTGCTAACGTTGCTTCATCTACTTCCTCCTGTTTTCTCAACTATTTTGAAGAAGATCCCAGACCTCAAGTTTTTTTTTACTCCTACCTTCTTCAGTAGTCAACTCTTTTATTTAAAAAAAGGACTTTTTAAAAGTTTATTTTATTGGGGTATAGTTGACTTACAATATTGTGGTAGTTTCTGTCATATAGCAAAGTGATTCAGTTACCCCTATAAATACACAAACACACTTTCTCTATCATATTCTCTTCCAACAGATATTGAATATAGTTCCTGTGCTATACAGGGGGGAAAGAAAGACTTTTTAATATAACTACAATACCTCTAACACATCAAACAAAATTAACAAAACTTACTTGTATCAGCTGATGCTACTCCCTATTCAGTCCCCTATGCTTTTGATTCAAAATTGTCGCATCTTATTTGGGCTGCTTGTTCAGAGGCCACACAAAATCCTTGTCGTGTTAGGTTGTTAGGACGGCTGCGTAGTTGAAGTCTTTTCTTCCTCACTACCTACTTCGCTTCCCCCTTGCCTCTCCCTTCCTCCTTTCCTTCCTGTTCTTGACTCATTAAAGGAGCTGGGGAAGTTGTCCCATAGAATAGCCCATATTCTGGATATTTCTGGTGGCTTCCCAGTTAATATATTCCATTGACATCTACATTTCCTGCAAATTAGAAGTTAGCTCAAAAGACCTGGTTAGATCCAGGTCAAGCTTTGATTTTAGGGTTTAGGTGGGGTGGACAGGAATACCTCGTACGTGAAACTGTGCCTTTATGCTGAACCACGTCACGGAGCGTGTGGTGTCTGCTTGGCACCCTCTTCGCAGTGCTAGAATTGGTCAGTGCCAGCAGCCCAGTCTCTCCATGGAGCCTTTCCCCCTTTCCTCTTGTGGTTTAATCCGTTGCCAGTTGTTTCTGAATCAATTCTACCGTTAGGGTTTGCAAGATAACAAATATTTTAATCTGTTACACCATCCACATTTATTACTAGAAATTCTTCTAAGAAGAATTTTCCCTTGTAAACTGTGACTTTTGATTTATTTCTCTGAAATAGTTCACCCCAGAAATAAACCCAGTGCTCTTAATATCATCTCTTAAGTATCTAGTTTACTATCCAGTAGTAACTTTAGGTATGAAGATCACATAGCATGAAGTGACCATGTAATTACAGGATTTTTATAGAGTAAAGATACTTCTTACTTGATTTTTATGAACAGTGTCAGTATTAGGACAACTTTATATAGTTAGCATATACAGTATTGATCATTTAGGAACTGGGACCCTTTTCTTCCAAGTTCTACTTGGTCAAATATGTTTCTCTCTGCTGAGTCATGAGTGATTAATTGAACTTCAGCAAGCCAAACAGTATCACAGGGCAGAGTAGTACTATATAGGTGGGTAGCATATAAGGGATGACCTAATATTGCCAGATTTATAAACTTAAATTCAGAAGCAAAACTTTTATTATTAGTTTATTTAACAACCACCAGTAACTCCGTTTAATACTGTTAACAAAATAAGAGAAATATTTCACTTTTAGATGACATGACTGATTAAGAAAACCTATGGCAATCAGCTTTAAAGCCATTTTTATAAACAGGAAAAATAAAGTTCTGGATATACTGTATCTTTATACCAACTGAAAAAACACTGGAAAAAGACCCCACTCAGAACTGTAACAAACAAAGCATAATACTTACCAATAAATTTGAGAAAGATGTTAGACCTTTCGAAAGAAACTTAAAACATTTGAAAGACTCTTAAGATTTAAATAAATGAAGAGAAGCTATTTCTTAATCTTGAGAATTGTTGGCAAATTATTTCACTATAAGCAATTAATAGATTTCTCAGTTTACTTCTAACTTTCAGATTTTCTAGTGACTTACTTTATTTGATAGTGATTCAACAGTGAGGGTAAGCCTTATTCTACTACATACTGGGAAATGTTTAAAACATCAGTGGTGATGATGCCGGAACAGACATGCAACTCAGATAGTAGAAGAGAATTCTATGCTGCTTGCAGATTTGGACAGAAGTTTTCCTTGAGCCCCTGACTTCTTGGTCAGTGAGAGTTGAGAGAAATGCCCTTCATCCTGTGACCTCTGCAAATCCCTGTCCCTCACTACCTCAGCTTTCTTGCCTCTGCGGCCACAGTGATTTCTTTGCCAGTGTAAATACAGATGGAAAATCAGCCCCTTCTACTAGCTTTTTTTAAATGTAGCATTCAGTGAGTTTAGAGACTCGAGTTGATGCTGTAATCAGCAAATTTTATCTTAATCTTTGGGCAAAATATTACTACCCACATCCTTGCCCCGCTTTTACTCTTTACTAAACTAATCCAATTGCCTTTGTTAGAGGGAGTCTGAAAAGTATTTTTTCTGTCTTGTAAAACATGGATTACTGGAATGTTACAAGGAATCCAAATTTAGTCCCATGTACTTACAACAACTTAACTATTTTTCATTATAGGAGAGGCCACTTAAAGGATGTTCTTTCAGTAGTATTAGGTAGTGGTATAACTGCAAAAGGGATAAGACAAGAAAAGGCATTCATCCATACTTTATACAACCAGAGAAATTTTTTTTTTAAGTAGCATGGGAAATGCTTTTACATCTCATATATGAAGCATTAGTAGAACTCAGCAAGGTAAAGTATACCCCTGAATATTAAAAATGTTTGGCAGATCAAAATATTATAATTAAAAGGATCACTGAAAATTGTGGAAAATATCTAAAATAGAAGTTACAGAGGAAGTGATAACAGTATGACAGTCTCACATTATTGCAGAATATGCAAATTTAGACTTCAAGATCCTAACATATAAATGAGAAAAAGTATGACAGATTATGAGAATAAAGAAATAAGAGTAATATGAGGAGGAATATTTACCTGTGCACTTACCAAAAAACTACAGATTATGACTTGGAAATACAGATTTTTCATTGTATTAAAAGGGCTAAATTTTATTTAATCTTACAAGATAAGCAGTAACACCAAACTCTTGGGGAGTGATTCAAGCATTTATACTCAGAATAACAGTAATGTTTAAATATTTCACTTGGAGATTTAGGAAATAAATATTGTGCTAATTATAAATCATATATGCAGAGACTAATTATAGAACATCACTGTAAAATATTGCCTTTAATAAGTTTTGAAGACTCTAGAATAACTGTCCAAGAGAACTTTTTGCTTTGATGAAAACATCCTATGATTTACACTAATATCATAGCCACTGGCCACACACATGGCTGCTGAGCATGTGAAATGTGGCTGATGCACCTTAGGAACTGAATTTTTAATTTTATTTAACAGCATTTAAATTTAAATACTCATGTGGCCACAGTATTGGGCATTGCAGTTCTAGAAATGTGGAGAAGTGTTAGGTGTAAGTTATGGTTACAAATGTGTATATACTTGCATGTACATATGTAAAGTGGTATCCACAGTTAAAATATCTATGTTAGATTTGAAGGAAATGAGTGATTTTTTAAATGCTAATTAGAAAATCAAGTGAAAATAATATTAGCACTCCACACTTCTGCTGTTCAGTATGGTAGCTACCAGCCCTATGTGGCAGTTTAAATACAAATTAATTTACATTAAGTAAAAATTAAAACTTCAGTACCTCAGTCACACTGGTACATTTTGGGTACTCAGTAACTCTGTGTGGCTAATGCTTACATTTGGACAGAGCAGATACAGAAATCAACTATTACAGAACATTCTGTTGTAAGTGCTGTGGAGAGAACCGATGGGAGGAATATACAGGAACAAGTCGTTAACAACTTAACTGATAAGTCAGTTTTGAAGGGCACAAGTGAGTTAGAACTGGAAATGTGAGTCAGTAAAAAAGTATAAGGAATAGTGTCAGAAGACGCTACTTTTGTAACCCAGATCAGCACCCCATAGAGTACAGACAGTGGACAGTGATGGGTCTGCTGTCCCTGACTGCCTGCTTCCTCTCAACCTCAGTACTTGCCGTGTGATACTTCTGTGTCATCTGAGCACATCACCTGTCTTACTTTATTGAGGAAGCTGCCTGGAGAATCCCCCTGTGGTCTGAGCTGAGTAATAGCTATGAGCTATGGGAAACATTAGTCAGGATGAAAAAGAGAAAGCAGATTGCTTATGACAGTTGTGTAAGAAGTTAAGTCACTTGTACTGTACCTTAATAATCTATACTTGCAAGTGAAATTAAACACTGAACACTAAATTTCCAAATGTGGTAAACTTAAACTTCATTCCTCCTGACTTTGGAGATGTGGCAAAGGATCCATCACCCTCTAATGGGAACCAGGATTTTAAAGAAGCTCCCAGTCGGGGCCTCTGTCTGGGGAACTTATGTCCTCTCTTGACCCTCCTGGGCCTGAGATTCAACCAAGTAGTGGAATCTTTTTCTTTCAGCAGAATTTCCAACTTTATGTTTTCCTTTACCCCCTTTAAGCTCATTAGTTCTTTGTAACTGTGTTCACTCCCCTCCCCAAAATTAATTTCAAAGGTTTTGCAACATGTCCAGATAAGAAATATTGTTCTAAATTCAGTGAATTTTTAAAGTTTTGGTTTAAAATTTCTTCCTTTTTCCACATTTAATCCTGATGCCTTGATAAAAGATATTAAATTGAATTCTTTGTGAAACAGGGAAAGCTCTTTACTACTATAATCAAGGCATGATCTGTCCAGTAAAACGTTGTTTTACTGGTAATCATCAGTCCTGAATTTACTGCCTGTTTTCTTACTGTGGTTTTGGCTGTGTGTTTAACAGCTGCCTGTGCCCTGAGGTGAAAGGCCCTATGGGCACCGTCCAGTGTATTTGGAGGGCCAGTTCTACAGATGTAGAATTTGGGGTCAAATGAAATCACATATTTTGTAATAGTTTGTTCTGCCAGTAGCCTTGCATTTTTTTTGAGTGGAAGGTAGTTGCTTTACAATATGGTGTGGATTTCTGTCATACGTCAACCTGAATCAGCCATGGGTATACAAGCCTTGCATTTTAACTAAAAAATATATACAACACATACGTATTTAGTTCTTTATCAATATTATTGTTGTATCTGTTACTGATTTCAGCATTTTTTCTTTTTCTCCCTAATTTATCAAATTTGGGAAGAGTTGTAAAACTACTTGAAGGAAATCAATCTGTGTTCTTAGTAATAGTCTGTAAGTGACAGGAAAGCAAATAAATGAATAATACTCAGCATTTCCTGTTTAAATTTTGGTTTTTTTGAGATTAAATAAAACATAAACATTTACTTGAAATATGTGAAAATTATACTGATAGAATGGCATCTTCTGATTTCATTTTAAAATTACGCTAATGATTTACTTAAGCATAGTTATGCATATATTGATAGATAACTGTATTATCACTTGGTTTATGTAGACCTCTTCAAAACATGAAAAATAATTAATACTAAAGTATTAAAAAGGCATGTTTCCTTTCACTTTTACTAATATTCTTACAATTGATACTGCATAATGTACTGTGAATGTATACTGTGATTTCTACCCCTTTTCAGAAATTTGACTTGAAATAATATATGTATAACATTTCCTCATATTTTAAGATACAACATTTTTAAAACATTATATTTTTAACTTATTTAATATGTGTTTAGGAATGTTGGTATTGTTAATATTGTTTTCAAATTATATAGTTTCAAACTCCTTAGAACACTTGTAGGCTTCTAATTGTTTCATTTGTGTAACTTTCGACCTTGAGAATATTGGCTAATATTCTTTCTACTTACCAATTTTATTTTTAGTACATACTCTGTGCCTGGAGCTATTTTAGACTGTATAGGTAATCAGTATAAAAAAGTGAAAGCAGCCCAAATCCTTTTCCTACAGGATCCCACATTTAGTAGATTGCTCCACGTATGATTATGTGGCATTTAACTCAAAGGCCACTTCTCTGTTAATTGTCAGGAAATGCATGTCATCAAAGAGAGACAGAGGCAGGACAAAATTTCTATTTGATCTTTTAAACTCATTGCTTTTAGTGAGTTTAGCTCGCCTAAGTATTTTAATGGCATTTACGACTGTGATCATTTGACAACCTAGAGTTTTTCTGTTTTTTTCTCATCTCCCAACTGTTAGTTCAGTGCAGAGGAAGAAGTTGAACTAGTCACTTAAGGTTTGGGGTTTAAAGAGAAGTCATATTCATTAGGGAAAACACTTTTTGTGAAAGAAGAGAATATGACTTTTGGAAATCCCTGATTTTATCTAATTTATTTCTTTAGCACCTACCATTTGTATTCTAGATAAACTTGAATCACATGGCAAGATCTTAGTGTAATATTTGACTCTTCTCTTCTCTTCAGGAAAATCTTAAACTTCCACCAGCAGAAGATTAAAAAGAGGTCCCTCCTGCACCGGGAAGGCTCTGCAGGTCTTTTCAGTGTTCTTGGAGGTGTGGGCCGTGAGCCCTGGTCACTTTGTGTCATCCTCCTTGTTCTCTAAAGGTAAGCACCGAGCAGGGAGTGCGCTCAGGGCCGAGGCTCCTGCAGGACTGGCTTTGGACTGCTCCGTGGAGCCTGGAGACACCCCTCCCCCTCTCACAGAAGAGAGCAGGGCAGCATACTCGCTCTCAAGCAGGGATGGCTCTCCTTGTTGAAGTGCACACGTGCCAGAGATGCAGGGCACGTTTTGTTTTGTTTTCCAAAAATTCCACTTAACGGTAAAACTTGTCTTCCACTTCAGTCTGTATTTAAATCAGCTTAATAACTGCCGTCATTGATCCTTCATCCAAAACTCTTCTTGGATGTATTAAGGTTTGCATTCAAGAATTTTGACACAGTGACAGCATTTAAGCAGTCTGCTTAAATTGATGTAACCAGCTTTGAAGATTTGCTTTTCATAGTCTTCTTGAAGCTTACCTTTACTTCAGAGAAAGTCCCTCAAACCATTTTTTTTTTTAAATCTCTGCTAAGCTTCAAAAAGTGTGAAAGCAAATGTCTTCTTACTCTTTAATAGGTTATGTGGTCATGAAATTCATGTCAGATTGTAACAGGCCATCGGAGACCTAATGTCTACAGAATATTTCAGATTGTAATCACCAGGACATTGGTATTGACAGTGAGTACTTGGTGCTGATGAAGAAATTAAATATCTATATCTAATTTTGTTCATCTTTTTTGAAGCTCTTAAAATGATCTTGGAAACTTTAGTTCTAAAAGATGTGAACTTTTTATGAACTGTCAAATTTAGGAGAAATCTGCTGACTTTTGTCTGGTTAGCCCTGTCTTTGGTTTATGATAATTCTGTTTTCTTTTCAAAACAATTGTTCTTCCTATATCTGTGTAATAAAAATATATTAAGAAGGGAAAGTACACTTTGTGTTTGCTGTTAGAATGAGTAAAAATATGACTGAGGCCTTTTATGAAAAAACCTTCAGAATCAATTTTTTTGTGTGTATGTAGTTGAGTTAGAACCAGTCTTGCTTGATCCAACTGCAGGCACCTTTAAAAGATTTAAATCTACTTTGGAGATGATATAGGTTACATTAGTGAAAAATAGAGGTTACTAAGAATTTGGAAATAATCTATATAATTTTCTTTTGACTTTTAATTTGGAAGAACATGTTAAATAATTTTTAACTTTTATAACAGCATGGAACAGAATAAACAGGTTTATTAATTCTTTAGGCCAGTTGCGAAAAAAATTCGAGTTGAAAGTCAAACCAAGTGAAAATGTAAGGTGGAGTATATAAAAATAAACAGGTATTACTTCTTACCTAAGCTTTAGCTTTTATATAACTGAATTTTTTTTATTCTAAAAAAGCCTCCTCCCCCAGCCCCTGTCATTTTTGAAACAAGCTATGTCTTACTATAGTATTGACAACATACTTTTTTTAATACAATATACTTTTAAAAAAGAAAACCTTACTTTGTAGTTCTAGAACTAGTGCTCTAATTTCACATCCATTGTTTATTTTTCAGTTGCTAAGTTGTGTCCACCTCTTTGTGACCCATGGACTGCAGCATGCCAGGCTCCACTTTCCTTCACTGTCTCCCAGAGTTTGCTCGAATTCATGCCCATTGAGTTGGTGATGCCATCCAACCATCTCATCCTCTGCCACCTGCTTCTCCTTTTGCCTTCAACTCTCCCCAGCGTCAGTCTTTTCCAGTGAGTGTGCTCTTTGCATCAGGTGGCCAAAGTATAGGAACTTCAGCATCAGTTCTTCTAATGAATATTCAGGGTTGATTTCCTTTAGGATGGACTGATTTGATCTCCTTGCAGTCCAAAGAACTCTCAAAAGTCTTCACCAGGGCCACAATTCAAAAGCAACAATTATTTGGCACTCAGCCTTCTTTATGGTCCAACTCTCACATCTGTACATGACTACTGAAAAAACCCTAGCTTTGACTATATTGACCTTTGTCGGCAAAGTAATGTCTCTGCTTTTTAATACTCTCTCTGGGTTTGTCACAGCTTTCCTTCTAAGGAGCAAGCATCTTTTAATTTCATGGCTGTAGTCACTGTCTCCAGTGATTTTGGAGCCCAAGAAAATAAAATCTGTCACTGTTTCTACTTTTTCCCATTCTATTTGCCATGAAGTGATGGGACCAGATGCTATGATCTTAGTTTCTTGAATGTTGAGTTTTAAGGCAGCTTTTTCACTCTCCTCTTTCACCCTCATCAAGAGGCTCTTTAGTTCCTCTTCACTTTCTGCCATTAGTGTGGTATCATCTGCATATCTGAGGTTGTTGATATTTCTCCCAGCAATCTTGATTCCAGCCTGTGGTTCGTCCAGCTCTGCATTTAGCATGATAGACTCTGCATATTATTAAATAAGTAAAATGACAATATACAGCCTGTCATACTCCTTTCCCAATTTTAAACTGGTCTGTTTTTCCATGTTCAGTTCTAACTGTTGCTTCTTGACCCGCATAAGGTCAAGTCATGTAGCATGAATGTAAAAAATGAGGACTTTTGAGTCTAGCCCTTCTGTATCTACAGCATCATAAGTCAGTCTTCCCAATAATTCTTAATAGCTTATGCCACCCCAATTTGTATTAGAGAACAAAAAACTATTGTTCTATGATTTTGATAATATATAGGAGTGGGCACCCGACGTGGTAGTACTGCGAGGTTCTTCCACTGGAACTAGGGTCTAGGAGATTTTATTTTTATATCCACCTGCACCATTTAATCATACACAGCACGCACCTACTAGATTTTATTTCTTTTGTACGTGAGACCTTATCAAATAACAGGTTTCTGACTTGTCTCTCAGTTATATTTGGATGCTGTGTTTCGTTTTTTTTTTTTTTTAACGTATGGAAAGCAGCCTTTGCTAGAATTTCATTTCTCTGGTATGGTCATGTCCCCTGCCTACTCTTATATCTAGACAGAAGTGAGAGGCAGCCCTGTGTTTACTAATACTGATTTTTTAGAGAAAGAACAGCAAGGAAATTCTAGACCAGTCCTCTTCTTCGAGGCATGTAGACCAGTTCTGTCCAGTAAAAATATAATGTAAGTCACAAATACAAGCTACATGTGTAATTTTAAGATTTTTTGGTTGCCGCATAAAAAAGGTAAAAGAAGTGGGCAAAATTACTTTTGATTATATTTTATTTAATCTAATATATCTAATATTATTTCAACATGCAATTAGTACAAAAGTTTGAGGTTTTTATCTTTTTCACACTAAGCATTCAAAATCTGGTGTGAATTTTACATTTATAGAACGTTTCGTATTGAATTGCCCTCAGTTTAAGTGCTTCATAGCCGTACGTTGCTTGTGACCACTGTGTTGGTGCAGATCTGGATTGAGAGTGGAAGGCCCACTCTAGCACCATCCTGCGTAACCCTGTGAGCTCCCCCTGGGTCAGAGTGTGCAGAGTTAGCAGAAGACAAAAAAACAATTCAGGCTGCCCAGTTTAATTTGAATTTGAGATAAATAACAAATAAATTAGTGTAATTCTGTCCCATGCTATGTTTGGGATATACTAAGAAAAAAGTATTTTTCTGAAATGCACATTTAACTGAATCCTGGTTTCTATCTAGCAGTCCTACCCTGGTTTGAGTGGAAGACACCAGTCTCTATCTTGTCCTCTGTGGATAAGTTTTATAACCCGCCGAAAATCAGTATGCAAACCAGAAACTATCTGTAGCCCATTTCTTCCTAATTCTCCTCCACTGGCAGGCAGATTCTTTACCGCTGAGCCACCAGGGAAGCCCCTCTTCCTAATTCTCTAAGATGTTTAAGAGACAGATTGCTACTGCTGCTAAGTCACTTCAGTCATATCTGACTCTGTGCGACCCCATAGACGGCAGCCTACCAGGCTCCTCCATCCCTGGGATTCTCCAGGCAAGAATACTGGAGTGGGTTGCCATTTCCGTCTCTAATGCATGAAAGTGAAAGTGAAGTTGCTCAGTTGTGTCCGACTCCTAGCGACCCCATGGACTGCAGCCCACCAGTCTCCTCTGTCCCTGGGATTCTCCAGGCAAGAATACTGGAGTGGGTTTCCATTTCCTTCTCCAATGCATGAAAGTGAAAGTGAAGTTGCTCAGTTGTGTCCGACTCCTAGCGACCCCATGGACTGCAGCCTACCAGGCTCCTCTGTCCCTGGAATTCTCCAGGCAAGAGTACTGGAGTGGGGTGCCGTCACCTTCTCCTAAGAGACAGACAAGGGGTTTATATATGACAGGGACTCAGTCTTTGTATAGTTGAACATTTAAAATCTAATTATCACATTAAGCTGTAAGGTTGATTAAATTTTATAAATTGAATGATTACTTAAGTTCATAAAGGAGAACTTGTCGAAGTTGAACAACATATTATGAGTATCAGACCTTATGAAAAACCATCCACCCTTGGTGATAATCTCAGCAGTTTTTAGGGTCCTGGCTGTTTCAAGTTACCTTCTTACTGTTGGCTACACTGCAGCTGACTCTGCACATGACTCTCGAGTTGGCAGGCATTAACACAAAATACTAGGTTGCTAAATGCCAAGATACGATATTTAAGTACCTGTGATGCTCTGCTCTCTAGTTGACCATGGGACGTCACCCTGATCAACAGGCAGTCAGTTCTTACACCTGCATCACTTACTCCCCCTCAGGGCTTCTTTTACAGAGGAACAGCTTTCCATTCTTATACTTTAACATTTATTTTGCATATTATTTATTCAGTTAGGTTTTAAATGTTTTGGCTGTGGCACGTGGCACACAGG
Source organism: Neotragus pygmaeus (assembly GCA_006410875.1). Lineage (NCBI taxonomy): Eukaryota > Metazoa > Chordata > Mammalia > Artiodactyla > Bovidae > Neotragus > Neotragus pygmaeus. The sequence goes on along the minus strand of SJYV01018906.1, from coordinate 1,105,548 downwards.
GTCTTAGTTCCCCAACCAGGGATTGAACCCACACCTCCTGTTGGGGAAGTGCTCTGTCTTAACCTCTGGATCACTAGGGAATTCTTTGCTTTAACATTTTTAATGTTGCAGTTTTAATGCCAGTCTTGAAGCATGTAACAGCAACTCTAGTAGTGTCTCCATTCCCCTTAAACTGTAGAGGAGGGACCATTGGTAATCGGTGTTTTCTAAGGGCAGCAGTTAACCACCCCCACACTGCCTGTGGGGGAGCACCTGCCTCCCAGGTGGATGACCAGGTGAGCCCTGCTCCATTCCAGTCAGGAGAGCCGAGGCCAGTACCGCGTGGCAGCATATGGCCGTGTAGCGGCTGGGTGTAAGCCATGGTGCATTCCAAATCCCCTCATGCTTACGAGGACGAACCCAAGAGTGTGGATATGTTTATAATTACTGCATTTCCTTTAGAGAACAAGAATTACAGGTAAGTTTTTTTTTGGAGGGGGCAGTGATCCCACAATTATTTTAAAATAAATTTAAGGATCTGAAAGTACTCCCTTTCCCTCAAAATAGTCACCTAAAAAACCTCAAATGCAGCTTACGTTATATAATATTTTTCTTCCTCACTCCGAGGAGTTGAACCTGGTAATGGGGAGGGTTGGAAGAAGACGACTTATTGTGATTTGAAAGCTGTGAATGTCACACATTACCCTGTCTAGAAATATCCTGGCTTTACATAAGCATCTTATTTTGCCTAACTTCTAATGCCTTAAGTATGAATTATTTTGTCAAATTAGCACCTGTGTCTATATATAAATAAGGTGTTCAGGCTTTCCAAGCTAATATCTTTAGTAGCAATGAGTAAATTAACGAATTGTGTTTGGGTTTTCACATTTATTTTCAAGCCTGACTTTCTTTTGTTTAAAGACATTAACCTTATTTCTTAAACCAACATTTAAAACTACAAAATACTTTAAATACAACCTAGCTCCATTTTTACCAAGTGGTACTTGGATGAGTTTCAGAGGGTCTGTGAATACCCTGGAATTATAATCAAACTTTCTGTGTATGTGTTTTTTGCTGGGAAGAATGTCTGTACTTTTTCCATCATCTTCTTGAAGGGTTTTGTAACAAAAAATTTGATAAACACTGATCTGGACTAAAGTTATCTCTTTATTGACAAACTGAGGTTCAAAAAATATGTTACTTACCTTCATTTATTTGAAACTTAATATTCATAAAAACTAAAGTTTAATTCTAAGAAACATTGTACTTATTTTTAGAAGGAAAAAGCTTTAACTTGAATTAATTAAACTTGAGAAATACCAGCCTAAATGGGAACATTTACTTTGCTAATAGTTTCTCATGTTCCCCGCTTTGACTGCCATCTCTACCAGCTGTCATATGAAAATAACTCCTCAATAAATTGTGAGACTGTGCAATAGATTCTTGAAGCCGGAGTAAAGAAAAAAATGAATTATCTATTATCATTCAAATCCTTCCTTCAAAAAGAGTTAAGACTCAAGAAAATAAGCAATAATGTTATTTTTTAATTATTTTCAGAGTATTTTTAAAAAGCAGTTAATTGCCCTAATAAACATCACACTGAGCATTATTGGGACCTTTTCTGGTTCTGAACTCTGGTTAAATTCTGTGATTAGGTGGTGTACACATCAAGTTGTGGTTCAGTGATAGAGTATTTTAAGGTTATTCTCTTTATTGTAAGATGCATTTAAATCAGTTATACTCCAAAAAATTTCTAAAAATGATAGTAGTACTTTAGAAATGTTATGTAAGCAAGTTCTATATTAAGGAAACTAATCTTTCTCAAAATAAAGGAAGTATCTTTATCCTTGCTTTTACTGCTTCTGGCCAGTAAAGTCTACCTAACTTTAGATTTAATGAATTTTAATGAATATTAGAATACAAAGAAATTTGAGGGATGATACACAGAAAGCAATTATTTCCCAAAGGAATAGAAAAAAGTAAGGCAACTCAGGATATTACCTGTATTTTTTATTTAAACCTCATTACACTTAAAAATTTCTAAAATTTGTAGCCTAAGGCTCATTATAGAAAATGGCATTGATTTCCCAAAAAGATGACAGCTTTGTTCTTTCTTTTGGGTATTCGCACTCAAGGTGGTTATCACTTGTGCTCTCTGTCTAGCTTACTGGCTAGTAAGCTTTTAAATGTTTTTTCCCAGGAAGAACAGTTTGTGAATCAACAGGCTGCCTATATTACTTGCCATGGGTAATTATAACAAATAAGGAGTTATAGTTTTACTTTTTATCCAGTAAATTATTTTGTGTTTAAAATAGAAAAACTTAAATTCTTCTTAGGAACATTTGCAAATATTTATAGTTTTTTTAAGTTGAAATAGACAGATATTAAATATTCTTTTTGCATGCAAAGAAGCTGAAACAATTGACCTACTTACTCAGTCCACTCAGAGCCTTGGTAGAGCCTTGGTTTTCACAACTGGTTAAAAATAACCAACATTTGAATGTAGATGAGTAAAAAATTATTTATGATCAATTTTAGGATTTTATTACCATAGATTATTATTTTAAATGGAATTTTCAAATAAACTTAATAGCTGTATTAAAAGTGACTTCTCTGTGTGATCACATACATGGCTTCCTACTTTGCTGTGTATAAATAATTTAGCATGTAACTCTTACTTCCTTTAAGTTCTGTTTCAAAAACTTTTAGCAGTTTCACTGTTTATACTGCAGTTCATAGACTGAAACTTTGCTGCAACTACCTGCCATGTTCTTGTATAGGAAATACATTTATTCAGCCGGCTATAAAATATACAAAGAACTGAGAACAGAGAGGTAAATTAAGCACGTGCCCTGCCCTCAGAGAATTGACATTCTCATACAGATGTGTGGTGGGGCCAGATGGTAACCTCGTCTCAGATCTGGGAAGACTTCCTGGGGAAAATGAAATTGTAACTGAATCTGAGCATTGCTAGGAGTTAGTCCAACAAAATGCAGAGGCGGAATAAGCATATATGAAAGCCATAAAGGGAAAAAGAGTGACCGTTTAAGACAAAGACTTACAGAGACCTTGTGCTGAAATGTATTTCAGGTCATTGTTAGGAATTTGGCTTTGGGGCTTCAGCTCAGGGTGGTGGGAGGTCATCGAGCAGCATGTTTTATTTTTTCTAAAACTTTCAACTAAAGCCTCATACACATCCAGAAGAGTGAGCATATCATAATTATATAGATTGATGAATTTCACAAACTAAGTACATGTATGTGACCATCTCCTGGGTGAAGAAACAGAAGTCCCTTCTCACCTTTCCTTCCCGTCAGTGTCCCCCCTGCCCCCCAGGAGACCTCTGGCCCACCTTCTTCATAGGTTACAGAAATCGGAGCATCCTGTACAGGCTCATTTCAGGGAAAGAAGCCAGACACAGCATCATAATTAGGAGAGTCATCAGGTAGTTGTAGTTGCCAGTCATTCTCACTGCTCTGTAAAGCTCCATCACGTGGATGGACCACAAGATTTGCGCTTTTCTGAGACTGACGCATCTGCTCTATGAAGGATAGAAAGATGGGAGGTTGTTAGCTTCACAGTCAGTTTAGGTTTGCACTAGTGTGGCGATGGTGAGGATGAAGAGAACTGGGTGTGTTAGAGATTTAAGAGTGAGAATTTATTGGGCGTCAGGTGTAGTTAGATGAGCAATCGAAGAATACAGAGACACCAAGGGTATCTATGGTTTCTGACTTGGGCAGAAATGGTGTTCACTTTATTAAGCCCTAACACTGGAGAGGAATGGATCGTTGTTTGTGTTTTAGTGATACAGGAGGCTGATTAATTCACTCTCTGACCTGTGTGAGGTCCTGTGCCCAGGCCTGCTTTATACAGCTAAGTACCGGTTGGTTGAATGGACGCGTGGTTTTACGTTCATTGATAATAGTGTGCTAACAAAGAGCTCTTCTGCATAGAGAATGTTGTAAATCTTGTCTTTCTTCACCTGTAAGTCTCATCAAATACTCTCTCTAAATGTTTGTAGGAGTGATTTTGTCGCATCTTATAGAACTTCCCCCTAAAACAGTACTAATTCCATGTGCAAGCAGAGCTACACTTTCCTATTAATATATGCATGATATGAAAGGCATTGCAGTGCCGTAACACTTTGTGTATGTGTCAGGCCTTTTTAAAATTGAAATCTGGTTGATTTACAATGTTGTGTTAGTTTCAGGTATATACAAAGTGATTCAGTTATACATACATATATATTCTTTTTGTTAATATTTTCTTCCATTATACATTATTACAAGATATTAAGCAGAGTTCCCTGTTTTATACAATAAGTCCTTGTTCATTATCTGTTTTATATATAGTAGTGTATATATGCTAATCCAAAACTCCTGATTTATCCCTTCCTACCATGTTTCCTCTTCAGTAGCCATAAGTTTGTTTTCTAAATCTGTGAGTCTGTTTCTGTTTTATAAAAACTTAATTTATATAGTTTTAAAAAATTTTAGATTCCACATATGAATGATAGCCTATGATATTTGTCTTTCTCTAACTGATCTCACTTAGTATGACAATCTCTAGGTTCATGTTGCTGCAAATGGCATTATTTCATTCCTTTCTATGGCTAAGTAGTCTTCCATTGTATATATGTACCATATCTTTAACCATTCCTCTGCTGATGGACGTTAAGGTTGCTTCCATGCCATGGCAATTGTAAATAGTGCGGCTGTGGACACTGGAGTGCATGTATCTTATAAAATTAGTGTTTTTTCCAGATATAAACCTGAGTGGGATTGCTGGATCATATGGTAGCTCTATTTTTCATTTTTTAAGGAACCTCTATGCTGTTCTCCATAAAGGCTTCCCCAATTTACATTCCCACCAAAAGTGTAGGAAAGTTCCCTTTTCTCCACGCCTTCTCCAGCATTTGTTTTTTATGGTCTTTCTGATGTTGACCATTCTTACTGATGTGAGGAGATACTTCATTGTAGTTTTGAAATTTGAATTTCTCTAGTAATTAGTGATGTTGGGCATCTTTTCATGTGCCTTTTGGCCATTTGTATGTGTACTTTGGAGAATTGTCTGTTTACTTCTTTTGCCCATTTCTGGATTGGGTGGTTTTTGATATTGAGCTATATGTGCTGTCTGTTTTGGAGCTTAAATTGAGTTTCTGTCATTGTAATTTTTTTAATTAGCACAATATACACACCTTAAAGTGTGTTTGTTTCTGTGAAATGATTATTTATTTGGCAAATCTTAACATGACAGATGTTCATTAGATTTTGGAAGGGCAGAGGAAAGAAAGATGAGAATGAGGTAAAACCTATAACCTGAGCACAAGTCGTGGCAGCTGCCAAAGGCAGGACACTGGATGTCAAAGCATGGATGATAAAACCTGATGGTAGAATGCCGCAGGGTGGGAAGGAACTCGGAGCAAGGAACTTTGCCTGCTGTACAGTGCTGCCAGGGTTGAGTGTACCCCTGGGAAGTTTTATAGGAAGAACAATAATCAGTATAGCCCTGACAGTGAGATCACAAATTGACATGTCCATTTACCCCTGTTACCCATATCAAGATTCAGTGCTACATTTAGATTCCAAAATTTAAACTAAAGGCAGTTTATCATGTTGGTGAAAGAAAAAAAAAAAACACCTAAGCAATCATGATCACAATTTTCAGTTAATAGTTTTACCCAGCTTTGGGCTTTGTTGCATATGAGATGGTACTATTTTAAAAATTAACACTCCATTTCATTTCATGGTTGTTTTTTAAATTTTTGCCTATAATTGATGTTAACAGAGTTAAATCAGACCTGTATTTTCAGAAGCCACTGAAAAGTCAACTAGTTTGTTTCAGTTCAGTTCAGTCGCATCCAACTCTTTGCAACCCCATGAACCGCAGCAGGCCAGGCCTCCCTGTTCATCACCAACTCCCAGAGTCCACCCAAACCCATGTCAATTGAGTCAGTGATGCCATCCAACCATCTCATCCTCTGTCGCTCCCTTCTCCTCCTGCCTCAATCTTTCCCAGCATCAGGGTCTTTTCAAACAAGTCAGCTCTTTGCATCAGGTGGCCAAAGTATTGTAGTTTCAGCTTCAACATCAGTCCTGCCAATGAACACCCAGGACTGATCTCCTTTAGGATGGACTGGTTGGATCTCCCTGCAGTCCAAGGGACTCTCAAGAGTCTTCTCCAACACCACAGTTCAAAAACATCAATTCTTCAGCACTCAGCTTTCTTTATAGTGCAACTTCTCACATCCATACATGACCACTGGAAGAACCATAGCCTTGATTTAGATGGACCTTTGTTGGCAAAGTAGTCTCTGCTTTTTAATATGTTGTTTAGGTTGGTCATAACTTTCCTTCCAGGGAGTAAGCGTCTTTTAATTTCATGGCTGCAATCACCATCTGTAGTGATTTTGGAGCCCAGAAGAATAAAGTCAGCCACTGTTTCCCCATCTATCTGCCATGAAGTGATGGGACCGGATACCATGATCTTCATTTTCTGAATGTTGAGCTTTAAGCCAACTTTTTCATTCTCCTCTTTCACTTTCATCACGAGACTCTTTAGTTCTTCTTCACGTTCTGCCACAAGGGTGGTGTCATCTGCATATCTGATGTTATTGGTATTTCTCCCAGCAATCTTGATTCCAGCTTGTGCTTCCTCCAGCCCAGCATTTCTCATGATGTACTCTGCGTATAAGTTAAATAAGCAGGGTGACAATATACAGCCTTGACGTACTCCTTTTCTTATTTGGAACCAGTCTGTTGTTCAGCATATACTTATGAAATAAATGTTGTGTTTGTGACAGTGTTGTAGCTGAAGGTGATGATGCCAAGAAGTATTTCTGCCTTTACTGCTAGCGTTCTAGTTAGGAAACTCAGAACATACAGAAACAGTGAGCTGATGCAAATTACTATGGAGTTAACTGATTGAATGGTGTTGAAGAAGCAGTGAATCCAGGGGAAAGAAATTATGGGATTTTCAGAAGAAATGATAGGTGTGGTAGAATCCAATTTGGTGCTTGATGGATAAGAGGATTTGAATTGCTCAATAAGTCAGCAGATATAACAGCCCAGGTGATTGATTTTTAGATTATCTGTAAGTATAATTTTACTTTACTTGTCATCAGGTAGTAATTAATTGTTTAGATTTTACTTGTTATCATATGGTAACTATTTAGATTTTATCTATGAAATTACCTGAAGGGAAAAAATGATTATGCTCTTTAAGTTCAGAGGATCTTCCCCTGAGAGCTATGGATCAGCTTCAGTGAATCTGGACCTCTCTGAAATTGAAAACAGAAGTTTAGATGTGTATCATTTCTGGTGGAAGACTTGTTGACTTTATCAGAGCTTTGAAGGACCTGACAATCCAAAAAAAAAAACCATTGATAAAACAGCTCTTGCTCTCCTGACATAAAATATTTTTAATTGAACACCTGACTTCTATCTCCTTGTTTAATTTTTCCTTCACTGCTAGCTCTTTTCCATCAACATACAGATAATGCTGGGTTTTTTTTCCTCCCACCTTAGAAAATGTCCTGCTTTGATTTTCTCTTCGGTTACTGCTGCGGGTCTCTTCATTTGCAGCTAATCTCTGTGAAAGAGTTGACTGTGTGTTGGGATTTCAGTTTGTGTCGCCCCTGCCACCTCACCAGAATTGTCCTTCTTACTGACCCTGGTGATGGGCTTTTCAGCCCTCAGCTCACGTGACTGGCAGCAGCTCTGACTGCTGTCTTTATCTGGCTTCCAGATGCTACACTCAGCTAGTTTCCCTCACCTCTCTGGCTTCTGTTTCAATCTCCTTTGCTTGCCCTTCTCTCCTCTGTAGCCTCTGAACTGGAAATCCTTCCGTGTTTTGGATTTGGACCTCTTTTCTGTTCACACTTAAGCCCTTGATGACCTCACCCAGCCCCCTGGCTTTAGATGCCCATCTGTTTGCTGATGAGCAGAGTCATTTTCTGTTCTCAGAGTGTACTGCAGTAAACCAGACCCCCTGTCTCCCCCACGCCCACTTCCTCCTGAGTCTTCCGTTTCTCAGTAAGTAGCAGCTTGGTTCTTCGCTCAGTCTTGATGCATCCTTGATTCCTAGCTTCTTTCATCCACATCTGATCCTTCCCCACATCTCTGTCACCATAGTCTCCTGTCTGTACTGTTAAAAAATGTCCAGAATCTAGTCACAAGTCGCCATTTCCACTGTTGCGTTTCTGATCCAGGTCCCCTTCGCGTCTTGCCTCTGTTATTGAAAAAGCCTATGATAGGTCTTCCTGTTTCTGCCTGTGATTTACATAGGTCTCTTCTTAACATGTAGCGTAGTTACGTAAAATCTAAGTCAGAATATGTCACTCCCTTGATTTAAACCCCCCCTATTGACCTCATCTCAAGCAGAATGAAATCTGAAGCCTGACAAATCCCCTCCGAGGCTCCTCCTCTGGATCTCTGTTCTGCCTGGACCTCGGCTTTTGTTGTCCACTCTTCCTCTGCTCTCTTCATACTGGTTGTTGGCTCTTCCTGAAGCATGCAGGCGGATTCTTGCTTTAGAGTATTTGCACTGGCTCTTCTCTCTGCCTGCAGATCTCTTTCCCTATTGCCTGTGTCACTCATTTCCTCATCAGTTGGGGGTTTGTACTCAACTGTTAACTCAGGCTTTCTTCAGTTACTCAGTCTAACATTGCAAATTTCCCCCACTCCAGCCCCATTCTGCTTCCTCCATTTCTTCTTCGTGAGCACCATTCCCATCTACCATTGCATAGATTTTACTTTTCGAGGCCTTTTTTTTTTTCCTTCCCTCTTCCACATAGAATGTAAAGGCAAGGATTTTCTTCACTTTGCTCACTGCTGTATCCTTAGCACATAGAAGCCCAAGGCCTGGTTCATGTTATATGCTCAATTAATATTTGCTGAACAAATGAATGCAATTTTGGAAGTTGTTTAGTTACTAAGTTGCATCTGACTCTTTGTGACCCCATGAACTTCAGCATGCCAGGCATCCCTGTCCTTCACCATCTCCTCAGTTTGCTTAAACTCACATCCATTGAGTCAGTCATGCCATCTAACCATCTCATCCTCTGTCACCCCCTTCTCCTCTTGCCCTCAATCTATCCCAGGATCATGGTCTTTCCAAATGAGTGGTCTCTTCACATTTGGTGATCAAAGTAGTGGAGCTTCAGCATCAGTCCGTTCAGTGAATATTCAGGTTGATTTCCTTTAGGATTGACTTGTTTGATCTCCTTGCTCTCCAGGGGACTCTGAAGAGTCTTCTCCAGCACCACAATTCAAAAGCATCAGTTCTTTGTGGCACTCAGCCTTCTTTATGATCCAGCTCTCACATCTGTATGTGACTACTGGAAAAACCATAGCTTTGACTCCATGGGCCTTTGTTGGCAAAATGATGTCTCTGCTTTTCGTATACTGTCACAACTTTTGTCATAACTTTTCTTATGTTTGTCATAGCTTTTCTTCCAAGGAACAAGCATCTTTTAATTTTGTGGCTGCAATCACCGTCCACAGTGGTTTTGGAGCCCAAGAAAATAAAATCTGTCACTGTTTCCATGTTTTCCCATCTATTTGCCATGAGGTTATGGGATTGAATGCCGTGATCTTAGTTTTTTGAAGGCTGAGTTTTAAGCCAACTTTTTCACTCTCTTCTTTCACTCTCATCAAGGGGCTCTTTAGTTCCTCTTTGCTTTCTGCCAATAAGCTGGTATCATCTGCATATCTGAGGTTGTTGATGTCTCTCCCAGCAATCTTGATTCCAGCTTGTGATTCATCCAGCCTAGCATTTCACCATGATGCACTCTGCATATAAGTTAAATAAGTAGGGTGACAATATACAGCCTTGATGTACTCCTTTCCCAGTTTTGAACCAGTCCATTGTTCTATGTCTGGTTCTAACTATTGCTTCTTGACCTGCATATAGGTTTTCTCAGGAGGCAGGTAAGGTGGATGGTATTCCCACTGTCTCTTATACACATCTCACTTTCCTATTAATATATGCATGATATGAAAGGCATTGCAGTGCCGTAACACTTTGTGTATGTGTCAGGCCTTTTTAAAATTGAAATCTGGTTGATTTACAATGTTGTGTTAGTTTCAGGTATATACAAAGTGATTCAGTTATACATACATATATANGTGATCCACACAGTTAAAGGCTTTAGTGTAGTCAATGAAGCAGAAGTAGATTTTTTTTTTAATTCTCTTGCTTTTTCTGTGAGCCAACAGATGTTACCAATCTTTTTAACAGTAGCCCCCACATTAGAAGAGTTTGTGAGGGTCCTTGGATCATTTAATAAACACTCAAACATTTCAGTAAACAACATGGACCTAGAAATATGACTGTATATACTGATACAATTATCGCATACAAAACTTGCTTCTTTGAACAAATCCTTGGTTTTGACCATTTACTTATGAAATTTTATAAGTATAGAATACTGAAAAAATTTTATTTGAAATTATATATGATCATTGTTTGAGTGTGCTACAACATGGATTCTTTTAAAGACTCTCTTTGTCTTTAAAAGTGTTAGTCATTTAGTAGAATATGAAGAATCTTTTTGTTCTTNTATAAGTATAGAATACTGAAAAAATTTTATTTGAAATTATATATGATCATTGTTTGAGTGTGCTACAACATGGATTCTTTTAAAGACTCTCTTTGTCTTTAAAAGTGTTAGTCATTTAGTAGAATATGAAGAATCTTTTTGTTCTTTAAGCTATTTAAAAATAATTTAGATTTACAGAAGAGTTATGAAGATAGTACATAATATATACTCTTTAGGATTCTTAATTTATGTTTTATAAGCTTACAAGCTTCAAAAAGCATAACATACTAATACAGGTTTTATTAAAGTTACTGCTTTTATAAATAATTTTTAATAACCATCAGAAAACCACCAAATAACTAATATTTTAAATTTTCTGTATTTTCTGTCTTGACTGCATGCATAATGTATAAAACTATTGTAGAGATAATGTTCATTTCATTTTGTTTCTAAATTATATCCATTTTTGCCCGATTCATTATGGTGTCCATCATTGTCTTTTTTTTAAATTTATTTTTAACATCATTGTCTTTTTAACTGGTTAATAATAGATCACATTGGTAATGTTCATTTTGTTTTAAAGGGTTTTGTCATTTAAAAAAAAATTACTGAAGTATGGTTGATTTACAATACTGTGTTAGTTACTGCTTTGTAGCATATGGACTCAGTTATACACGTATATTCTTTTTCATATTCCCTAACATTATGGTTTATCACAGGATATTGAATATGAGTTTCCTGGGCTGTACAGCAGGACCTTGTGTTTTATCCATTTATACCCATTTTCATCTTCTAATCCTAAGCTCCCAATCCATCCCTCTCCCACCCCCCTCACCTGGACAACCAACAGTCTGTTCTCTATGTCCTGATTCTATTTTTGTTTCTTAGATGGGTTCATTGTATCATATTTTAGATTTCGCATAAAAGTGATATATTTGTGTTTATGACTTACTTAGTATGTGATCTCTAGTTACATTTTCATTACTGCAAATGGCATTATTTCATGCTTTTTTTTATAGCTGAGTTCAGTTTAGTTCAGTTGCTCAGTTGTGTCCGACTCTTTGTGACCCCATGAACTGCAGCATGCCAGGCCTCCCTGTCNATTTTTGAGATTAGCTGTTTGTCAGTTGCTTCATTTGCTATTATTTTCTCCCATTCTGAGGGCTGTCTTTTCACCTTGCTTATAATTTCCTTTGTTGTGCAGAAGCTTTTAATTTTAATTAGGTCCCATTTGTTTATTTTTGCTTTTATTTCCAGTATTCTGGAAGGTGAGTCATAGAGGATCCTGCTGTCAGAGTGTTTTGCCTATGTTCTCCTCTAGGAGTTTTATAGTTTCTGGCCATACGTTTACATCTTTAATCCATTTTGAGTTTATTTTTGTGTATGGTGTTAGAAAGTGTTGTAGTTTTATTTTTTTACAGGTCATTGACCAGTTTTTTCAGCACCACTTGTTAAAGAGATTGTTTTTTCTCCATTGTATATTCTTGCCTCCTTTGTTGAAGATAAGGTGACCATAGGTGTGTGGATTTATCTCTGGGCTTTCTATTTTGTTCCATTCATCTATATTTCCTTCTTTGTGCCAGTACCATACTGTCTTGATGACTGTGGCTTTGAGGTAGAGCCTGAAGTCAGGCAGGTTGAGTCCTCCAGTTCCATTCTTTCTCAAGATTGCTTTGGCTATTGGAGGTTTTTTGTATTTCCATACATGCTTGCTTTCTTGTATCACTTTGTATAGTTTGTCTAGCAAGTTGGTCCTTTTATGCTTCTCTTGTATCCTGTTTTTATCATATGATGTGTAGGTTACAATGAAAATCACTCATGGACCTTTGGGACCTGTTAGGTTGAACTTTTCCCTTTGCTCTCCTCCTTTTATTGTTTCCATCTGAAGATGGGAGACAGCATCAAAGGATGAATGTGGTCTCTGCCAGTCACCATGTGGCTGCTGTGAGAGGGAGAGCAGAGGGGCTGACTTGAGAGATGTCTCAGCAGTAGACTGGGCAAGGGGATGAAGCGAGGTTAAGTTCGCAGAAGGAGGAGAGCAGTCACACAGGACCCAGCATGCTGAGGGGCCCTGTGTCTAGCAGAATGCTCTGCCGTCATCGTCTTTAAGTTCTTAATAATTTGCATACAGAGGTCCCTGCATTTTCACTGTGCACAGGATCTCCCAAATTATGTATCTGATCCTACCATAGAAAATAACCAGAGGGGGAAAAGGAGAGATTTCATCTGCCTCCTTGATTCTTCATTCCTTTTCTCAGAATGGGAATGAGTTTTTAAAAGATAACTTACAGACATTGAAGAGTTGTGGAAACTTGGCCTAAGTTGAGAGTGTGTGCATGTGTGTGTGCACATGTGTACTTTAGCCACTTTAACAAAAAATTGGGTGGAGGGAGATAGGAGCTTATCAAAATGATTTTATAAGAGTATCAAAGATGATTCGATTCCAACTGAGATTTTACCAAGTAAATATGTAATATACCCATTTTGAGAAGTGCAAACAATTGGAAACACAGAATTTCATTCTGAATTAACTTATTGCACATTTATACAACCCCTAATAGTCTTCCTTCATCAGTAAAGCCTGAAACTTTGTACTCAGTGTAGTACTTTTGTTTAGTTGCTCAGTCATGTCTGACTCTTTGTGACCCCATGGACTGCAGCACACTTCCCTGTTCTTCACCATCTCCTGGAGCTTGCTTAAACTCCTATCCATTGAGTCAGTCATGCCATCCAACCATCTCATCCTCTGTTGTCCCCTTTTTCTCCTGCCTTCAATCTTTCCCAGCATCCAGGTCTTTTCTGGTGAATCAGTTCTTCACATCAGATGGCCAAAGTATTGGAGCTTCAGCTTCAGCATCAGTCCTTCCAATGAATATTCAGGTTGATTTCCTTTAGAATTGACTGGTTTAATACCCTTGAAGTCCAAGAGTCTCTTGAGAGTCTTCTCTACCACCACAGTTCAGTAGCACCAATTCTTTGGCACTCAGCTTTCTTCATCGTCCAGCTCTCACATCCATAGATGACTGCTGGAAATGCCATAGTTTGACTAGATGAACCTTTGTCAGCAAAGTAATGTCTGTGCTGTCTAGGTTAATCATACCTTTTCTTCAAAAGAGCAAGCATCTTTTAATTTCATGGCTGTAGTCACCATCTGCAGTGATTTTGGAGCCCAAGAAAATTACTTGATAATTTTTTCTTTTGAATATTCTTGTTATTCTAACATAGTGATGGTTTCTTGCCTTTATGATGCTGGTAAAGTTTATGTATGTATGCAAAACCAATACAATTTTGTAAAGTAATTAACCTCCAATTAAAATAAATTTATATTTTAAAAAACCAAAAATTTTTTAAAAAGAAAATAAAATTAATAATTAATGCATGGAACTTGGGAAAACTTTCAGAAAAAGTGCAGGGAACCTAATTTCCTAATCTTTGATAGCAGGGAAACAAACACTCATGTCACAAACTTCAATATTAACAAATAAGTAATGACTTCAACTTCATTTTTTTTCAAAATATTATTTCTTAAACCAAAAAGAAGATTTTTATAAAATCATACTCTGTTAGTGAAGAAGTAGTTGTTTGAAGTTTGGCAAGCTCAAGGAAATGACAACCCACTCCAGTATCCTTGCCTGGAAAATCTCATGGACAGAGGAGCCTGGTGGGCTGCAGTCCATGGGGTCGCAAATAGTCGGGCATGACTGAGAGACTAACACTTGATTTCACATTAGCATATTTTTTCCTATTAAATTCAAGTAAAAATGAAAGTCTCCTTCTATATCTACATTAATGCAAATAGGCATCTGGAATGATAAGAAACTAATATTATTAATGGTTTTATGAAATGTAAGTGTGGTCAAATCTTACAGAAGGAATGGAAATGGATAGAAGACAGCTTATTCTTTTGATTCTTTAGTTTCTATACTCTTTGAATGTTCTTANATAGTCGGGTATGACTGAGAGACTAACACTTGATTTCACATTAGCATATTTTTTCCTATTAAATTCAAGTAAAAATGAAAGTCTCCTTCTATATCTACATTAATGCAAATAGGCATCTGGAATGATAAGAAACTAATATTATTAATGGTTTTATGAAATGTAAGTGTGGTCAAATCTTACAGAAGGAATGGAAATGGATAGAAGACAGCTTATTCTTTTGATTCTTTAGTTTCTATACTCTTTGAATGTTCTTATATTTGTACTGTGAATATTTGTCAGCAAGGGTAAAAAGAGAAAAAATAAAATAAAAGATTTTAAAAATTAAAATTTAGAAATGCAAAATCCCAAACATTGTGGCTTCTAGGTGGCCCTGTCAGTCTCTCTCCCTAGTACCTGTGTATTTGAGATGGAACAGACTGCTTTGTATCACATCTGAACTTGTTTTTCAGATCTCTTCTTTGTTCAAGTTTGCTAATCTCATTTAACTGCATAACCGAGCTAAGAAAAAATCAAACTTTTGTACATTCTTTCACTTGAGCGTTCTGTTCTAATAAACTGCAGAGTGATAGGGGAGGGAGGGAACTGCCTAAGTTCATAAGGATCGATTCAAACTTAAGTGAACCAGTATAAGATTTTCTGAAATTTGAATTTCACGTCACTAATCTCAGTCAGGATCCATTATATTTAAAACCATTCGACATAGCAGAAGATCGTACTTTCTTTTAGGAGCAAAACTGTGAAAAAGATAGTGGAGAGGAATAACTGACAACACTGTTATTTCTCTGCAGATTTATTAAAGTATGTGCCCACTTTTATGAAGTGTCTAATTAAGAACTATTTAAAACTAGAGAAGGCAGGAATTACCAAAATTCTCATTATAAGATGATTACACTTGTGGAATTTTTATTTTAAAATTGATAAAATACATTTCTTTAAAATTCTTCCTTATATAATGTTAAGGATTCATTGGCTCTATCTTAGATCTCCTTGGCTTTACTTGAAAATGTAGTAGTCTATAGAAAAGTCTTTCCTGGTTTTGGAAAGTAGCCCAAAACAGCTGTCAGGAAGCATCATGATGAAGATTAAGCAGGGGTACTGCCCTCAGCCAAGTGAAGGTGTTGAGACTTCTACATCCTGGAAGTATAACCAAGAGGGAGAAACCAACTAAGTCAGCTAACTACCCTCAGTTTCTCCCATTGCAGGAGATTTTTAGATTCATATAGTTAATAATTTTTAAAGTTCCAGAGTCTAAATTATGGATAAGTATTATTTCACTTATTTTTATTCAGAATTGCAAGATTATATAGAAAATAAACTATATCAGAAGCATTAGTTTTACATGACATTGTACATGGTAATAACTGTAAAAATGAAGTTAAATATATGTCTGCCAATCATAAGTCTAAAACACAGACAATGTCAACATAAAAGATACATGACATATAGAAGATACACAAGCAGCTAAACCCTTGGCATCAGTCAAAAGAATGTAGTGGTTGAGTAGTAAGTGCATTTTAGGCTTCATAGATAATAGACTCTTCTATTTGCTCAAGTGATCTAGAAAAAACTTTGGCCTAAAAAAATTTACATAGGAGGTGAAATTGTAGGTGTGGTATAGAGATTGGAGAGGGTGATTTTAACAAGCTGCAGTAAGAAAGGACAGGAATTGTGATTACAGGTGTAGAGGGCAGAAAGCACTGGCTTTAGGAATTGGAGGCCTTGAACTTGTGCTTCTTTAGAAAGAAAATGCAAAACTATTGGGACAAACAGATAACAGCTGAGGAGGAAGCTGATGCATAAGCAGGCTGGTGGGCTCAGTGCCAGAATTGTTCACTAACAGACACCTCCACGGGCCTTCCTTCAGGACAGAGAATTTGAGAGAGACAAAATACAAGTCTCTAAGGCTACCTGTAAAATTTTTTAATGCTGTCAAGAATACTGAGATGGTCTATATCTTTAAAATGAGATTCATTTACAGTTTACCTTTATAGGTTGAACATCCTTATAATTTTACAGCAGTTAAACTTGATGTTCATCAGCGTGAACAGCTGAGACACCTTGGCCCCTGTGCAGTCCGTGTTTCCAAATGCCCCTGCAGCAGCTCCACTGGTTTCCAGCTCTGCATCAAAGCCTAGTTCATTGCCACCGCCTCCTCTCCTGACCCCTCCTGGAATTCCTTTTCCTCCTAGTGGTGTATCCAAGGACTAGCAAGTTAGGATCATTTTTTATTTTCTCTTTTTCCTTTACCTTTTTTGGTCCTAGGTATAATTTCTGCAAGTGACTTCATTTCTATGTGCCTCGGTTTTTTGATATGTCACCTGGAGATAAGAAAACCTTATTGCCACTTTCAGAATTCAATGAACTAATATTTGAAAGCACCCAGCATAGTGCATGGCACACAATCACTGACCTACAGTCGGAAAATGTTGTGTTTTTTCTCTCTAACCAACTAGTAATCATAACTCTACTGAAAAAGTGACAATTTAGAGAAAAAAATGACATGAATTGCTTTTGCCAAAATTTTGGTATGTATTTATACAGTGGATTTGTATATAAATTTGTTCTCATTAGATAGGTTATCAAGTGTTTTCTCTTTGCCTTACTTGTTTTAAAAGGTTAGTTGTAGCATAACAAAAATAGCATCACTGTCCTACAGTGGATCCATAAAATCATAATTATCTTAAAATTAGTTTGAAAGTTATTGAGAGAGTTGTTACATGAGACAGGATATACTTAGTTATAATTTTAATTATGAAATTATTTGCTTCTCAAACTGAGGCAGCATCTCTAATTCCATATCCCTGTCGATGACTCAGTGATTTTGGAGGTTGTGAATGAATGTCTGCACATCCTTACCTGTGATGTAGACTGAATCCTGAGATCCCTGGCATCTGCAGCAGCGTATTGAACTTCATAACCTTAGTACCAGCCCTTTACCTATCACAACTGCCTTCTTTCTGTCCTTCAAGATCCCTCAGCAAAGAAAAACTCAGTCCTCACTTGGTTATAAATAGCAGCAGCATTGTCAACTAGACTTTTTGATATATTAATTGAGCATACATCTAAAGAATGATAAAAGTCTTGTTCATACTTTATAAAGGTTAACCATTGATGAAAGGGTGAAATTGAAATTTACCATGAGTGGATCAACTTTATTCAAACAAGATTATTGAGGAACAGGAATCACAGGTTTTACCCAATATAGTTTTATAAATTCTATATTGTTTGTCATTCAGAATCATTTGACTGTTCCCTTTGCCTGCCTCCCGCATCCTTACGATGAACTTTGACCTGGTCAGCAGTCCTGATGGTGAAATCCAGTTCCCTTAAATCTCCCCTTGGAATACAAAGTCTGTGTCTCCAATATAAGTAGCTTTTCAAATATGTATGGCTGAGTCCCTTCACTGCTCACTTAAAACTACCACAACATTGTTAATCGGCTATACCCCAATACAAAATAAAACGTTTAAAAGAGAGAGAAAGAACGTGATTTCTGTGAAAAGACAGCATAGTCCTATAGATTTGTTTTACCTTGCTCACTTAATTCTGGAAACTTAAATATTAAAGTTCTTAATAACCACTGAGGTGATACATGTGTTTAAAAAATTGCATTTCTGAGAAGTAGTGCTAGAAATATTTAGTCCATGTATATGATATCAGTTAGACAAGGATACTTTAATCGTCCTGGCTGCTGCTGTTGTGACTAGTACTAGTACAGCTGCCACTAAGAGTGCAGAGAAAGTTCTCTTCTGTTCATAGGCTTGGGGTCAAACCCATCATGGGTGGCAAGATCACATCTGTTCTAAAGTCTTTTTGGTTGTCTTAAAGTGAAGACAACAATTTTTCCTGTTTATTTCTGGCTGTGCTGAGTCTTAGTTGCTGTGCGGGCGTTTTCTAGCTCTCGCAGGCTGCAGCTCCTTTCTAGTTGTGGTGTGCAGGCTTATTGTGGTGGCTTTTCTTGTCATGGAGCCCGGGTTCCAGGACACACAAGCTTCAGTAGTTGTAGCTCACCAGCTCAGCAGTTGTAGCTCAGGGGCTTAGTTGCCCTGTGACATGTGGAATCTTCCCAAACCAGGAATCAAATCCATGTACTTTGCCTTGGCAGGAGGATTTTTACCCACTGACCATCAGGGAAATCCAGAAAAGTGAAGCTTTTATTTGAATGTAAACCAATATTTGAGATATCTGTTGCCTTTTTTGCCTTCTCAAAGATAATTTAAAATTACTAATATTGATTGGTTATTTTGTTCCATAACCTTTTATGAATGATTATTGGCACCAATATTAATTTCTCCTCAATTGTGAATAATAACAAAAAAGTTATCTAGAATTACCTGGTGTTTTAAGAACTACCCAAGTTGACACTCAAAAATTTTAAGATGGCTTCAGAATGTGAGATACCTAATTGATAGGCAAGGCTGGAATTATTTGTAATAATCTTAGATATAAATGCTAATGTCTTACTGACTTTCTACTTCACTTTTTTATTGCTGGTATAAAAATGAGTTGAAAGGTTTGAAATTATTTCCTCTGTTATCATTTGTGTCCTATTGTAGAAGTGTGATTATCTGAAGATGGATTTTCTTCCCCAGATTTTAAATATGGGATACTGTTTACTACTAACACATAGTTCTAAGACTATCTGGACTAGATATTTTTGTTCTTTTTGATTGGTTACAACTTAATATTGCACATATTTGGAAAAGAAGAAAGATAATTTTAGTTATACTTATCAGTGGTCTCTTAATCTTTTTCTCTTTTGTGGTGTAGATTTCTAAGCAAAAATTGAAATAATTAAATATGCTGAGCTCTCCATTATTTTATTTTACTACTGTAGTCCATTCTGAAGGAGATCAGCCCTGGGATTTCTTTGGAAGGAATGATGCTAAAGCTGAAACTCCAGTACTTTGGCCACCTCATGCGAAGAGTTGACTCATTGGAAAAGACTTTGATGTTGGGAGGGATAGGGGGCAGGAGGAGAAGGGGACGACCGAGGATGAGATGGCTGGATGGCATCACGGACTCGATGGACATGATTCTGAGTGAACTCCAGGAGTTGGTGATGGACAGGGAGGCCTGGCGTGCTGTGATTCATGGGGTCGTAAAGAGTTGGACACAACTGGGCAACTGAACTGAGCTGTAATGCAAAAGCAGACACCTTCTGCTGCCATGTAAGCCTAGCTACTGGATTCCATCACCAAGCATCATNAGGAGTTGGTGATGGACAGGGAGGCCTGGCGTGCTGTGATTCATGGGGTCGTAAAGAGTTGGACACAACTGGGCAACTGAACTGAGCTGTAATGCAAAAGCAGACACCTTCTGCTGCCATGTAAGCCTAGCTACTGGATTCCATCACCAAGCATCATTATTCCAGCTCCTGCTGCCAGCTTCCATTTTCATTGCCATATGTGTACCAGGGGTCAGTCCTCACCTCTGTGAATACACTCTGCTACCCCACCCCTGCACAAGTGCTCACAACTGGCCATCAGCATGACACATACTCACTCTTGACTTCGTCTGACCCCTGCCACCACTCTGGCTCCCACTGCTGAGCATGTATCTATGGATAACTCCTACAGCAACAACTGCACACAGCTGGGCTTGGCCCCTGCTGTCACATGCATGCCTACAGCCAGCCTCCAGTACCCCTACATTCATAGCCAGCCCTCACCCCTGCCTACCCAAGGATACTCACTCCTGGATCTGGAGTTACTGTTGAGGACCCCACCAGCCCTCATAGCCTCATAGCCACTGCTTGACCTCAGCTGCTGCACCACTGGGTCTCTCCCCCAAACCTGGAACTGACATCCACTCCTACACTCAATGGAAGCTTCTTTACCAGAACTGGAAAAGGTGACTTGCTTCTTCAGATGCACAGACACCAGTGCAAGGAAACAAGAAACATCAAAAGTCAAGGAAATATGACATCATCAAAAGAACTCAATAAACTTCCAATAACCTACTCCTAAAGAAATGGAGATCCACAGATTGCCTAAAAACAGGCAAAATAATTGTCCTAAAGAAGCTCAGTGAGCTACAAGCGAACATAGACAAACAGTGGTAGGAAATTAGGAAAATAATACAAGAACAAAATGAGATGTTCAACAAAGAGACAGAAAAAATATAAAAGAACCAAATAAATCCTGGAGCTGAAGCCTAAAATGCCTGAGCTAAAAAATGGAGTTCAGAGCTCTAACATCAGACTTGATAAAGCATAAAAGAGAATCTGTGAACTCAGAGATAGGTGATTTGAAATTATCCAGTGGAGCTAAAAAAAGAAAAAATGAAAAAATCCTACAGGATTTATGGGACTTTGTTAAAGGAACCAATATGCTAATTATAGAACTCTCTGAAGGAGAAGAGAGAAAGGGGCAGAGAGTTTATTTACAGAAATAATAACTTAAAACTTTCCAAATTTGGGGAGGGAAATAGATATCCAGACTTAGGAAGCAATAGGACTCCAAATAGATTGAACATAAAGGGGTATACAGCAAGAAACCTTACAGTTAAACTGTCAGAAGTTAAAGACAAAGAGAGAATTTTGAAAGTAGTGAGAGAAGAGTGACTCATCACATACAAGGGAACCCCCTTACTCCCCAGAAGACTGTCAGTGGATTTTTTAAGAAATCTTGCAGGCCAGGAGAGAGTGGGATGATACATTTCAGAATATCCAAAGGAAAGAAAACCTTCAAACTAAGAATACGATACCCTCTGAGGTATCCTTTAAAATGAAGAGTCTCCCAGATAAACAAAAACTGAGGGAGTTTAACACCACTAGACCTGCCTTACAAGAAATTCTTAAGAATTCTTCAAATAGGATCAAAACATGTAAAACAGCAACATGAAAATACATGAAAGTATAGATCTCACTGCTAGAGTGATAGGGCATATATCTAGACAAATATAGACAATGGCATCCGGTCCCATCACTTCGTGGGAAATAGATTGGGAAACAGTGGAAACAGTGTCAGACTTTATATTTTTGGGCTCCAAAATCACTGCANTTTTTTTTTTTTTTACTTTATTTTACTTTACAATACTCTATTGGCAAGGTGTCCATAGGTGTGTGGATTTATCTCTGGGCTTTCTGTTTTGTTCCACTGATCTATATTTCTGTCTTTGTGCCAGTACCATACTGTCTTGATGACTGTGGCTTTGTAGTAGAGCCTGGAGGAATCAACTTGCCTGACTTCAGGCTCTACTGCTTTATGTTTTGAAAATACCACTGTGGCTGCTATGGGGTAGATGGAGGCAAGGGTTCCAGTGAGGCGGGTCCTGTAGGATCCAGTGAAGGGCATGGAGAGGTGTGACTAGCAGGACTTGTTGATAGCTTGGATGTAAGTTCTGAAAAATGAGTAGAAATTTGGCAGTAGAGGATAAGGGGCAAAGGGGAACATGAATATTCAGAGATGTCTAGGGAATAGAATATATTGGGCAGAATGGTAGGGGGTAAAGATAAAGAGATATCGGAGGCCATAACATTCAGTCTGGAGGCCCTTACATAGGATTTTGAAATTCAGGTATGTGCAATGGAAATTTAAATCAAGAAAATATAACAGTCTCTGAACTGCCATTTTGTAGTTATTTGTGTCCTCTAATGTCATTCTGATGTAAAGATTAATAATAAGGATATTTTTAAGTTTTATTTTCTGAGATTCTGAGGTCAGAAAGATTTGATTAAATGCTTGTCAGTGAAGTATTTAATAATTCATGATGACCCGCTCTTTGCTCCTGGTTTGTGAGGATTAGTTGGTGCTATCATTCTGCTTGCCTGGGGAGGCAGTATATATAGGTTCAGAGTAGGATCTCCAGAACCACACAGCTTAGATTGGAAATTCTGGNGTGAAGTATTTAATAATTCATGATGACCCGCTCTTTGCTCCTGGTTTGTGAGGATTAGTTGGTGCTATCATTCTGCTTGCCTGGGGAGGCAGTATATATAGGTTCAGAGTAGGATCTCCAGAACCACACAGCTTAGATTGGAAATTCTGGCTCCAGAACAACTGGTATACCTTTGGCAATTCCATAACCTCTTCAAGTCTCAGTTTTCTTATCTATTCAAGAATAGATATCTTATCTATTCAAGAATATTAATAACTCTTAATATGGTTCTTGTACAGATTAACTGAAGTTACATTTATAAAATAACTGAATATGTAGTATTCTTGAGGCAGATTGTAAAACTGTTTACACAGTATTGATTGGCTTACCTTTTCACTGGCAGTAGAAATTCAGTAGATCATAATGTCTTTTAAATACTTTAAAAATACCCCTTTTTCTGTTTCTGTATATGATCTTGAAAGTTTCCATTTAAGTATGTTTTTCCTAGAATCTCTATTTCTTTGACCACTAAGTCCATTTCTTCTCTAAGATAAAGTTTATATGAAAATTTAAGTATAGTGAATTCACATGATCTTCCTGTTTACTGGCTTCCCTGGTGGCTCACATGGTAAAGCATCTGTCTGCAATGCAGGAGACCCAGGTTCAACCCCTGGGTCGGGAAGATCCCCTGGAGAAGGAAATGGGTGGGATCCCATTTCTTGCCTGGAAAATCCCATGGGCGGCGGAGCCTGGTAGGCTACTGTCAATGGAGTTGCAAAGAGTCAGACAGGACTAAGTGACTTCACTTTCACTTTCCTGTTTACTATATATTATTTATTTTCTGAAAAGGTTCTTTCCAAAGATAGTTACCATTCTACTGCTTCTCAAAATGGGTACAACCAAATACTAGAAATTCTTTGGTACAAAATTCAAATCCATTTAACTTTTCAACATATTTCAAATTTAAAACCAGAAGTATTTAAAATTTTATTTTAGTAGCTCATTACCAAAGCATAAAGATTAAGACTCAATGATATAGGAAATCCTGTAGTATTTATTTACTCCATCACTCTTAACCTTTGGGCTTCCCAGGTGGAGTCAGTAGTAAAGTATCCACCTGCCATGTAGGAGACATAAAAGATGTGGATTTGATCCCTGGGTTGGGACGATCCCCTCGAGGACCTGGCAACCCACTCCAGTATTCTTGCCTGGAGAATCCCATGAATATAGGAGACTGGAGGGGCTACAGTCCATAGGGTTACAAAGAATTGGACACGACTAAAGTGACTTAGTACACATACACTCATGGCATTTATTTACCATCACATTTTTCATCATAATAGTCGATGTATATCACTCATGTTTTGTACATATTGTACATATCTCAAAAAGCAGAGACAGTAGACAACATATGTCTTCATTCTTCCACCTTCTGGAGCACTGAGGTCAGAAGACTGTCTTCTTCCTAATTTGGTAAGTCACAAGCTTATATCATGTAATGTTTAGAAGATCTCAGTAAAACTAAAATGTGGTTACCTATAGATTGTTTTTAATTCTTCATTAAGAAATCAATTCCAGTTCAACTCTTCTTAGTATAATCTTTGCTATTCCATGTCTAGTCCATGGAGGAATGAAGCGAGTTCCTTTATGAGGCCAAACTCGAGAATTTAGTAACTGAAATGCCCTCAGGAAAGTTTGGGTACCTTGAGCCCTGCTTGGACTACTGTGCTCCACCTCCCCTGGAAGCCAGTGAGGAGCCAGCCTCAGACTGTCCTGGGGGCTACAGCCTGTTTCTTGCACTTCTATTATTTCTTTTCCCCACCATTCCCAGTGGTGTCCAGCACATGGCCAAAGTTTTCAGTTAAACACACTGTATTACTAGTTGAAAGATTTCTGAAAAACCTAAATGAAGGATTTAGTTTAAAATTCCTGTCCTCTGTGTTCATCTTATTTTTCATAACCAGTTCAGCCTCAAATGGATGAGTCTCAAAACCAGTCAAGGAAAAAGTGCCTTCTGGGATTGGTAGATGACAAGATATGTCTTAAAACTTTTTTTGTAAATTGAGAAAAACTGAGAATCATGTAGCAGAAGCTGTTAAACACACGATTGTATGTATGGATGCGTGTGTTCCTCTGACCAGAGCTTTGGGAGCATTAGCTGCCTTTGATGAGGGGAGGCGCGCGTTCTCTCAGGGCCTGCCTCCCGGGCGCCTACACAGTGCAAGCATGGCGGCCTTTGGGCACCGGGGAAGGGCAGGGAGTGCTGGGCTGAGTGTTCACTTAGCTCCCTCTCCAAGTGCTACTCCTTTTCATTTTGCGTGGTTTTGTACTTTTATGTAACTCTGGGTAAAAATGGTGCATGCTCCTCACACTGTGAAACAGAAGCCGTCTTTTATATTTTATATGTAAGAAAAGTAGGGCTGTTATTTTCTAATAAGAAGTTGTTTTGTTTCCAAATCTACAAGATGTATATTTACAACTTATTTAGTTTCTTCCTA
Organism: Neotragus pygmaeus; assembly: GCA_006410875.1. Taxonomy (NCBI): domain Eukaryota; kingdom Metazoa; phylum Chordata; class Mammalia; order Artiodactyla; family Bovidae; genus Neotragus; species Neotragus pygmaeus. Next base: position 1,080,768 of record SJYV01018906.1, on the reverse strand, counting down.
AACATTATTTTTAACCTCTGTTTTTAAATTTTCATGCTGTTTCTGATCATACCTCCTATCTACTATTATTAAAATTTAAATAACAGAAATATTAAGAAAATGTTTCCCTGATCCCAGTTCAGTTTTCTAATGTTCACCACTAGCAGTCGTATGCTATTATTTCAGACTTTTCCCCTGCAAGTTTAAAATTTATCTTTTAAAAAATTTAATACAAAAATGTAAACAGTCTCATAGAATGAGTGAAATAGAAAAAAACAGATCACTCTTTCATTACCCATTTCTTCATTTGTATGTCCTTCAAGACATTATCATGTATTATTGAGATACATGTGTATATACTCCGTGTCTGTTTTCTACAAGTATGGGATCAGACTATTTTGAAGGACTCTTCTGTATTAGTAAAAACGGATATACTTTGTGTGGCTGTTTAGGTGTTTTACAATTAAAAACAAGTTTGCAGAGAAACATATGTATGCATATTTGCACACCTGTGTAAGTTAACTTATAGGGTTAATTCCAAGAAATTACTGGATCAACAGGTAAACATTTAAAATTTTGGTAAACACTGCCAAATTCACACAACATGTAAGCATGTACTTGTTTCCTTAGCCTCTGCATACACCATGAGTTAATGAACAGTTTGTTGTTACAGGGAGGCACAGCAGTGAACAAAACAGAAAAAAATCTTGCCTCTGTGGATTTTACATTCCCATCACTCCAATTGAGAAGAGACAATTTTAGTAAAATATTATGGCAGTTGGAAATAAGTATTTCTAAAAGAAAGAAATCACAGGAAGAGTGTGTTTTTGTGTAGGTCTTTAAACGTAAACAGCACAGCCAGGGAAGGCCTCTCTGAGGAGGTGAAGCTGAACCATGCAGGAAGAGCATTCCAGGTGGAACGGCATGACTGCAGACCCCTTGACCAGTGCCTCTGGAGTGCAGGGAGCAGGCGTGAAGGCAACAGTGACATCTGGGAGGTAGCAGGGGAAGGGCATAGCTCCGGAGGGGCCTCTGAATTACAGAAGATATGGTGGGAAATCATTACATGGTTTGAGAGAAGGGTGACAGGGTTCCTCTGATGCTATAGAGGGTTGTTTGGGTGCTGTACTGAGAACTTACGCCAGAAGGCAGAGGAGGAAGGAAGAAGGCCTGATGGGAGCCTGTTAGAATGTTCTGGAGAGAGTTTTGGGGTGGGGAAGTGAGTGGTCAGATGCTGAAGGTATTTTAAGATACATTCCCTCTGGGTTAAATGTGGAATATAAGAGAAAACTAGGAGTCAAAGCTGACACGAAGAATTTTGGCCCAAGCACCTGGAAGAATAGAGTTGCCGCTGACTGAAATGGAGAGGACCAGGGGAGGCCCAGGAGTTGGACCTGGGGTATGGCAGTTCTGCCCTTGGACATCCAAGTGGAGACATCAAGTAGGCAGTGGTTGTGCAAGTCTGGAGTTCAAAGGAGAAACTGGAACTCGGGTATTAAAGAGGGTTTAGCACCCTAAGACAGATTGAGGTAGGTAGATGAAGGGAAGCAAGTGAAAAGCAGCAGTGTATTAGGAGAACCGAGAGAGCAGAAAGAAGAGATGGCTTTGAAGAGGGAGAGGGTGACGGATTATGTCAAATGCTGCTACTCGGTCGTGTAACATGAGGCCCGATTGTCATTGGATTTAACAATGTAAGCATCCTTCACAGTCCTGACAAGATAAAAGCAGATATAGAGGCATCAGAGACNGTAGGCAGTGGTTGTGCAAGTCTGGAGTTCAAAGGAGAAACTGGAACTTGGGTATTAAAGAGGGTTTAGCACCCTAAGACAGATTGAGGTAGGTAGATGAAGGGAAGCAAGTGAAAAGCAGCAGTGTATTAGGAGAACCGAGAGAGCAGAAAGAAGAGATGGCTTTGAAGAGGGAGAGGGTGACGGATTATGTCAAATGCTGCTACTTGGTCGTGTAACATGAGGCCCGATTGTCATTGGATTTAACAATGTAAGCATCCTTCACAGTCCTGACAAGATAAAAGCAGATATAGAGGCATCAGAGACAAGTGTAGGCAGCGTTTTCAGGAGGATTTGCAGGAAAGCACAACTGAGGTATAGAGTAGAAAAGTGAGATTTAATGAAAATAGGGGCTTTGAAGTCAAAGAAAGGCAAGAGAGTTGAAGTTATGTATGGAAGTAATGATATGTTAACAACCTAGGATTAAAGTAAATAGGGCTTTAATTGATGGGCATCCCTGGTGGCTCAGACAGAAAAGCATCCTCCTGCAGTGCTGGAGACCCAGGTTCAGTCCTCAGGTTGGGAACATCCCCTGGTGAAGGGAATGTTCTCCCACTGAAGGGCTACTTACCCCAGTATTCTTGCTTGGAGAATTCTGTGGACAGAGGAGACTGGTGGGCTACAGTTCATGAGGTCACGAAGAGTCAGACACGACTGAGTATGCACACGCATCTTTAATTGGCAAAATTGAGTGTTCTTGTAACATGTTTATTGGCCACTCATGCTGTTGTGTGTGAATTTCCTTTGCCTGTTCTTATTGGTTGGTCATCATTTTCTCATGGGTTTTTAAGAATTGTGTAATAAAGAAATCAACCCTTGGTAGCATGTAGTGCACATATTTTTCACAATTTGTTGTCTTTTGACTTTAATATTTCTATGTATAATCATGGATTTTGTGTTATGCTTATAACAGCCTTTCTTAAAAAAAAACTTTTTATTTTGTATTGGGGTGTAGCCAATTAACAATATTGTGACAGTTTCAGGTGAACAGCAAAGGGACTCAGCTGTACACATACATATATCCATTGTCCCCTAAACAGCCCTCCCATCCAGGCTGCCACATAACATTGAGCAGAGTTCTATGTGCTATACAGTAGATCCTTGTTGGTTATTAATTTTAAATACAGTAGTGTGTACCTGTCCATCCCAATCTCCCTACCTTCCCCCCATCCTTCCCCCAGCAACCATAAGTTCATTCTGTGAGTCTGTTTCATAACAGCCTTCCTTATTCTAAGTTTGTAGAAGGATTTGCCTGCTTATGGTTTAATTGTTGTTGATTAAAATCTTTGACTCATGCAGATTTCATTTTGGTTAAAGTTGTGAAGTGGGAATCTGATGAGCAGGACCACCATATATTTGGGGATCTGTTTCTGGATTCTGTGAGGTCCATTGATCGTTTGCCCATCCCTGTGCTGGTGTAAATCTTTCCATTTCTATGGCTTCGAGATTCCTTTCCTGCCTGCTACAGCTCATCCATGTTCTCCTACCACTCATCTCCCCTGGCCTCATCCTGCAGCAGCTTGAAACAGGGTTTTGGTTCCCGGCCGGATATTGAGGTTGGGCCCTGGCAATGAGAGTGCTGAATCCCAGTCACTAGACTGGTGATCGGTGACAAGACCCTGGCTTTTCTGCTTTGTAGAGAATTCCAAGAACAGAAAGTAGTGAAACAAGTAAAGTATTTATTAGAGGAAAAAGTATATGTAGATAGACACACGGGCAGACTCTGAGAGTCACACCCTTGTGCTAGTTGAAATCATTTGTATGAGCCCTTTCTTCCCGTTTCCTTTGGCTAGTCATTTTGACTTGCCTGGGTCTGAGTCAGTGTTTGGTTTATTTCAGGGTCCGCTCATATGTGTGCATGCATCTCTCAGCCAAGATGGATTCCAGCGAAGAGGCTATGGGTAGACTGACATCACTCCCCTTTTGACCTCCAAGGAACTCTCTAGTTGGGAAGGTCTCCTTGACTTCAAGAATGAGAAATAAGTGGTCTCTGTCTTGTATCTGGGCAGGACTCAGATTATCCTTCCATTTATCTTTCTGTTATCCTTCCATTATGGAGTTTCTGTCCACAGTGGGTGAACTCCATTTGCTCAGCCTGGGACCCAAATATCTCCTGCCTCAGCACCACCATATGTGTGTGTGTGTGTGTGTGTGTGTGTGTGTGTGTGTGTGTGCACGCTCAGTCATGTATGGCTCCTTGCAATCCATAGACTGTACCCTGCCAGGCCAGGCTCCTCTGTCCGTGGGATTTCCCAGGCAAGAATACAAGAGTTGGTTGACATTTCCTGACCCAGGGATTGAACCTGTGTCTCTGGTGTCTCCTTAAGCTGGCAGGTGGATACTTTACCCCTTTGCCACCTGGGAAGCCTCACTATCACTGTAACTATTAGTTTAATGAATTTTCCTGAATATTTTTATTTCCCTGAAAATAATAATACTAACATCTTGTGTTGAGCACTTACGTGCAGTACTGTATGAAGTTTTTGCTTATATAATTTTTTTCTCATTATGTTAACTCTTATGGACATGCTATCATCATTCCCATATTAAAGATGAGGAAACTGAGGCATGAGAAGATTGAGTAATGTGCCCAAGGCAACACGGCCAGTAAGAGAGGAAGCTGTGATTAGAACCAAGTAGTCTGGCTCCAGAGACTGTGTTCTTGTATCTCCTTGTAAGCTTTAGAATCATTTGGTCCAGATCATCTAGATTTAGAATCTAAAATAGTATGTTAGTACTTGGGCCAGAATTGCATTGGGTTTGTAGATTATTTTAGGTAGAACGGAGTCTTTACCATATGAAACCATTCTACCCCAGAGAGGATGTCTTCACTCACCCACATCCTCCATGCTCGTTGAGTGTGCCAGCTCCCTGCTGGCTCTCCAGGCTTCTTTTTTTCCTGTAGGTGTTATCTTCTGAGTAGTTATCAATATTAGTAGAATATTTTTTGCTGTGTCTTTTGCAGGTTATTGTTGATTTATTGGAAAGCTATTTTTTCCTGTTAAATTCATAATTAGTTATTTACCAAATTTTCTAATTGCTAATGGTTTCTTAGTGATTTTTCTTGCATTCTATAATTTTGCTTTTTTTTTTCTATTATTTGTGCTTTTCTTTCATTCTTTTAAAATATTGGCTTGTTCCTTTAGAATAGTGCTAATTCCTAATGACATTAAACATCTTTATCTTAAAAATGCCTCCCAATACATAATTGTTTATCAGGATACTAACTTCAGTTTTATTTTTTATGAAAAAGTTTTTATCAACAAGCAATAGGGAATATTTTCAGATGCGTTTCAGTTTCTATACAAGTCATATTGTCTCTCCTTTATTGTGTTAATGTAGTGAATTCTCATATATTTCTTAATACTGAGTAGTGCTTGCTTTATTCTTTTAATATAATCCTGGATTTGATATTTTATTTGGAATTTTTTACATCAGTGATTACCAATAAGACTGATTTTATTGGGTGGAATGTGGGGAGGGCAAGAGTGTGGTCTTCCTCAGATTCTAGTTGACTGTTACTATGCTGGGCTCATGAAAGGAACTTGGACTCTTCATTTTCCTCTCCTTTGAAAAAGCAACAGAATTATCAGTCTTTTGAAGATCCTAAAGTTCACCTGTGAAAACATATGGCACTTCATGGTTAACTATTTGATATCTTCCCTAATTTATTTTATGGTCTGTCTACCTTGGCTCTCTATTCTATAATTTTATAAATTTTATCAAATAACAAATATAGCTATAATCATTTTCAGTTTCAAAGAAAGTTATTTCATCCATGTTTACAAATTTATTTGCTTAGATTTGTGCAAAATATTTATAAAGTTTGTCTCTTAAATTCCTCTTGTTTAGTTGGTAAGTCATGTTAGTTACTTCTGTTTGTATTTTACTATTGAATATTTGTGCCTCTCAATTTTTTTCTAGTGTTAAATGGGCTAGTGATTTGTCTGTGTTATTAATTATTTAAAGATCTGGCTTTTGGATTGATTTATTGATTATATAGCTTTTCTGCTTTTTGACTTAATAATTTCTATGTACGCATTTTAAATCCCTTCTTCACATTGAGTTTTGTCATACTGCATGTATTACATGAGTAACCAGTCATATAAATTAAAAATTAGCATCCTTTTTGTCAATGTAGAGTTTACCTGTGAAGGAACTATTAGTTATTGATAATTTAGCATGAATTATTTTAGTCTGTATACATTCCTTACCTGTTCCTGAGACTGAATTTAGTTTAATCTGCTGAGAATTTTGCTGTTTAACAATTTTGCCAACCTTATAGTAAATTATACAAACATTGGCTAAACTAAGCTCCCTGAGTGAGTGGGAGTTTTGATAAGGCAGGAAAAGGAATGGCTCTTGGGAAGAGATACAGACAGAGGGACCCGCGGAGAATAGGAGAAAGGTTCAAATAACTAGAGAGGACCAAAGACATATCCTATGAATATTCAGTGATTTCTGTGTAATGAGAGAGGGGAGAAAATAAGAACGAGGGTTCTCTGCGTGGTAGCAGCCCTCCCTCCCGCCTTGGCGCTCAGCTGTCCGTCTATTAATAGCTGGTATCTGGAGGCGCTGAAAACCACCAGCCCTTTTGCTGGAGTAAATTTCAGAATCACTGACTTTCGTTGAACTTATGTTTCTCAAATTATTTTGAAAATGTCAAAAGAATCTGTAATTACTGTTTATTGGGTACTCTTAAGAAAGATTGTACCTAGAGAAGAATTGAAATAAGTTACCTCCAAATATGCTGAACCATTAGTGTTTATAAAATAAAATCTTGCATGTTCAGTGTTGAGAGCACTCTACAATCACTATGATATCTATTTTTAAAGGACTTAAAATTAGCTAATTACACTTTGTACATTATTTATTACATTGGTGTTGTTGTTAAGTCTCTCAGTCATCTCCAACTCTTTGTGACCACATGGACTGCAGCACACCAAGCTTCTCTGTCCATGGGATTTCCCAGGCAAGGATACTAGAGAGGGTTGCCATTTCCTTCTCCAGGGGCTTTTCCCAACCCAAGGATTGAACCAGCATCTCCTGCTTGGCAGACAGATTGTTTACCACGGAGGAAGCCCATTTATTAGATTACTTGTATGTTATAATAACTTTGTATAGTAAAATACATATAGATAGTAAGTTAACATTATCTATAAATTAGTTCAAAAGCCAAATTAACAAATATTGAATGTAGTATTTATGGACAGCACTCCTCTTTCCTGGATTCATGCTGTTTGCACAAGTTTTCTCTAACCTTACAAACGGTCAGATGACCTCTCCTTTCTATGTTGTGTGTTGACAAGTTTTTTTATCTGGTTATCATTGCAGCTTTGTCTTTATCCTCCTGAATTATCAGTAGAACTTAAATATACTGACTGACTTCTTCCCTGAGAAATAAATAAGTGTGGGCTCACATTCAGTTCAGCAAATAATTTTGTACCTACTGTGTGGAAGGAGAAGGCAGTGAATGTGTCAGGGACTGTGCTCAGGTCAAGAGAAATATAAACTCATGATGTGATGGTATTTTCATCGCAATGATGGAAGTACTTGTGCAGTGTCTCCACCTTCCAGTCTGTTTCACAACACTCCTGCCTAAATTGTCTTGTTCTCAGCATAGTGCAGACATGTGTAAAATATGGCTTCATCCCCCTCTAATATGGAGATCGTGACTCAGTGTACCTGTTTTCTAGGTCTTTCTTAAATTATGACAGTAAGTTAGACTGGTGTACGTAGAACAGTTTGCTAGAAGTGGTTTGTTAGTTTTTAAGGACCAATCTTGTGTCCTCTCCTAAGTTTTCTTTTCTGCCATGCAGATGTGTGTGCTTGGGGATTGGTGAAGGAGTGGGATGTAGTTCAGCATGATGTACTTCTCTGGAAGGAAAAATGCCTTTGTACATCAGAAAATATGTCAAAACGTGGCCTTTGCCTGTGGCTTTAATCAACACATGCCACTGCTGTCACCTGACAGAACTGAAGACCTGTGAGTCAGACCTGACCCACCCTACCTCCTCTCCCACCCCCAGCCCCTCTTTACATACAGGAACCTAATCTGCTATGCAGCATGATTACAAATGGTGTCTGGTGGGGCTTCTATTTATAAAGCCTTCAGATAGCTTTCTCTTACCTTTGTGATGGCAGTTAGGATTGTATTGCTCAGCTCTTGAACCTCATTCATCTAATTTAGCTAATTCTTTTATTATAATTGTACATGACTTAAGAAATAGGTACATAGAGTTTAATGAGCACCTTTGATACAGTACTACATGCTCTCAAGTATTGAAAATAGTATGTGGAAGTCTTGTGAAGGCTTATTGATTATAATAATGATATTACTTCATGGGATACTATTGGTTATATTATTTTGAGATTCTAATGGTTAAAGTTTTTGAGTTATTTGAAAATGTTTTTAGTGGCAAATTGTTAAGTATGGAATTACAGGCCCCCAGAATAGGCTAGACACAGAAATACAAGTTTAAAAATATTTATCAGTAGTGCAGAAATCTTCAGCCAGCAGGCTTTATACATAGTAGTATATGGGTTGTAGAATCAGGCAGACCAGGATCAAAGTCCAGCTATTCAACTTAGTAGCTACTTAACCTCAGAACCGTTACTCAGCTACTTTTTCTGTCTATAAAAGGAAGATGTAATAGTACCTGCTTCTTAGGAATTGTTGTAAAGGTTCAGTGAGAAGCCACTACTGCTGAGAGTAATAGCAGATACTTCTGTAGTCTTTACTGCTGATAAAATACTGTTCCGAGCACAATGCATTTCTCAGTCATTAGCTCCTCACAACCACATGGTGTGGGAAACACTGTTAAATCTGGCATTGATGTTAGCAGATGACACAAAAGAATCACCACCAAGAGTCAGCATATCGTTATGACATTCTGGAATGCATTGAGAATTTTACCATTTTTATTGAAATTTAAATTTCACATTGTGTATATTTATAATATGATATAATTATATAATTTTCTATATTTAAATATTTTAAAACTTTTATATTTTTTTCTTTCTTAAAATTTTATCACTTTAATTAAAACTCAAAAGTGAGAGGTAATGATCACCTGTGATTGTTAAAAATGCTTCTCTTTAGAAAAACTATATTTCATTATTTTTTATTCAAAGGTTGCACATAGCATAGAGATAGGGAAATAGATGGGCAGACAGTTGAGATCACTGACACTCATTGTGTTCTACAGTTTATAAAGGTCCTGCATTATTCTCTGTGTTTCTGATGTGGGAGCTATGTAGTTTGAAATTAGCTCTGTGGATCCACCAAAGGATAGATCCAGACACACAGGCTTGCGTGTTATCTGAGTTATGATAATTAATATAAGTGATTTTCACTACCTTCTCTCCACTAAGTGACTGTGAAGCAGAAAACAGTGAGAAGGCTTATTGGTCTTTTTTTCCATTTTCGTCAACAAAATATATTGCTCTTCTGGATTTTTCAAGTTTTATTCTACTTATTCAAAACACACTTTGGGGAAAATTCACAAGATAACAGTAAAATATATGCAGTCTCTGTGTTTTTGTTATGTGGCGTATAGTCATCCATACTACAAAGGCAGCTTCTACTGGGGCACAGGGAGGAGTTTTGCTAGAACCCTAGAAAGTGACAGATATTCACAAAGAGGACTTCAGGCTACAGTTGATTCAGATGGAATGAAACAGCTCAGAGTAAAAAGAACTTAATGAAAACTATGAAGCATGCAAGTAAATATTTAAACCATAATGTATGTGTGTGTGTGTGTGTGTGTGTGTGTGTGTGTGTATCTTAAAGCCAATTTTTGGAAAAATTTCAAGCCCCAAATACTCTTAAGTGTACATGTAAATATAAAATCTAGAGTTAACCAGACAGCCTGCAACCAACAAAATTGATAATAATAAAGCTAAACTAGAGTATATTATATTAAAAGGCAAGAATAGCATCACTGCAAACCCATGGCCACTGCAAAATACTGAAAAGGTACTAAAACCTCTTTTTAGATATTAGTAGGAATTTCAGCTATGTATGAATGTCCAAGCACAGTAAGAGCTTTGCCCTGAACCAGACCTTCCGTGGCAGCCAGGTCTAGTGGACTACAGAATAAGTTAATCCTCAGGAAACATTAGCTGTGTTCAGATTTTAGTTTGGGGCATATAAATGCCTTTATATACCGTCTCAGCTTTAAATGACTTCATTTAAGGCTTTCAGTAGGCTACTAATAAGGAGCCCTGGAAAGTAAAAACAAGACTAATAGCGTTTTGCATCACTTGTCAGTAAGATCTCTCATTCAAGCGCACACACACCCACACACTTCCCTAGTGCCCATTGGTAAAGAGCCTGCCTGACAGTGCAGGGATCATGGGTTTCATCCCTGATCCAGGAAGATCCGACATGCTGCGGGGCACCTGAGGCATGAGCCACGACTTCCGAAGCTCTAGCCACCAGCTGCAGCTACTGAGCCCATGTGCCCTAGAGACCATGCTCCACAGCAAGAGAAGCCCCAACAGAGAGACGCACTTGAGCCACAACGAGAGCAGTCCCCACTCACTGCAGCTGGAGAGAGCCCACGCACAGCAAAAAGACCCAGCGCAGCAGAGATAAATAAGATCACAGACACACTCGTATCCTCCTCTCGGTTCAACGCTTACTCTCGTTGGGAAACGCTTTTGCAGCTGTAGACTGTTCTTTGAGAATCACACTCTTTACCTGTCACATAGGTTCACAGTTTACTTTATTTGTGGTGTGACTGGAGTGGAACTACTTAAATGTAAGTTTTCCTTGGATTCAGCAATTCCACTCCTACCAGTGTATCTGACAAATGTATTTAAGGAATGTCCAAAGATGTATTTATAAGAAAATTTATTACTACATTGTTTACAATGCTTAAACACTAGAAAAAAGCTAAATTTTGTCTACAGATGATTGGTTAGATTATGTCTGTACAGTGAAATGCTATGTAGCCATCCAGAGGAAAGTAGGAAAGCTCAATAGATCCTCACATAGAAAAGTTTCCAGGATATATTACTACGTGGCCCAAAAACTACACAGCAAAGCAGACCACATATGTGTTTATTTAGATATGCATGCATACATTTATATATNTGCTTGTATATTTTTGAGATTAGTTGTTTGTCAGTTGCTTCATTTGCTATTGTTTTCTCCCATTCTGAAAATAATCTTGTATGAGGCAGGAAACCCAAGTGTTTTTGTACTATGATCTCGCTATCCTGAGTTTGGAGTTTCTTTTGCTTCTTGAACTTTATACTTTCTGGAAGAGAAGATCACAACTAATTCTCATGTTCCTGGTTGCCTGTGGGATTTGAATCCAGACTATGCCATATTGCAGACCAGAGCCCATGCAGCCCAACTTGACCGCACCCTCCTAGACTCTATTCGAGAACTTCAGTTCTTCGGTTTTTATCTTCCTGCCACTTGGACTTTACATTGTCTAAACTCCTGTATTCAATCTGGTTTAGGTGCTATTTCTCCTGATTTTATAAATAAACTTTTGAAATCAGAGCAACCTGGAAGCTCCTTCTGAGTGACACTTTGCTTTTTTTATTTTCTTAAACTTTTCTTATGTAAAATATGAGTAGAGATTAACGAGTTTTCTGGGCTGGCCCATGTATAAGACATCTGGGAAGTAGTAAAATAAGTTAATCTGTTATCAACTCTTTTTAAAAAAAAAAATGTGGAGACGTCTGCTTCTAGGGAGATGAAATACATATTTTTCCATGTGTCTTGTGCTAAAGACAGCCAGAACCTCTGGATATTACATGTAAACAAACCCAAGAAGACTCTGACAGGGGTAGCGAAGACGGGCAGATTTCCTAGGACCCAGGGAACAACACAGTCAGTAGTGGGTCCCTTGGGGATCAGAACCTCAACACTTGGTAAGAAGAAGGCTGTGCGCACCAACTGCTCTAGTCCAGCCACAGGAAGACTGCAGCCCTGCGACCCGTGCCCACCAGTGGGGATCCTAGCCTTTGGCATCCACTGAGCAGAGCACACACACCCCCTGCCATGGGGATGTCAGAGGCCAAGTAGGGAGATGGGGCTTTGCTCCCCTCTCAGCAGCAGTGACAATGGACACGGCCTGGAAACCACGTGGAAACCTGGCCTTCCACTCCCCCTCCCTACAGTGGTGATAGGCATCCTGCCCTCTCCTGCTGGGAAGCCTGATGAGGACCCCAGGCTTCCACCTTGCACCACCCGTGATGTCAGTGGAAGCCACGTGGGGCAGTGATAAGCACCCTCGCCCCCTCGGCAGAGTGGAATCAGAAGAGCCTGGTAAGGGCCTAGATCCCACCCATTTAGCCATAAAGAGCAGGCCCTCTCCCCAGGCAGGAAAAGAGGCTGAGGGAGGAGCCCAGACCTGCCCTCCATGGCCTGGAATGAGACCCTGAACACCTTCCCACAGGAGATCTAGGGTCTCTGTCTGCTGACAGAGTAACTGAATGTCCCAGTGAAAGGGAAGTTGCTTGGTCGTGTCCGACTCTCTGACCCCATGGACTGTAGCCCACCAGGCTCCTCAGTCCATGGAATTTTCCAGGCAAGAGTACTGGAGTGGGTTGCCATTTCCTTCTCCAGGGAATCTTCCCAACCCAGGAATCAAACCTGGGTCTCCCACATTGCAGGCAGACGCTTTACTGTCTGAGCCACCACGGAAGCCCCAAGTGACATTCAGAACTCACTCACTGGAAAATTTCAACTGAAGTAGAAAAGATAATCAACAAACACCAACACTGAGGTGACAAAGATGCTAGAATTGCCTGACACAGATCATCATGATAAAAGTGCTTCAGCTCCCAATCGTGAGCGTGCTTCAAATGAAAAGATGGTCTTCACAAAGAAAGAAAAATATAAGGAAGCACCAGATGGAAAATTTAGCACTGAAACATACAATGACTGAAATTCAGAGCCTCAGCACACAGACTCCATAGCTATGTGGGAGGACACAGGAGGAACCAGTGATGTGGCAGTGGGGACTGGAGCCTGCGTGAGCCCGTGTGAACAGCAGAGCCAGACTGCAGAATGGAGCTGAGCCTGAGCCACTCCTCTGGGTCCCGTGTGCCTGTCATCAAAATTCCAGGAGAAGAAGATGAGCCTGAAAACTTATTCCAAGAAATAATGGCTGAAATTGTCCCAAATGCAGAGAAAGACAGGATCCTGCATCCCAAACAGGATAAACCCACGGAGACCCAGGTCACGGTGTATCATAAGCAAACTAAAGCCAAAGAAAGAATTCTGAAAGCAGAGAAGGGAGGTACATATACCTTTAGGAGGGGAAACGGTTTAAGTGCCAAAAATTTCTCGTAGGAAATCACGGAGCCAGCCGGAAACAGGAGACCTCAAATGCTAAAGAAAAGAATTGTCTTACACGCCGAAGTGGCTGCTCCTCATTCCTTTGGAAGCAGGAATACATGCTACATTAAAAAAGGAGTTCTCAGGGCTGCCAGCCTTACAGTAGAAGTTGAGTAGTAGTATGTTTCTCCTGCATTAAAAAAAAAATGTCAACCCTGGGATTCTGTATCCTGAGAGATCTTTCAAAGATGAAGAAATCAAATGAAGGAATACGGAGAGGATTTGTCCCCAGCACACCTTCCCTAAACGAGTGTCTGAAAGCAGCCTCTGAGAAAAAGGAAATGACAGAAAAGAAATCCTGGGCTATCAGGAAGGAACAAAGCACAATGATGAGAGTGAACATATGGCCACATGCAATAGAATATCCTTTTTTTCCAGGTTTTCTCAATTATGTGTGATGACAAAGTGGAAAACGTGAGTAGGGGTCGATAAAATGAATGAAATGGAGCAAATGTTAGTACTTTCTAATTTGTATTGAGTATAAGCCCCCTCCAGTTATAGATGACCAAATCTTATGATAAACTAGATACCCAAGTCATAGGGTACTAGGAATTCCACATTAATTCCTACCTGAACATGACTGTTGCTTCATCTGAGCCACAGTGGTTCAGTGCTCATTGCTTAGAGAGCATGCTCCGAAATAGTGAAAACTAATTAAAACTCCTCTGAAAAATAAGCCCTCAATTTGAAGATACATTCCTTTCATAAACTGTAAAGTGCTAGTTCTGGGCTTTACCTCACCTAGTTAAATAAGTAAATAAGGTTTATGTGTGCCACACCATGTTCAAAACAACCTTGCCTGACCATTAGAACGAGCCAGTAAACGTAAAACCGTTCCTCTGGTACACAATGGGAGTTAAAAATTTCATCTGCGAAAAGATGCACAGCCGATTTGCAGCCCTGCCCAGGGATGCAAGGCAGCCCAGACTTTTTGCTGGACTATTGGTTCAGAAAGGGAAAGGGAAAGGGAAGTCACTCAGTCGTGTCCGACTCTTCGTGACCCCATGGACCGCAGCCTACCAGGCTCCCCTGTCCCTGTCTCTTATNGCACAGCCGATTTGCAGCCCTGCCCAGGGATGCAAGGCAGCCCAGACTTTTTGCTGGACTATTGGTTCAGAAAGGGAAAGGGAAAGGGAAGTCACTCAGTCGTGTCCGACTCTTCGTGACCCCATGGACCGCAGCCTACCAGGCTCCCCTGTCCATGGGATTTTCCAGGCAAGAGTACTGGAGCGGGGTCCATCGCCTTCTCCATTGGTCCATTGGTTCAGAATCCTCTGTAAATTAATTTAACTTCATGAATATCCAGGTTAGTAACTTTTAATGGTTCATTCAGTCGGTTACAATTAACCGGCCTTTAATCATGCATTCCACTGAAAGTTTATGTAACAAGGCCGCAGATCCAGAACACTTCTACCCTTGAATCATTTTATGACTCCTCAGGATGGTCCTTGTGGCTGAATTTGAAAAATTATCTGTCACATTGGACCTGGTTGACCAAACCAGCCTGCTCCCAGAGCAGAAACAGCACCTGAGTTAAGACCAGAGGAGCTGGCACCCAGGGGCAGATGGTCCCCTTAGCTTCTGTTCTGTCGGGAGACCTGGCTCCATGGCTGCTCCGTGTTCTTTACTTTTTGGTGCATCCTATTAATCAACCACTACCCAAGGTAAAACAAACAAAAAACCAAAGAAGGAAAGCTACAGGAGCCACACTGTCTATGCCAGTTGGTTTCCTTAAAGACTAAGAAAAGGGGGAACAATAAAGAAAGCAGGCAATGACATTCAGCTGTGGCAGAGATCAGCATGTGAGACTGATACAGATTTGCAACCAGAGTACAAATCTTCAGTCTTAAGTGTACTGGAAAATGTTATATGCTATCAAAATGTTAATTATGCCATAAATGCCTTTTAAAATCTTATCTGTGAATGAAGTCTCAAGTTAGGATCAAATTCTTAGAAGGATTAAAGAGAAGCAATATTTTCATTATAAAACTAAATAAACTAAGACATGTTCACATCTAAGGATAAGATTTCTAGATTCACTAAGTCCTGTTGTCTTAAAAGACATATAAACTTCCCTTTTTTTTTTTTTTTTGGTAGGAAAGATAGTGTAACTTGGCAGTGTTCCAGCATGTCATGCTTATCTGACAAGAGCTTCTTGTGGTTCAGCCAAAAACTCTCATGCTTGTGTCATTTAAGCGTTTTTAAATATGTATGCCCTTTCGGGACACCTGTTTTATAGACCTTTTATTCTTTTACCTTTTAAAAATTACATGAAACTGATCCAATGGTATACAATGTCATTTAATAGACCTTAAATGCCTTAAAATGATCCCAAGTAAGAGTGACTTAACCATTTTTCTGACTTGAAAATTTTTTATCTGTATAGAAGTGCACACGTTGACAAAAATGCCAAGTCAATGAAAACTTCTTTAAGATAAAAACATATAAAAGTCTGATCTTACATTTATAGCAATAAATAAAGCTTTTTTGAATACAAATTATAATGGCGGCTTAGACATTAAAGAATCCACCTGCAATTCAGGAGACCTGGGTTTGATCCCCAGGTCAGGAAGATCTTCTGGAGAAGGGAATGGCAACCCACTTCAGTATTCTTGCCTGGAGAATTCCATGAACAGGGGAGCCTGGTGGACCACAGTCCATGTGGTCGCAAAGAGTTGGACACCATTAAGCAACTAACAGTATAATAAAATACAATAAATAATCTATGCAAAGAATGCCTCCATCAGTATTGAACCAAATTATCCTCATCTCAAGATTTAGCCTGACCTACCCTTTGGAACCTTTTTCAACCAAAGCTCGCCATGCGGCTTCTTGTCTTCTTTGTACTGCTGTGTCCCCTGAGCGTCACTTTTGCATCTATAAAATGAAAAAACTGGGCCAGATGACCGCAGAGGTCTTTTTTTAGCACTACTCATAACGGGATCCAACTCCATTTGCACTAAATGTGCAACACTAACATTTGAGTGACTCTAAATGCCTAAGCATTATGAGGTGGCACAGGGGGAGGAGTCTGGGCTCTGCCTACAGTGGGACTCTCGGCTGTGCCCACTGCCCTCCTGAAAACTCCCAGCCAGTCAGATGTGTGCCTAGATGGAGAGCCGCGTGTACGGCTCCTGCGTCGTCAGCTCTACAGCACATGTTCCAAGTATTGATT
Source organism: Neotragus pygmaeus (assembly GCA_006410875.1). NCBI lineage: Eukaryota > Metazoa > Chordata > Mammalia > Artiodactyla > Bovidae > Neotragus > Neotragus pygmaeus. The sequence continues at coordinate 1,064,465 of SJYV01018906.1, read as the reverse complement.
TCCAAGTTACTTAGGTCCTTGGCTTCCCCACCCCTGTCAGTGTGTCATTTAATTCATTTGTAATACAGCTAGGTTCCCTTGCTAATGTCTGTTTTTCATTTTGTATTCTGTCTTCTGGGTGATTT
>SJYV01018906.1:972136-1056161 GCA_006410875.1 Neotragus pygmaeus | reverse complement strand
CTAAATTTATTCATAAGAATTTCATTAGTTTTGATGCCATTATAAACAAGATTTCATTTTTCTCTTTATTTCTATTTCATATGGTTTCAGTATATAGAAATGCATTGAATGTTGGGTTTTTTTTACCTGTATAGGTATTCTTTGATTTCTTATATTAGCATTTTATAGTTTCAAAATGCAGATCATCAACATGTTTTGAGAGGCTAAAACCTCTTTCTTTCATTTTTGAAGGGAAAAACTATTGTGAATATTTTAAGTTTCCGTTTGTTCTCATTAGGGTTACATGGTTGGGCAATATGATTGATTTTTGTGTGTTGCCCTTGTATCCTGCAGACTTGCTAGTTCTAAACATTCTTTGGAGATTCTTAAGATTTCTATGTAGACAGTCTTCTCTTCAAATTGGGGTAGTTTTTCTTCCTTTCTAGTCTGTATACCATTTATTTCTTTTTATTAGAAAATGCCAGGAGTGGTGAGAGTGGACATTTTCCCAATCTTAGAGGGAAGGTATGTGGTCTTTTGCTTTAAAGTATAATATTAACTGTGGATTTATTGTAGATATTCTGTATGAAACTATTCTCATTTCTAGTTTGTTGAGAGTTTTCATCATGAATAGATGTCAGATTTTTTCAATGCTTTTTCTGTGTCGGTTGATATGATCATGTGGTTTTGCTTCTTCAGCCTGTTAACACAGTGAAATGCATTAATGGACTTTCCAATATTGAACTAGCTTTAGATTATTTGGAAAGCCCCTCTGAGTCATTGTGTTTTCATATATTGCTGAATATGACTTGGTAATTTTTTGTTGAAGAGTTTTGTGCCAGTGTTCATGAGAGATACTGGTCTATAGGTTGGTTGATAGGTTTTTTGTAATATTGTAACATGGTTTTGGTATCAAGGTAATATGGGCCTCAAAATTAATAAGAAAATCTTCCTTTCTCTTCTGTTTTCTTAAAAATACTATTTAAATTTAGTGCTGTTCAGTAAATGTCTGGTAAAACTTAAAGTGGAAACCATGTGGACATAGAATTTTCTATTATTTGGAGGAGGAGATTTTAAACTACAAATTAAATTTTTAAAACAATTATAGGAATATTAAGATTAGCCATTTGATCTTGAATGACTTGCAGTAGTTTCTAGTTTTTGAGGATATAGTCCATTTAAAAGTTTTCAAATTCATGTCTGTTAAGAGATGTTAACCTTACAAGACTGCTTTTAGGAAAATAGCTCACAATTACATAGCACTTACTGAGTGTCTGGTGCAATGCTAAGCACATACTGTAGTGATTTTATCTTCACAACTACCCTAACTACTGTTATTATCCTCCAAATTTATATTTTATAAACTGATTATGAACTGCCTCAAAGATTTCATAATGGACATATAAAATTTTTCATTTAAGTGTAATTATAAACAACATAATTTCTAGCACATTAAAAATGACATTTTTAAACACCTTTCATACATGCTTCAATGAAAACGAGGCGCCGGTCTATGTTAGATGCAGGATGCAGGATACTTGGGACTGGGGCACGGGGATGATCCAGAGAGATGTTGTGGGGTGGGAGGTGGGAGGGGGATTCAGGATTGGGAGCTCGTGTACACCTGTGGTGGATTCATGTCGATGTATGGCAAAGCCAATAGAGTATTGTAAAGTAAAATAAAGTAAAAAATAAAATAAATAAATAAACACCATTCATATGTGAAATCCATAGCAATTTAATACCTTCATTTAAAAAAAACAAACATGAATAAGCTCTTCTTTAAGAGTCAGAAATGTATATCTTAATGTTTACTTCTTGAACTCATAGCTCTTTTAATATCTTCTGGCTCTGCAGTATCCCCTTTTCATTCCGATATTAGAAATTTATAGCTTCCCTCATTTTTTGTCAGTCTTTCTTAATGTCTATCATTGTTTTGGGTCTTTTCAAAGAACCTTTTACCATTTTCTATTATTTTTTTTCACTTTTATTGATTTCTATTCTTAATACTTCTTTCTGAGTTTATTTTTCTCCTCTTCTCCCACTGTTTACAGAGTTTTGATTTGAGTCCTTATTTTATAACATAGGCATTTAATAATGTAAATTACCCTTTAAGCAGTGTTTTTGATACATTCCACAAATGTTGATATTTTGGTTTTCATTTTTCTCTTTGACCCATGGATTCCNCCACTGTTTACAGAGTTTTGATTTGAGTCCTTATTTTATAACATAGGCATTTAATAATGTAAATTACCCTTTAAGCAGTGTTTTTGATACATTCCACAAATGTTGATATTTTGGTTTTCATTTTTCTCTTTGACCCATGGATTCCTTAGAAGTGTGTTAATTTCCAAAGTGTTTAGAAACTTTTTCCTCTTTCTCCTACATATCTAGTTTATATTCATTATGCTAAGAAAACATACTAGGCTGGCCAAAAAGTATGTTGTTTTGGCCAACTCAGTACTTTAAATTATATTTAATTTGTTAAGTTTTGTTGTGTGATCCTGGATGTGATCTGTCTTCCTGAATCTTTTATGTGCTTTTAAAAAGGACCTGGTCGAATGCTCTATAAGTGTCAGTTGGTTCTAGTGGTTGTTAATGCTGCCTGGTTCGTTATATTGTTGCTTACTTTTTCTCTGCTTGTTCTGTCAGTTAATGTGAGGAGGAGTATTGAAGCCTCCAGTTAGAATCATAGATCTGCTTTCTGGTCTCTCAATCTCCTGATTTGAAGCTTTGCTAGTTTCATACATATTTAAGATGGGTATACCTTCTTGGTGAATGGACTTATCATTATAATGTTATTATCTATATCTCTGGTAATTTTCTTGGCTCTAAAGTCTACGTTAATGTTAAAATAATCACCCTATTTTCTTTTCATTAATGTTTGCATGGTATATCTTTTTCTATCCTTTTACTTTTAACATACCTATATCATTATATTTGAAATGACTTATTTGTAGAGAGCTATAGATGGAGCTTGGTTTTTAAAATCTCTGTCTCTTAATTGGCTTGTTTAGACCATTTATATTTAATATAACTTTTGGTATTTGGATTTAGGTTTATAATTGTATTTGTTTTTCATTTTTTTCATTTTTCTATTCCTGTCTTTTGTGGACCATTTGAATATGGTTTAGTATTCCATTTTCACTTATTTATTTCATTTTTGACTGTATCTCTTTATTGATTTTTTTAGTAGTTGCTATACAGATTTGAATGTTACATACTTTTCACAGTACTTAGAATCAATATTTTACTACCCCAAGTAAAGTACAGAAACCTTGCACCCACATGGATGCCATTTCCCTCCTTCCTTAATATTGTAGTTGTATATGTAGTTGCCATTTCTTATATTCTCCTTCATTCCTGACATTTCAAGTTTCCCTCTAATACCATTTCCCCTTCTTTCTGAAGATCTTCCTGTAGCAATTCTTTTAGATAAGGTCTCCTGGCAATGAACTCTGCTACTGCTGCTGCTAAGTCACTTCAGTCGTGTCTGACTCTCTCTGACCCCATAGACGGCAGCCCACCAGGCTCCCCCGGTCCCTGGGATTCTCCAGGCAAGAACACTAGAGTGGGTTGCCATTTCCTTCTCCAAGGCATGAAAGTGAAAAGTGAAAGGGAAGTCGCTCAGTTGTGTCCAACTCTTTGCGACCCCATGAACCGCAGCCTACCAGGCTCCTCTGTCCATGGGATTTTCCAGGCAAGAGTACTGGAGTGGGGTGCCACCACCTTCTCCGAACTCTGCTAGCTCTCTTTTATCTATGAATATCTTTCTTTTAGCTGCAGTTCTGAAGTATGTTTTCACTGAATGTAAAATTTAAGTTTGAGAGACTTTTATTTTCTTGAGCACTTTAAAACATTCCACTTCCATATGGAATCCTAAATTTCTTTTTATTTAATATAAATTTATTTTAATTAGAGGTTAATTACTTTACAATATTGTATTGGTTTTGCCATACATCANTAATCTCTGAACCTATTAATTTGTGAGTGAAGTGAGTGAGTGAAGTCGCTCAGTCATGTCTGACTTTGCGACCCCATGGACTGTACCCTATCAGGCTCCTCCGTCCATGGGATTTTCCAGGCAAGAGTGCTGGAGTAGATTGCCATTTCCTTCTCCAGGGGATCTTCTCGACCCAGGAATCGAACCCAGGTCTCCCGCATTGCAGGCAGATGCTTTACTGTGTCTTCTGTTAAATTTGGGAAGTTTTTAGATATTATTTTTTCAAAATTTTTCAAAATCATTCTCTTCTCTTTCTGTGACTTCAGTGACATGAAAGATACTTCCTTATTATCCTGTACATCTAAGATTCTCTTAGTCATTTACTCTGCTTTTCAGATTAGAAAATTTTCATTGATCTGTCATCAAGTTCACTAATCCTTCCTCTTTCATCTCTGTTTTACTATTGAGCATATCAAGTGGGTTTTAACATTTTTTGTTATTGTATTCTTCTAAAGTTTTCTTTTGATTCTTTTTTATAGTTTCTATTTGCTGATGCAAGTTTGCTGAGACTTTCCTTCTACCCTTTTCAAGGGTGTTCACCCTTAACTTCTTGGAGAACCTTTATAAAAGCTGTCCTGTAATTTCAACACCTGTGTTATCTCAATGTTGCCACATTTTCCCACTGAAGCTGTGGTTTTCTTGGTTCTTTGCATGCCAAGTAATTTTGGATTGTATCCTGGACACTTTTGAGTATTATCTTATGAGACCCTTGTTATTTAAATCCTGTGGAGAACTTTTGTACTTCTGGTTTAGCAGACAATTCAGTGTATCAGGCTGTAAGTTCCAACCAGCTTTTTGTGGGTTGTGGTCCCAATCCCTTTTCAAGCCTTTGCAGTGCTTTTCAGATCTGTACCATGCAGAGTAATGATCTTATCCCACGCTTCACTTCTCAGAGCCTGTGATCAGATCCATGTGAGGGAAACCTGGGACGCACCCAGGAGTCCACAGACAGCTCCATACAGGTGCTTCCCCATGCTCCTCCCTCTCAGTGGTCTCCTCGGTATTTCCAGTTCCTCAGGACTCTCCTGCTGAGTCTTCTGTCCAAAATCCTGGGACTTTACTGCAGTACCTTATGCATACTTTCTGCAACTGTGACTGTGAGAAGAGCTGCAGGAAGACGGGCAGAGGGAGATCAGGGGACACAGGTACCACCCTCTTCAGGCTCTGCTCCTTCAGCTGGAGAAGGTGCCCCCTCCCTTGGCTTTTAGGTACCTGGGGGCCCCTGCTTTCACCATGGTCTGTCCAACTATGGGATGACCTGGGGTATGGAACCCAAAATGAAAGATGGAATATTTCTCTCTTTCTTGCTCCCTAAGCCTAAACTGGAGGGCTTTTCTAGCACAGTTCTTCCATGCTTCAGTGTCCATATCCAGCTTTTGAGCCACCCTGAACCCAGGCTGCGGTGGGAGGAATCACTTCCAGCTCAGTGGCCCTTCTTCTTCTCTCCCTGCTCTGGTTCACCTTCCAGAGTCTTCACACTGCCCCTCCATGCACTCTCCCAGGTGTTGTAGCTGCGTCTGGTGGGACATACAGGTAGCCTATCTCCATCTTCACCAAAGCTGACTTTAGGCATGTTTTTTATTTACCATTGTCTACATTGACAGGTTTTCCTGGAGGTTGTGAATTATATTTACTGGGAGGTTGATGGACAATTATACCAAAAATAGATTGATACATATGTAGAACCTAATGGATATAAGAAGGAAAGATGGAGCTGTCTGGAAACATTCTGGAAAAGTACACAGTGAAACAAACATTTCATCCTTAATCAAAGTTTGAATACTTTATGTTTGAATTCAGGAATTTCTCACTGTTTGCTTTTTGGACAGTGTTAGTGTAATAGGTTTCTCTCCTGTAACAGGGACAGTGGGGTGCAGCTAGCAGAGAGCAGGGTCAGGAAAGACTTACAAACTGAGAGACACGTGAACTGAGCTTCAAAGAAGTCAGATTAGTAGCTGTTACTCAGATGAATGGGTAACAGCGTTCTAGCAGAGAACACAGCTTTAAGAAAAAGGCAGGTCTAAATGTGCTTGGTGTGTGTGTCATCAAGAAAAAGACAAGAGCAGAAAAGGAGAATCTGACTCCCTTAGCCACTCATTGTGCCTTCTTAGCCATTGCTACAAAATTTCCTCACAGAAATATGTGTGATTGTTAGAAACACCTTGATATTAATTTCAGAAATGCAAGTTTTAGAATTTAGAACATGTGTTAAATTATCGGTCCTGTACTTTGAATTATCTTATCTCGCCATTGATAGTAAGCGTCTACATCTCTAATTAAAATCAGCTGCATCTGTCATACTTCTTTTTACTTACTAGGAATTTCATTCTTCAGCAAAATGAACAGGTGCTGTCTACTTTGATCTAAATGTGTGCTATTTGCCTTTGACTTTTTTAAAGTAAACTTTCAATTCTGAGATAATTACAGATTCACAAACAATTCATAGTTTCAAATTTACAAATAATACAGGGAGTCTGTGCACCTTTTACCCAGTTTCAAATGGTAACATCTTGTAGAACTGTAGTACAGTATTGTAACCAGGATATTTGTGTTGATACAGGTGAGATGCAGAGCATCCATGACCACGGGGCTCCCCACTTGCCTTCAAACAATCCGTCCTCTCCTCCTTTCCCCTTGTCCCCATCCTTAACCTCGGCAACCACTAAGCTAGTCTCCATCTTTGTAATTTTGTCATTTCGCTAATGTAATATAAGTGGGATAATGCAGTATGTAATAACCTTTGGGTTGACTTTTTTCACTCTCCGTGATCTTTTGGTGACTCATTGAAGTTGTATGTATCAATAGTTTGTTCCTTTTTATTGCTGAATAGCATTTCATGACTTACTTCAGCTATCTTTTGCCATTCTTTGAAAAACTGAAGTCTTGTTACTCTGGAGTTTATCCTTTAGATACTTGCTTCGGTATTTAGACTAAAAGCCAAACCCTCAGGAGCACTCTGGTTTTCCTTCCTAAGTTGCACTTAGATTGGTCAGTCATAATGTGTTGACATTATAAAGTCTTGTAGGAGAAAAAAAATCTTAGGTACAAGTAGATTCAGTTCCTTTATTCCTCTTATATTTCTTAAAACTAGAAGTAAGGTCAGAACACATTAGGGAGAATGCTGCTGGAGAAATATTTAGAACAGCCCCTGTTCCAAGATGCCCTTGTGCTGGTCCCTGGATGGAGCGGGGAGGGACTACTGCAGGCAGTGATTTTTGGCGAGCAGAGGGTACCCACCTGACAGCCTAGCGCGAGCACCATTTCTGTTTCATTAGTTGACATGATTTTAGTTGTTGAACAAAAATTCCACCCCCAATAAAGAGGGGATGATTGGAGCCTTCCAGGTTTCAAACCGTGGTAAATAAGCATGGGGCCAGATTCTGACATGTTACATTCTCATGTAAGTAGCCTAGATTTCACTCCTGCAGAAGGAATAATTTAATTGAATTGCAGACAGTGTTGAAGTGAAGTCGCTCAGTCGTGCCCGACTCTTTGTGATCCCATGGACTGTAGCCTACCAGGCTCCTCTGTCCATGGAATTCTCCAGGCAAGAATACTGGAGTGGGTTGCCATTGCTTTAACTGCAAGCACTAAAATTAATAAGGTCCAAAATATCATTTTAAACTTTAAAATCAGTGATACCATGGGCTTTCCTGGTGGTCCAGTGTTTAAGACTCTTCGCTTCCACTGCAGCGGGCATGAGTTCAGTCTCTGGTCAGGGAAAGTTCCACATGCCATGTGGTACTGAAGGGGAAAAAAAAGAAAGAAAAACCCCAACATAACTAAAATCAGTGTTACCTTCCACCTTAGCGAGTCATAGCTCTGCCTGCTTCGGTTTTCATGTGAGGAAAAACAGCGAACACACATGTGCAATAATAAATATATTACTATCATAACTACCCACTTGGCACTGTTTATTATTTTAGGTTAAGTAGATGCTTTGGAGGAAGAGAAAAAAAATAAACATTGGAGACTTTCAGATGCTTAGCAAATGCCAGTGTTTATCATACAGCATTGTTGACACTTGACCAGGGATTTTTAAATTGTCATTTTGCTGATAGCAAATATAAAATGAGAATTCTTCAGCAGAACTTAAATCTCATCATTATCCACTTCAGACAGTGTTTTTTATGCTGATCTGAAGAGGTTTATGCATATTTTAACTATCACATAATGATCATCTTTAAGTAGTAACATAAAAGTTAATGAGTATAGAAAATCTGCTGAATAAATCCACCCAGTAATCCAAGACACTTATAGGAATACATGCTTTAATGTGAGCACAGATTTTACTTGATTAGTGCTCTATTTCTCAATTTAGTTATCAAACTTAAGGAAAATCTGAATCGAGATTTTTGATTGACATATTCAGTGGGATTTGATTGGAGTGCAGATAACTACACAGTGTTTTAGTGTGACTTTGTAAGTCTTCTGATCATAATTACATTATATACTCTGAAAGAAGTTTTAACTTCTAATCTTTCGTATGTACACAGGTTCTTAATGAATAAAATGTACCTAAATATATAAAGTTTACTTTCTGCTTGCCTAAATAATGTGCATATTGACTCTGATCTTATCAGCTCATTACAAATATATAGGTGTCAAAGGTGGGTAATGTGTGTTAGACGCTCAGTCATGTCTGACTCTCTGTGACCCTATGGACTGTAGCTCTTCAGGCTCCTCTGTCCATGGGATCCTCCAGGCAGGAATACTGGAGTGGGTTGCCATTCCCTTCTCCAGGGGATCTTCCCAACCCAGGGATTGAACCCATGCCTCCCATGTTGAAAGCAGATTCTTTACCATCTGAGCCCCTGAGAAGGTGGATAACAGACATCTAAAGTATTTATTGGCATATAAGAAATGAATCACCAGTCCAGGTTCGATGCAGGATACAGGATGCTTGGGGCTGGTGCACTGGGATGACCCAGATGGATGGTACAGGGAGGGAGGTGGGAGGGGGGTTCAGGATGGGGAACATGTGTACACCCGTGGTGGATTCATGTTGACGTATGGCAAAACCAATACAATATTGTAAAGTAGCCTCCAATTAAAATAAATAAATTTAAATTTAAAAAATAAAATATCTATTCGTACCACTATTATCATTTGTTACTGCTTACTAGTAGTTAGAATCAAGAAGAGAGTGAAAGAAAAGGTATAGTGCTTAGCTGTTTGCCCTGGGCACACTGCAGGTTGTCAGGGACTCTGTCTATAGTGAGATAAGCCAGGGTGGAGGAGAGAGTGGGTTTTAGAGCCATTCAGACCTGCTTTCATATCCCACCTCCACCACCCAGGAGCTGTGTGTCCATAGGCAGGTTCTGTACCGTCTTCAAGCCTCATGTTTTGGTGGGATTTCTTAATTTATAAAGAGATAGTTTATGAAGGTAAAGGAAATGAGTTGATAAAGCACCTAGCACGGTGCCCAGCACATAGCAATTTGTGCTTTAGGAAAGAGATGGAAAAGGAATCCTACTGCCTGTAAGTAGAGCTCCTCTCCTAAAAAAAATACCATTAATAAAATCCTAGTATGCATATAATTCTATTATATGTAGAAGTTCAGAATATATAAACATTTTCACTCGTTTTGCTTCTCTAAAATATCTCTATGAGTTTTGTGAAACTGCTTAATTGCTTTAAAAAGCTTTAGCTTAGTAGGACATGTTACTGTACTTATACAAAGGGGAAAAAAATCCAAATCAAATATAACCTAAAAGTTTCCTTTTCAGATTTGTAGAAGTTAAGTGTTGGTGAGAGGGGGGAATCTCTTTTAATGCTTTTGTTCTTTGATTTTTAGCAGGAAAGGAAGGACAAGAAATCCTGGGGCCGGAAGCTCGGGCAGATGAAGTGGGATGTGCAGGTACTCTTGCCTTTATCTCAAGCACTGTCATCTTTGAACAGCCTTTTGTGTGACTGGTTTTTGCATTTGTGAGTCCTGCATTTACTCTGTTTCTTCCTCCTTATCTTGCCCCCCTTTAAATGTTTAAGTACCTAGGCATATGGGGCACTGTATGAAAAGTTAGATGTTTATATTCTTTAAATATACTGCAAGCTTAGATATTCATATAATACAGGTATTCATCTGTAAGGATAACAAACATAATCTACAGATAACCCACAGAGTAAGTATTTGAATGATAATTTAAACTTCTATCAGATTTTTACCATAGTTACAGAAATACAGATCTATTTTGAGTTTCATTATTAGTTACCAGCATCTACATGAAATTGCCCACAAGCCTAAAAGCAGAAGAGAGAAAAATAAGCAAATATCATGGGTTATCTAGAAACCAGATGAGAATTATGAATATTGATAAGTGAACATGTCACATCAAACAAGAGAATACACTTTTTCCTAACATTTCTGTGATTGAAAAAGGCCAAAATGAAATTGAAAGTGAAAGTTGCTCAGTTGTGTCAGACTCTTGGCGACAAGCCAAAATCTGGAATGGGTACCCTTTCCCTTCTCCAGGGGATCTTCCCAACCCAAAATGAAGTTGAATTATAGTAAACAAAGAAATTTGCTTCTAGGTGACTATATAGTACATATTCCCCGAGACTTAAGACTATTCCTCTATTATTGGATTCAAATCAGATTTAAGAAGCAAAAGAGTAAGTGCAAATCTTAAATCCAGATATTTCATATGATAATGTCCAATATATAATAATACCAGGCACTTATTACTTCTGATAAGGCAGTCTTCGAATGTAAACTTCAAAAAGAAATTCCAAATTATTAAAACATTTCCTCAAAATTCTGTACTTAAAAGTAGTATAATTGTATTCTGTATATTCAACCATAGATTAGATATTTCTATCATAGTTTTAAATTTTCTTTGTTTCTTCTTTGGCTTAACATTTATAGTTTTTTGTTCTTTGCAGTACATTTTAGGAGTATTCCACAGAGCCTTATAAATCACCTTGTATTGTGTAAGATGAGTGTATTTTGCAGTAATGTGTCAAAAATCGATTTTTACCNAACTGCTTAATTGCTTTAAAAAGCTTTAGCTTAGTAGGACATGTTACTGTACTTATACAAAGGGGAAAAAAATCCAAATCAAATATAACCTAAAAGTTTCCTTTTCAGATTTGTAGAAGTTAAGTGTTGGTGAGAGGGGGGAATCTCTTTTAATGCTTTTGTTCTTTGATTTTTAGCAGGAAAGGAAGGACAAGAAATCCTGGGGCCGGAAGCTCGGGCAGATGAAGTGGGATGTGCAGGTACTCTTGCCTTTATCTCAAGCACTGTCATCTTTGAACAGCCTTTTGTGTGACTGGTTTTTGCATTTGTGAGTCCTGCATTTACTCTGTTTCTTCCTCCTTATCTTGCCCCCCTTTAAATGTTTAAGTACCTAGGCATATGGGGCACTGTATGAAAAGTTAGATGTTTATATTCTTTAAATATACTGCAAGCTTAGATATTCATATAATACAGGTATTCATCTGTAAGGATAACAAACATAATCTACAGATAACCCACAGAGTAAGTATTTGAATGATAATTTAAACTTCTATCAGATTTTTACCATAGTTACAGAAATACAGATCTATTTTGAGTTTCATTATTAGTTACCAGCATCTACATGAAATTGCCCACAAGCCTAAAAGCAGAAGAGAGAAAAATAAGCAAATATCATGGGTTATCTAGAAACCAGATGAGAATTATGAATATTGATAAGTGAACATGTCACATCAAACAAGAGAATACACTTTTTCCTAACATTTCTGTGATTGAAAAAGGCCAAAATGAAATTGAAAGTGAAAGTTGCTCAGTTGTGTCAGACTCTTGGCGACAAGCCAAAATCTGGAATGGGTACCCTTTCCCTTCTCCAGGGGATCTTCCCAACCCAAAATGAAGTTGAATTATAGTAAACAAAGAAATTTGCTTCTAGGTGACTATATAGTACATATTCCCCGAGACTTAAGACTATTCCTCTATTATTGGATTCAAATCAGATTTAAGAAGCAAAAGAGTAAGTGCAAATCTTAAATCCAGATATTTCATATGATAATGTCCAATATATAATAATACCAGGCACTTATTACTTCTGATAAGGCAGTCTTCGAATGTAAACTTCAAAAAGAAATTCCAAATTATTAAAACATTTCCTCAAAATTCTGTACTTAAAAGTAGTATAATTGTATTCTGTATATTCAACCATAGATTAGATATTTCTATCATAGTTTTAAATTTTCTTTGTTTCTTCTTTGGCTTAACATTTATAGTTTTTTGTTCTTTGCAGTACATTTTAGGAGTATTCCACAGAGCCTTATAAATCACCTTGTATTGTGTAAGATGAGTGTATTTTGCAGTAATGTGTCAAAAATCGATTTTTACCTATAAGCATCAGCCCTCCTATACTTGTCAATTCTATAAAACAAAGAGCAAAAGCCTTTGTACTCTTACTGAAAGTACACTCCAAATTAATCAAATAATGGAATATGTGATCATTTATGGTGCCAGAGCCAAAGATTTTGTATTCTGCCTTTAACATGGTTGTGTTGAACTTGCATGAATAATGTATTCAGGTATGCTTATTATCAAATATTTGTCAGGCTGACTTATACATTATATAAAATATTTAAACAATATATTTGTTGTTAGTAAAATAGTGTTAATGAACACAGAAGAATGCTGCTCATTACTCTTCTATTTAATGTTAAAATGTGACGACTCACATCACCAGAGTAGAAGGTCTTCTGTAGAAGATCGTTCACCCTTTGAGGCAAAGTGCCAGCAAAAAAGACACCTAGAGTTCCAAGTTGACAGTATCTTACCTCACAGTTTGCTCTTCAGTACAAAAATGAATTCATGCTTTCAGTTTGAAGTACTGAGTGATACACAGTTTCCCTCCTTCCCCCCAAAACAGTCAGGTCTGGAAGGTAGTGTGACTGTATATAAGCTAGAGTTCCCGATGAAATACAGCACCGCTCCCCCTGCCCCGCTCCAAAATAGTGGGCCGTGTGTGACTTCCCTGGCACTCGGGGAGTTAGGAGTAAACAAACATTTAATAAAACTCTGATAAATGCAGTTTTCAGCAAAGAAGGGTGGAAATGAGATGTTAGAGACTTCAGAGCAGTAACTCTGAAGTCATGTTTCACCTTTGCTTGTGTTAGTTCCTTCACTTCCAGGGAATAATGTGCTGACAAAGTAAACAAAACCGTGGCAAGAGGTCACCATCATTAGTTTAGAACTTTGTCAGCTCCTTTCTCAAGCTGACTTCCTTCTGCAGCTCACCAAGTGAGGAGAACTATAGTCTCAGCTTAGTATTCAGAGAGTGAAAAAGTCACCCAAAACAGCCTTTGTTCTTCTAAACATCCTTTCCTTGTTTATTTAGCTGATTCTTGTGCAAAGTTTCAAAATTGGAGGATAAAGATTGGAGGAACCCTAACTATCCTTTATTCTGATGGGAGTAAAACACTGATAGCCTCATAAAAATGTTATTTAGCCTTTATATTAAATGTTTGTCTCTCTAGCCTTGCTTTCTATAATTTGTACACTTTGACCAATGATTATAATCCTATAATTCTATACTGTGACAGTTAGTTCAGAGTTTTGTCACACCTGAAAAACCAAACTGTCATCATATTCTCTGTATTTGCTCATGTCTTTAATATTTAAACACATGCAATTTATTAGTCTTAAGACTAGGAATTTTGCTTTATAATAGACCTTCTCACCACATACACTTCCCAGCACTTTACGTTTTAGGGGTAAAACTGAGGAATGTCTGGTCTTAGCTTGAAATTGGCTTGGTAAGTACAGGTTCATGGAAGCTGTGTACTTTAGCTGGAAAGAGCCCAGCTTTCGATAGTAGACCTCCAATACTGAGTCATCTGCTCTAATTCAGTGTTCACTTTGCAGGACTGCTTTGAAGAAAACATCACAATTACAGAGCACTTACTATGTGCCTGGTACAGTACTAAACACATACTGTGTTAATTCATTTAGTCCTCCCAACTACCCTAGGATATACTGTTACTGTCCTCCAGGTTTTATATTACACAGACTGATTATGTATTGTCTCCCAGGTGTCTGATAGACATACAAAATTCTTCACTTTAGTAGGTATAGTTGACCCCCGAACAACACAGGTTTGAATGGTGCAGGTCCACATATACACATATTTTACTTAATAATAAATACTGCAGTGCGTCACAGTTGGGGTTGGCCAAGTCCGAGGATGTGGAATCATATACAATGAGGGCTGACTCTTAAGTTATACATGGATTTTCCACCACTTGGAAGGTCAGCACCCCTAAACCTCATGTTTTAAGGGTCAGCTGTAGTTACAATCTATTATTTGGCAGATTAAAAATGACATTTCTAACATCACTGTTATATTTGAAATCCACAGCAATTTAATACCATTCATTTTTTTAATATGAATACCTCTTTGAGAGTCAGAAATGTTACATCATAATGTTTACTCCCTGAACTAATATAGAATTTAATGCTAACCAGTGTATATTTCCTGTTTGAAGATACTTTTGACCAACTGTCATTTCTTTGCAAGAAAACTATATATATAAATTGAAATTTAACTTTCTGTTTAGTTTCCAGGGACTGTATGGCTCCTAGATTTTTTTAAATTTATGGATTGCTTTATCCTATGATCACTGATCACAACATACATGACAAATTTTAATAACTACAGTTTACCCTTGAACAACCTAGGGGCTGGGGCACCGACCCCTCTGCCCAATCAGAATCCACATACAACTTACAGTGAGCCCTCCTGAGTACCCAGCTCCTCCGTACACAGAGCCCCTCTCTCTCTGCCGTTCCACATCCATGGACACAGCCGACCATGGAGCATGTAGAACTGTAGTATTCACTATCGAAAGCATCCAGCGTAAGAGGACCCATGCAATTCAAAACTGTGTTGTTTAGGGGTCAACTACTCATTAAAGTAAAATGTTACTGGAAATGAGATTAAAGGAGCCAAAGTATTTTTTAATTAGCCCATAATCAGTAGTTTAATGTCGCTTATTCTAGAAGAAAAAGTGTGGAGCATTAATTCTGTTTCTAGTTTTTCTTTAGCTCTAAGAGAACTTTATTCTCATAAATAAAAAGATGAAATAAGTTTTTGTCACAAGTGATTTATTAAATTCTCTATATATCTTCAGAATTATATGCAAAGAATTATTGTTATCTATTAAGAAGAATATTTTAATGACCTGTCAATGACCAGTTCTATTAAATGCACCTTCAGTTCTGTTGAAAGCAAAAATTGAGAGCCACCTATTTCTCTAAAGGATTTGTTTCTCAGTCACCTGAATCATTCAGGCCCTCACTTCCTTGGGTGTATACCAAAAGGCTTCACCCATACTTACTTACCAAAAGACTAATGATATCTTTTCTGACTTTTGCTACTTTTTTACTCTCACTTAGAGGCACCTTGTGGAATATATTCAGAAAAGGTTGGGAATATTGAAATATTGCTAATCAGTACCTTTTGTCAGTACATTTTTAAATAAAAATTCTTTTAATACCTGAACTAAGTATATTTTGATCAATTTCTTAGAGCTATAAACTTACTAGTTCATTCGATTTCTGGAAAATTTATACCTAATGACCTTACTAGTGAAACCAATTAGCACTGTTAGGCCATCAGCCAAGTCAGACTTTCTGGTGTGTTGATATACATTTTGAGGAATTTCATAAAATTTTTTCTATTAATATGAAGAATATATAATTTATAAATGAGGAATGTATAAAGTATAAATAAATACTTCTTTAAAATAGATTGTTCAACAATGAGGTTAAGGTTATTTAGATCTAATTATTACGAGTTGTAAAAATTTTTGTCTCCAAATGAGTATCTTTACAACCAGTCAGTGTATAGATAAGTTTATAATTTATTGAAGATATAAGATTCATGTATAAAATATATACTACATATGTAACTCTGAACAACGTATACTACTTAAAACTTCATCATTCCATCATCTAGGATATATTTAGCTACTAGGCTATAGAAAATATATGGCATTGAAACATGTATAATATCATTTAAGAAATGAATCACCAGTCCAGGTTCGATGCAGGATACAGGATGCTTGGAGCTGGTGCACTGGGATGACCCAGAGAGATGGTATGGGGAGGGAGGTGGGAGGGGGGTTCAGGATTGGGAACACGTGTACACCCGTGGCAGATTCATGTTGATGTATGACAAAACCAATACAATATTGTAAAGTAAAAAATAATAAGTATAATAAAATTTTTAAAAAGAAAATATAAACATTTTGAAAGTGGAGAATATTTAATTGAAATAAATATTTTGTAATATAATCTGACAAAAGTATTTTTAAGTAACTTGTCAAATCTATATTTCCTCTATAAGAAATCACATAAATATAAATTTCATTTGTGAGTTTAATCTAGTTTAACTCAAATATCTGAAGTTACACTGATAAGATCTACTTAAATGATGGTAATATACAGTGGAACTATATGCAACTTTGTTCTGTGTTTTCCAAGTCTCCTGTAAATGTGTTATCATACTTTCATAATTTAAAAAATAAGGAAAATAAAATGATAAAGAAAAGATATAACACAGACTTGTACTACTTTTGCTGTTCAGGAGTGCGTATTGTTTTAGCTAATGACAGATCCTAGGAAAGGTTTTCGAGAATACTCCTTGCTTTATTCTCACCAGCATTCTGAAGAGCAGTGAATTTTTTAAGAATAGTTAGGGAATGAAACAGGTGAGGTCATTAAGGGGAAATTACTTTCTCTGGCCATATCATATAGCTGATTTGAGAGATTCATAACCATGGCCAAAACATCCCCATTTTAGTCACCAGCCTTTCCCCTGATAGAAATCCTGGGAAGGCTGGACACTAGCGTGCTCTTATGTTGGCCTAATTGATCAGTAAAGCAGGCTTCTCCCAATCAGTACTTTGAATTGTTCTCCTTTGGCAGCTGGAGGTTTTATACTGCAAGGCATGCACTGTACTGATGTAATGGATGGAGGGGGGACCTGTCTGTCTTTGAAGTTAGAGCAAAGGACTGTGAAAGAGAAGTAGAAGAAAGAAGCTGTTGGACTCTAAGAAGGGCCCTGCATTAAAGCTGAGGATCTTTACGTGACGAGTGGTGGCTTCCCTCTTAAAGAGTCTTCACCTCCGCCTGGACCCAGTGACCAAGGTTTGGTGATGACTGACATCAACTGAAAAAATAGAGTTCTCAGTGCAGGTGACCATCGAACAACACAGTGGTGGAGGCACCCGCCCCCCTGCAGTGGAAATTCCGTGTGTAATTTACAGGCAGCCTTCCCAATACTGGATTCCTCTGCATCTACAGTTTCACATCCATGGGTTCAACCAACGACCGTTGTACGTACTACAGTATTTACTATTGAAAAAAACTAAGTATAAGTGGATCCTCACAGTTCAAACCCATACTGTTCAGGGACTGACTATATATAGCAGACACTACGTAACTGATAGCTACTGACTGTGTTTGAAAGGAGGCAAAGATGGTGAATAGTCACCTTTATTACTGTGCCATTGGTGCTATAAGTTTTAAACACCAGCCACATTGNACCAGTCCATCCTAAAGGAGACCAGTCCTGGGTGTTCATTGCAAGGACTGATCCTAAAACTGAAACTTCAATACTTTGGCCACTTCATGAGAAGAGTTGACTCATTGGAAAAGACCCTGATACTGGGAGGGATTGGGGACAGGAGGAGAAGGGGATGACAGAGGATGAGATGGCTTGATGGCATCACCAACTCGATGCACATGAGTTTGGGTGAACCCCGGGAGTCAGTGATGGACAGAGAGGCCTGGCATGCTGCGATTCATGGGGTCACAAAGAGTTGGACATGACTGAGCGACTGAACTAAACTGAACTGAACTGGGTGCTATTACAATCCTGACATGCTTTATTTTATTTATATATATATATAACATTTATATAATCTTCACAGTAGTTGATGAGGTTGTTGTTATTATTTAGTCTCTAAGTTGTGTCTGACTCTTGATACTCCAGGGACTATAGACCACCAGGCTCCTCTAGCCATGGAATTTTCCAGGCGGAATACTGGAGTGGGTTGCCATTTCCTTCTCCAGGGGAATCTTCAAGACCCAGAGATGAAATCCATGTCTCCTGCCCTGTAGGTGGATTCTTTACCCCTGAGCCAAATGGGAAGCTCAGTTTTTGCACTGTGGTCGATACCACCTGCCAATGCAGGAGACAAAAGAAACGTGGGTTCAATCCCTGAGTCGGAAGTTCCCCTGGAGAAGGGCATGGCAACCTACCCCAGAATTCTTGCCTGAAGAATACCAATGGACTGAGGAGCCTGGCAGACTACAGTCCATAAGATCACAAAGAATTGGTCACAACTAAAGTGACTTAGGTCCATCTAGTCAAGACTATGGTTTTTCTAGTGGCCATGTATGGGTGTGAGAGTTGGACTGTGAAGAAGGCTGAGCACCAAAGAATAGATGCTTTTGAACTGTGGTGTTGGAGAAGACTCTTGAGAGTCCCTTGGACTGCAAGGAGATCCAACCAGTCCATTCTGAAGGAGATCAGCCCTGGGATTTCTTTGGAAGGAATGATGCTGAAACTGAAACTCTAGTACTTTGGCCACCTCATGTGAAGAGTTGACTCATTGCAAAAGACTCTGATGCTGGGAGGGATTGGGGGCAGAAGGAGAAGGGAATGACAGAGGATGAGATGGCTGGATGGCATCACGGACTCGATGGACGTGAGTCTGAGTGAACTCTGGGAGTTGGTGATGGACAGGGAGGCCTGGCGTGCTGCGATTCATGGGGTCACAAAGAGTCCGACACGACTGAGCAACTGAACTGAAACAGAAACTGAAAGCAACTTAACATTTATACACACATTCACACATGCACACACACATATATGTACCTATACACAATTTATATATAAAAGTGAAAAAATTTATAAGATTTAGCTAGATTTCAAAAGTATATGAACTGAGAACTTCTAGATGTACAAGCTGGATTTAGAAAAGGCAGAGGAACCAGAATCCAAACTGCAAACATCCATTGGATCATAGGGAAAAAAACAAGGGAGTTCCAAAAATACATCCACTTCATTTACTACACTAAAGCCTTTGACTGTGTATATCACAATAAACTCTGGAAAATTCTTAAAGTGATGAAGATACAAAACCACCTTACCTGTCTCCTGAGAAATTTGTATGCAACACAAGAAGCAACAGTTAGAACTGGACATGGAACAATGGAAGGGACTAAAACTGGGAAAGGAGTATAGTAAGGCTGCATATGTTCACTTTGCTAATTTAACTTTTATGAAGAGTACATCATGTGAAATGACTCACTAGCCAGAATCAAGATTGCTGGGAGAAATACCAACAACCTCAGATATGCAGATGTTATCACTCTAATGGCAGAAAGCAAAGAGGAACTAATGAGTTTCTTGATGAGGGTGAAAGCAGAGAGTGAAAAAGCTGGCTTAAAACAACATTCAAAAAACTAAGATTATGGCATCTTGTCCCTTCATTTCGGGACAAATAGATGGGGAAAAAGTGGAAACAGTGACAGATTTTATTTTCCTGGGCTCCAAAATCACTGCAGACAGTGCCTGCAGCCATGAAAAGATGCTCCTTGGAAGAGAAACTACATAAAACCTGGACAGTGTATTAAAAACCAACAAAGGTCTGTATTGTAAAGCTATGGTATTTCCAGCAGCCATATGCAGACGTGAGAGTTAGACCATAAAGAAGGCTGAGCACTGAACAACTGATGCTTTTGAATTATGGTGCTGGAGAAGACTCCTGAGAGTTCCTTGGACAGCAAGCAGATCAAACTAGTGAATCTTAAGGGAAATTAACCCTAATATTTATCAGAAGGACTGATGCTGAAATTCCAATACTTTGGCCACTTGATGTGAAGTGCCAACCCATTGGAAAAGACCCTTCTGCTGGGAAAGACTGAGTGCAGGAAAAGAAGGAGGTGACAGAGGATGAGATGGTTGGATGGCACCATCGACTAAACAGACATGAGTTTGAGCAAACTTCAGGAGATAGTGAAGGATAGGCAAGCTTGGTGTACTACAGTTCATGGGGTAACAAAGAGTTGTACAAGACTTAGTGACAACAACAACAATACACAATAATCACAATAATTAGGTTGACTTCCTTTCACTCAATTTCTATCCATTATAATATTTTAGCTCATTAAATAATCTTGTATTTATAATATTTTTAATTATATTCAATTTGCCAGTAAGAATGTGAGTGAAAGTTGCTGAGTCGTGTCCAACTCTTTAAGACCCCATGGACTATACAGTGCATGAAATGGGATAGAGAGTATTTTTGACATCTGTATTCTGGTAAAAAAGTAAAGCCAATTATTTAATATAATGATATATTGAACATAATGGTAATAATATCATCATAAAGATCACAAAAGCACTGTATTGTAATTGACATAAACATTGCATATAACATTTATACAGTATATATGCTACAATCTAAAATACTGTGTTTCCCCTATTTACACAGATGGACAACTTAAAATTAGTTGTCTCGAAACCTCTCCCCACTGCTTTCCCATTTCATAGCAGCTGTGTAGTCTGGGAAAGATCAGTTTTCATTTCAATCCCAAAGAAGGGCAACCAAAGAACGTTCAAACTACAGCACAATAGAACTCATCTCACTCACTAGCAAAGTAATGTTCAAAATTCTCCAAGCCAAGCTTCGAAAGCGTGTGAACTGTGAATTTGCAGATGTTCAAGCTGGATTTCCAAAAGATAGAGGAACCAGAGATCAAATTGCCAACATCCGTTGGATCATCGATAAAGCAACAAGAGTTCCAGAAAGACATCTACTTCTGCTTTATTGACTATGCCAAATCTTTGACTGTGTGGATCACAATAAACTGTGGAAAATTCTTCAAGAGATGGGAATACCAGAACACCTGACCTGCCTCTTGAGAAACCTATAACAGTTAGAACTGGACATGGAACAATAGACTGGTTCCAAATAGGAAAAGGAGTACATCAAGGCTGTATATTGTCACCCTGCTTATTTAACTTGTGTGCAGAGTATATCATGTGAAATGCCAGACTGGATGAAACAAAAGCTGGAATCAAGATTGCGGGCAGACATATCAATCACCTCAGATATGCAGATGATACCACTCTTATGGCAGAAAGCAAAGAAGAACTAAAGAACCTCTTGATAAAAGTGAAATAGGAGAGTAAAAACATTGGCTTAAAATTCAATTTTCAAAAAATAAACATCATGGTATCCAGTCTCATCACTTCATAGCAAATAGATAGTGAAACAATGGAAACAGTGAGAGACTTTTTTTTTTTTTGGTCTTCAAAATCAGATGGTGAAAATCAAACTGCAGATGGTGACTGCAGCCATGAAATTAAAAGATGCTTGCTCCTTGGAAGAAAAGCTATGTCCAACCTAGACAGCATATTAAAAAGCAGAGACATTACTTTGCCAACAAAGGTCTGTCTAGTCAAGGCTATGGTTTTTCCAACAGTCATGTATGGACATGAGAGTTGGACTATAAAGAAAGCTGAGCATTGAAGAATTGATGCTTTTGAACTGTGGTGTTGGAGAAGACTCTGGAGAGTCCCTTGGACTCAAGGAGATCCAACAAGTCCATCCTAAGGGAGATCAGTCCTGGGTGTTCATTGAAAGGACTGATGCTGGAGCTGAAACTCCAATACTTGGGCCATCTGATGAGAAGAACTGACTCCCTGGAAAGACTGTGATACTGGAAAGGATTGAAATCAGGAGGAGAAGGGGCTGATCGAGGATGAGATGGTTAGATGGCATAACTGACTCAATTGACATGAATTTGAGTTAGCCCTGGGAGTTGGTGATGGACAGGGTAGCCTGGCCTGCTGCAGTCCATGGTGTCACAAAGAGTCAAACAGGACTGAACAACTGAACTAAACCGAACTGAAAAGTCTGGGAAGGTCTAATTGATCTAAAGCATTCAAAATGTGGTATTGCCTGACAAGCCTGACTGGTTCTGAGGTGGATCAGGATCTAAAATTTTAGGGGATTATGGAACACAGTGGGGGCTTCCTTTATGGTTCAGATGGTAGAGAATCTGCCTGCAATGTAAGAGACCTGGGTTCCATCCCTGTGTTGGGAAGATTGCCTTGAGGAGGGATTGGCAACTCACTCCATTATTCTTGGTTGGAGAATCTTGATGGACAGAGGAGCCTGGCAGCTACAGTCTATGGGGTCCCTAAGAGTTGGACACGACTGAGCGACTAAGCACAGCACAGTGCTGGACACAGTGGAACTATTGTCAGTGTTTGGTTTTAAGGAGAGGAGCCAAAGTAAAAAACAAAACAAAACAAACAATTCAGACACAAAGGAGGGTAAAGAAGAAAGGATGACTGGGCAACAGAATCAACATTCTAAATGACAATAAAAACCTAAAATATCCTTCCTCTGGACTTTTCAATTACATGCACCAATATATCTCTTAGGTGGACTGTCTCCTGTTTGCAGCTGAAAGTTTCCTATGTTTGTCTTGAACTGCATTTATTGAATGATTCTCCACCAGCTATTTAGTCTGTTCACAAATGCAGTTGGTAACATCTCTTAAGCTATTGATCAAATCTCTTGTCATGTCAGCTCTACTTCTAATTTTAAATTTATATATTTCAAAATATTCTTTCATTTTTGCTTAGTTTAGGCTAATTTGAGTTAAATTTACTCCATCCCAGTAATTTCTCTTTAAATCACTTATCACCATCTGAATTTATTGTAATAATTGGTTTATTAATTGTCTAGTGCCAACAGACCATAAGCTCCATGAGATGAGGGATCATTACATTGTGAAGAAACTAAAATACCTTCTAACATAAAGGATAGACTCAAGAAGTATTTGAGGGATGAATGACTTGGCAAAAAAAAAAAAAATCAAAACTTTAGAAAATGTGCTAGATGTCAAAACAAATGTAACTGTATAGGAGTTTGGAAAGAAAGCAAAATAAAAAGAAAATATTATTGAGATGTGTTCTTTTTTTTTTTTAGCTGAATCACAAATGAGTTAATTTCACTAAGGAGATGATGGTTTAGGTCTAATGTAAAGATATCTTATGCCAAAGAAAAACAAACAGAAATTATTTAAGCCTTTTTTATGTTTTAGGCAAATAATCAGAAGTCTGAAAGAGTAATTATTTCATAAAATAGTTGCACCTGTCAGCCTGTTTTCATTTTATGGAAACTCTCAATTGTATAGTGGTACAATTCCCCTTTCTAGACTAGCAACCATCAATTTTGGAGCCAAATTCAGGATACATGAGTTTTTCCATCAAGGTATGCTCCCCAAGGGATCTATGATCACTATCTCTGCTCCACAAGTCAAACTTACATGTAAAATAAGATATGATGTGAGGAAGCACTTATTTTTATAGAAATGTCTCTTACTTTTGGTCAGTTTTATTAACAGCAGAATAAAAACAACCTAAAGAGACTGTATATTGTTTGTAACAGATACTTTGCAATAGCTTTCAAGAAAACACATTTTCAAATATGCACACACTATGTACATGGTACACTATGTACATTGTTGATACTTCATGGTCCTCACTCCTTACCACCCACTTTAAAATAAGTCAGATTCTTAGGTATGATGCTCTGCTCCCTTAGTCTCTCCCTGGTCTGGCTGATAAAGTGATAGACTGTCATAGTGAGTTACAGTCCTAGTTAGTGGAGCACGAGAATGAGGGTGTACCATTTGCATGGCTTCCTTCTTCTAATGGTCCAAAGTGGCAAAATAGAGAGAACTCATAGTCTGAGTCCTCTCTCTCTTTCTCTCTCTTGAGCCTGAGTGAGAGATCATCTTGGATCATTGTTCTGGATGGAGAGGCTCAAGGAAGACAACATGTACCAGCTGCAGTAGGGTGATCACTTGCCTTGGTAAGTGAGCTGCTCTGGTGCAGGAAGGCATACACAAGGCTGCACTGACCCTGTGTACAAATGCACTGCTCTATGACTATGGTTAGTCCTCGAAACAAAATAGATGAATCAGACCTTACGTATAGTTTCCATTCAGGATGACCTAACATAGGGAGAAAGTTTATCCCAGATCAGCTCGTGCCGATAGAGTTCTGTACTGAATTTTGGAGCCAAAGTTCTAGCTATTATAACTGACATTTTGTCCTTGACTATATCTCAGGGACCTCAAAGAGAGAAAGAGGTAGTTCTGGCAAATAGTTAAATCTGATTACCCTTATATTCCCTTGACAAATACATTTCGTACTTCTAATATTTGAAACAACAGGTCTAAATGGGAACTGCAGTGGTTGCCCCAAGAAGAATGACAATCTTCCCCTTCTCACCACTGTGATTACTGATTCTTTTAATCTGCTCCACACTTTTCCTTTTTTTCATAACAGATTCCACACTTAATGTTATATAAATAATATATTAATATATATAATGTTATATAAAATATATTTTTTCCTCCCCTCTATTTAATTTAAGTTCCATGAGGAGTTGTTTCTTTGTTTTACTTACTCATGTATTCAAGGAATCTAGAATATACATTATATTTTGATGCCCAATAAGTATTTGTAGAAAGAATTATCAATAAATAGTTTGTGAGCTACATTTCTTCAACTGCAGAACACTCAAAAGGTTACATTTAAGAAACAGATATTTATAAACCTTAAATTCCAATCCCAAAGAAAGGCAATGCCAAAGAATGCTCAAACTACTGCACAACTGCACTCATCTCACANGAGTGACAATGAGGACGTTTTACTGCAAGTTGATTGGGTACAGGGAGAGGGCTGGGGTGGGCCCGTGGACTCTCCTGGGTCCTGTTAGGACCCAAGCCCTAATCTCGGGAGCTCTGCCCCACTCTGGGCCACTCTGACTCTTCAGGGTCACATGTCCTGTCCTGTCTGAAAAACTCGTCCCCCAGCCGGTGCTTCCTTAGCTGCTGGCATCGGTGGCCATGACCTCTCACCACCTCTGGGGCATCAGTCTTCAGTGACCAGAGTCCCTCCCAGACCCCGCTTACTCCCAGGGTCCCCACACAGCATGATCCTCTACTTGGGGTGGGTCTCCTCCCTTCTGGGGCGGGGGGTGGTTCTTGCCTCACAGTCTCAGCAGGTGAAGCATCCAGGGAGGCAGCTCAGACAGTATCTGGAGGTCATGGGGAGCCCGGGGTGAGAGGTCCCGGTGGGGCTGGTGGTGGAAAAGCCTGCCGTTCTATATTGCCTGACCCATCTGGACATTCCCTGAGCTTTGCTGGGTAACAGTGAATCTGTCCCTCAAGGAAACGTGAAGAGCCCCAGAGAAAACAGCGGAGGGTTAGAGGCCTAGGGCAACTGAGACCTCAGCCCCAGATGGGTTAGAAAACACAAGAATCCACCCAGTTGTCACTCCTGATCCCGGAAGCTGGAAGGTGGAGACCTACTCCGGATACCTGGCTGGGTGCCTCCACTGAGCAGACACACACAGAGACACAGGCTCAAGCATAAACTCTGCTGCCAGCCCCTCCACCCCCGGCCCAGGCCCGCCTGCAGCTGCACAGGGGCCCCAGGGCCGCCCCCCGTCAGAGGGGCTGGTGGACCCTCTGGGAGGGTGAGGGGAGAGGCCCCTCCGGTCCTATGAGTTCACCCCTGGGAAATGGGGCTCCGGCCATCTCTAGGCGGCGGAGGGGCAGGAGGGACGGCTGGGTGTCACACCAGGTCCCGGGGAACTTCTTCTCCTGGAGGAGGTGGGCCTCTTCCTGAGAAACTTTGGGGGTGGCCCGGGGGGAGGGTTCAGAGAAAATTTACAGCCCAGAGGGGATGGAGCTGTGGTCTTCGGAGACTGAGGCCATGGGGATTCTGGAAGCACCTCTCGTCCAAGAAATACGTGCAACCAACATGGCTGTGTTTGCAGTAACTGGTGTGTGTGTGTGTGTGTGTGTCTAACGGTGCTCACATGTGGTCCCATGTGAGTGCCTAGCACAGTCTATCCGGGTCTCAGATTCCATTCCGACCTCCTAAGAAAGCACCCAAGGTCAGAGATGAACACACCATGACCTCATGAACCGGATTCTCGGCTTGCGCTCACGGAACACATCAACCAAAACGGGCACTTGAGCCTGAGATGGTGCTGGGCTCCGTGGTGGGCTGAGTCCTAAGGGGTTGCAGAGGGCAGGGCTGGGCTGGTTAGTGACTTCTAAGGCTGCTGGGAGCCTTCTGATATGCAAGCGGGAGAAGGGCAACCTGGGGGGACTGTGAGCTGAGTGACCCGGGTTGGGGGCTTGCCAGTCCCCTGAAGCATGTGACAGGGAGGCCTGGGGCAGGGGCAGACGGCCATGGCCTTGGAAAGGTCGAGTCAGGGGGAGTCTTGGCTGTGACGACTGGGAATCACCAGGGTGGGGTTTCATCGAAAACATGAATGATGCCAGGGGAGTCATCATCTAAGTGGACAGAGGGCCGCTTGAGCAGGAGCAGCCTCCAGATGTGATTGCTGAGCACCCAGGGGAGGGAGCCCAGATACTGGCCTGGGACCGTGGCAACCAAGAGTATGTGACCGGGACCATCAGAGCTGGACACGGTCCACACAGAGGAGGAAGCATGGCAGCTGACAGGGAGGCTGGACAGACTTCCACTCCTGGGGTGGCCTCATCCCTTGTTCTAGAATGTTCTCTGGGGAATTCTGGGTGNACCATCAGAGCTGGACACGGTCCACACAGAGGAGGAAGCATGGCGGCTGACGGGGAGGGTGGACAGACTTCCACTCCTGGGGTGGCCTCATCCCTTGTTCTAGAATGTTCTCTGGGGAATTCTGGGTGACAGTGAAATCATCCCTCCCCAAACCCCCAAGCCTCCGCCCTCTCTCCTGATTCCCAAAGGCTAAGAGGATTTGTTTCCTTTGAGGATGACTGAGCTCAGGACACCAAATATATCAACAAAAACGAACAGAGAGCACTCATCTCTGAATGACAAGAGGACATTTTATTGAGAGCTGACTGCGTGCAGGAGGAAGGGCTAGGGGAGCCGGGGTGGGTGGGTGGAACTTTCCGGGGTGGGGCCCAGGGCCCTAAGAACACTCTGAGGGCTTCACTGACTTCGTCACGGTGCTCCCCTCGTGTGTGACCTCGCAGCTGTAACTGCTTTTAGATTTCCACTCGCTGCCCGTCAGGGTCAGGTAGCTGCTGGCCGCGTACTTGCTGTTGCTCTGTTTGGAGGCCTGGGTGGTCTCCACATTCCGAGTGATGGGGCTGCCATCTGCCTTCCAGGCCACGGTCACGCTACGCGGGTAGAAGTCATTGATGAGACACACCAGTGTGGCCTTGTTGGCGCTGAGCTCCTCCGTGGAGGGCGGGAACAGGGTGACTGAAGGTGCGGACTTGGGCTGGCCTGCAAAGTGGGGGAGGGGAAGATGATCACAGTCAGAGGTCTGGTGCCCGTCATGGAGCCCCTGAGTCTGTGTCACAGCGGGACTCAGGATCCTTTGAGGGCCCAGCAGGACCCCAAGTCCAGGCAGCACTGTGAGCCAGAGGGTCTGTGCCAGGGAAGGTGGGTGGGTTTCTCAGGCACCTCCCCATCTTCCTGGAAAGGCTGAGCCTGGACTCCTGCCAGTGCTGTCCTGAGACCCCCTGGGTCTTGGTTTCTCACACAGACATCTGACCCTCACTCTCCTTGCCTGCCCGTCTGACAGTAGATGGGGGTCTGCCTGGGGCTGTCTGTCTGTCCCCTGAGTGGATGATGTGGCCTCCCTGGCCTCCTGCCAGTCAGTGCAGTATAGTTTGAGCTGACATATCTGTTCGCGCCTTTGCCCAAAGGGGTCCATGGGTCTCCAAGTCTGTGTCCCTTGGAGCCTCTGTGCTGGGGTGAGGGGAAGCCTGTCTGCCTGTGCTTGGTCCCCCCATCCGCAGATCTGAGTTCAGGTTCCTCTCTGATTCTTCTTGGGTCTGGAGGTTTCCTACCCAGGTACCTGTCTCTCTGCTTCCTCAGGGACTCCTGCTTCTGAGGACTGTGTCCTGCAGACTCAGGAGTCCGTGTCCCCCGCGTCCTGACCTCCTATCTCCTTTCCCAGTTCTGAGTCCAGCACCTTCTCCTCCCCCGTCTTCCCTCTTGCAGTTTCCCTGGGTCCCTGGCCAGCCCAGGATCTGCGTGGCAGCCCCCTGGCGGCCTGGGGGAGCCCATCCACCTCTGCCAAGTCCCTGACCCGGATCCCTAGACCCACACTCCCTAGACCGTCCTGACGCTCTGACTTCGGTCCCCAGCCCTGAAGGTTATGGGTCCCTCTGATGTCCCCCAATTGTCCCTCATCTGTAGTCCAGTTCCCTCTTCCTCATGAGATACGGACCCCAAGGGACCCTCAGAGACAAAGCTGGGTCAACAGAGAGCCCAGACTGGGGCTTGGGTGGATGGAGGAGAGCGAGATCCAAGAGCCAGACAGACAAGTCAGTAGGTCTGCCTGCTCACTCCCCTGCCTCTGGGGTCAGAGGGGAGGCTCTGGTGGGGAACTCAGTGACAAGTAGGGCAATTCTGGAGTCAGGGGAAGGGAAGAGGCCGGGGCTCCAGAGGTGGGTCCTGGTTGAAGGCTTGACCACAGGCTGACACTGGGTACAGGAAAGAGGAAAGTGATAGGAAAGTGACAGGAAAGAGTCCTTGGGGAAAGAAGAGGGAGACAAAGGGGAGGGAGACTCACCCAGGACGGTCAGCCTGGTCCCAGGTCCAAAAACAACACAGTGACACAAGCTTGCACAAAAACCCTTCCCGGGGAGGGCCCGCCCCGCCCCGCCCTCAGCCCCCCACCTGCAGCTGTGCTGGAGGAAGCGGGGTCCTTGCCCCAGGATGGTGTCTGCTCACAGAGGGGCTTCGGCACCCCTCCCCCGCAGCAGGTGACAGGACAGGGGACCCCGTACCAAGCAGCAGGAGCCTTGGACAGGCAGGTTCCCTAAGTAGGTTTGCGTGTTGGATGCAGTCTTCCCACCAGGCAGCCAGGGGTAGGAATGGAATAATAGGGGGGCGGGGGCCTTCACCGCCCCAAGAGCAAAGTACCTCGGAGGAGAATACTGCTTCTCTTCTCTGTGGAGTTGGCAGCAGCCTGACCCCGTGGTCAGAGCACAGGCTGAGGGCTGGGGCGTCCCCATCCCCCCATGGACACGGCTGGAATGGATCTGCCATGACCGTATTCCATCTGATGCTAAATGGCTCTCCAGGGGCTCACCCCCAGTTTCCCGGGGTTCTCCTGGCTTCAAACAGGCATCTCTGGCGAGGCTTGGGCTAGTTGCTGTCCAAGTCTGGCCTCCATCTGCAGGGAGGACTGGACAGTGTCCTGGCCAGCCCTCAGGATCTCACCTGATGTTTGGAAGCATCTGGCGTCTGGCAGCATCTTATTCAGAACAGAGATGTGAGCAAGCCCCTCGCTGTGGTCCTGAGACAGCATCTCTTTAAGGAGAATCAGGCTGCTGGGCTACATGGGCCATCCCAGGCCTGAGTTGGGCCAGGCACCAGAGGGGCCTGGAACACACGGTCCCCACAGAATGTAGGAAGTTGTGAGGTCTCCTGTGCCTGAGGGGTAAGGCCTGGGGCCAGCATCAG
Source organism: Neotragus pygmaeus (assembly GCA_006410875.1). Lineage (NCBI taxonomy): Eukaryota > Metazoa > Chordata > Mammalia > Artiodactyla > Bovidae > Neotragus > Neotragus pygmaeus. Next base: position 1,026,638 of record SJYV01018906.1, on the reverse strand, counting down.
AGGCTTCCTGGACAAAGGTGGGAAATCCAGCACCAAGAGAGTATAACCAGGGCGGATTCAAACATTGCCTGCATGTACCCTAGACTTCCCCGGGATACGATGAACTGTTGGTCTTCAGAAGATGGCAGAGCCCACTCATTATTTTGTAAAAGGGGTCCACTGATGGACAGAAATAAGATCTGAAAGCTAGTCCTGGAGAAGTGAAGAGCATCTGAAGGGCTTCCTTTTGTGGACCAATTACTGCTTTCACTCCTGGAGAGGGAAATGGTAACCCACTCCAGTAGCTTTGCCTGGAAGATCATGGCATGCGGTCCCATCACTTCACGGGAAATAGATAGGGGAAACAGTGGAAACAGGGTCAGACTTTATTTTTGGGGGCTACAAAATCACTGCAGATGGTGACTGAAGCCATGAAATTAAAAGATTCTTAGTCCTTGGAAGAAAAGTTATGACCAACCTAGATAGTATATTCAAAAGCAGAGACATCACTTTGCTGACTAAGGTCCGTCTAATCAAGGTTATGGTTTTTCCAGTGGTCATGTATGGATATGAGAGTTGGACTGTGAAGAAGGCTGAGTGCCAAAGAATTGATGCTTTTGAACTGTGGTTTTGGAGAAGACTCTTGAGAGTCCCTTGGACTGCAAGGAGATCCAACCAGTCCATTCTGAAGGAGATCAGCCCTGGGATTTCTTTGGAAGGAATGATGCTGAAGCTGAAACTCCAGTACTTTGGCCACCTCATGCNGGAGAAGACTCTTGAGAGTCCCTTGGACTGCAAGGAGATCCAACCAGTCCATTCTGAAGGAGATCAGCCCTGGGATTTCTTTGGAAGGAATGATGCTGAAGCTGAAACTCCAGTACTTTGGCCACCTCATGCGAAGAGTTGACTCAGTGGAAAAGACTCTAGTGCTGGGATAAATTGGGGGCAGGAGGAGAAGGGGATGACCGAGAATGAGATGGCTGGATGGCATCACGGACTGGATGGACGTGAGTCTGAGTGAACTCTGGGAGATGGTGATGAACAGGGAGGCCTGGCGTGCTGCGATTCATGGGGTCGCAAAGAGTCGGACACGACTGAGCGACTTAACTGAACTGAACTGATCTGAGAAGGCCCCTCGGGCCTTGGAGAGCCTACGTCCTCACACCACAGCTGTTAGCCTGGGCTCTAGAGCCTGAGCTCTGCAACAGGAGGAGCCGCTGAAATGAGAAGCCTGCACACTGCGAGGACAGAGCAGGCCGAGCTCGCTGCAGCCAGAGAAGAAACTGGAGAAGCAGTGAAGACCCACAACACCAGAAATGAATGAGATGAAATAAAGGAAGACTTTAAAAGCTAATCACTATTAACATGAAAAATTACCAGAAAAAAAGACAATAAAAAAATGAATGAAAACAAAATACAATCAAGTAAATATACTATGACAATTGTGAGTCATTTCATGAGAAGCCATTTTTCCGATTTCAGGAATTATGGACGACTTTCACACCCTTGGTCGTCAGAGCCCCTGGAGCCAGCGGACCCTGGGGGCCTCACAGAGGGAGTGAGTCCTGACGTCACGGTGGAAGGAAGAACCTGGCCAGTGAAGAAGCCTCGGGGAGGTGGCAGGAGCCTTCCTGGGCCTCAGACCTGGGAGAGAAGTCCTCTCCTCTTTACTCCCACCTGGCAGAACTGGGTGGTGAGTTGGGGGAAGGCCTGGGGGCCCTGGGACACCCATGGGGTCTCAGGCAGGGGTGGGAGAGGCCTCAGGTGTGCGGTGTGTTCAGGGGGTCCACCTGGGTCTAGAGGCAGGAGCTTACCTGGTGCACCTCCCAGGGGCCAAATCCAGGGACCATCACTATGTTGCTGTCGTCTCCCCNCAACCCACTCCAGTGTTCTTGCCTGGAGAATCCCAGGGACAGGGGAGCCTGTTGGGCTGCTGTCTATGGGTTCGCACAGAGTCAGACACGACTGAAGCCACTTAGCAGAAGCAGTAGCTTCTTACCAGAAGGGCATCCCTGGTTCAAACGGTAAAGCATCTGCCTGCAATGCAGGAGACTCAGGTTCAATCCCTGGGTCAGGAAGATCCCCTAGAGAAGGAAAAGGCAACCCACTCCAGTACTCTTGCCTGGAAAATTCCATGGATGGAGGATCCTGGCAGGCTACAGTCCATGGGGTCTCAAAGAGTCGGACAAAACTAAGCGACTTCACTTTCTCACCAGAAATGATTTGAAGTTCTTGAAAGAGATTATAGCTAATTCATTTTTTAATGTTGAAGTTGGGATAATAAAACAGAGTAAGATTTCATATATAAAAATGAATGTCCTATTGCAGTCATATAGGAGGGTCGCAGATCTATAGATTATACACAGTTAGGAAGCACCTGCACTGATCATCAAAAATCAGCTTCAACCAAGTAATAATGCCTGTGCTATCTGCAGAAACCCTTTAGGTGTTTCCGTGGTCAAGAGCTTTATAGTAAGCTCACAGCATGCTGCTGCTCTGAAAGAGGAGGCAGATTCAGGCCATGTCATGGCACACAGACTCCTGTGCTCTGCTGTCCATTCATATTTATGTCTCTTAAAGAAAGCAAGACAGGCATGAAGTAAAAATGAGAAAGAAAAAAAAAAAGAATACTGTGAATTCCTTTGCATATGCTAGAAGAGACCACAAATTAGACCCTAGGTTTTAGGAAGTAAGAAAACTACAGTTAGTTACAGAAATCTAGAGTGTTTGTAGGTAAAAAGGATCAGATGTCAGAAGATGAGAGAAAAAGCACAACTCTTCTGACACTGAAGTCCATAGAGAAAGTTGTTCCTTGGAGCATCATTAAGAAGAAAGAACCAAAAGATAATTTACATCATCCTCAGAAATATCCTTAAACTAATACAGCAGAGGATTCAATAGTGTTTTCATTCTAAAGTAAGATTCTTCCATAGAGGCCAGAGATATTTCACCAAAATGCAGTTCAGAAAGAACACTGCCCCAGGGTGCCCAGTGGATGCCATCCAAGTCTACAGCTCTCTGGTGGTTTATTCCAAGGGGAGATTTCGAGCAGGGCTACTCCAAGTCATCCCAGATAAACAGAAACCCAGGGTAAGCATTTAGAAAGTATTATATCAAGACAGTGCTGTGACAAATTCATTATAGTCCGTACAATGTTAGTCCATAGGAGATTGAAAAATGTTTTTTAATGAAAAAAACAATGATCATTCACCACAGGTAGTTGTGAAAGCACTGCTTAGAGTACCTAATAATGAATGAACCTCGTATCCTTCAGGAAACTCGGGGGGTTTTTTTGCAGCTGAGTTTTTAAGGCATTGAAGGTCAGGGCCCTCAAGTTATGTGCCCTAGAATTGCATGGATCTCTTCTGATGTCCATGAAAGGAACCCTACGTGTCACGGTCATATAAATTTTGCACATGGGAGCTGTGCAGAGGAGCTGGGAGGAGGCCCCTGCACCTGCCCACAGCGAGGGTGCAAAAGAGCCCCTGTACCCAGGCGGTGAGCCTCCCCAGCAAGTAACCTGGGTTTCTTCCACAGCCTGATAGTCACTTCAGCCTAGAAAACTTGTATATCAGGTGCAACTGAACACCACCTTAGCCATTAGAAAAAAGTCAGTGTGCATAATGTATCAAACTTGAGCAACACATCTTCCTGTCGCAGTAATACTTGCAAACACTAAGCTAGGTCAATAACTGAGGCGATGTGCTTTAGCTATGAAGTTAGAATTAGAAACGGCTTTTTCTAACAAACACAGACTTTGGCTTTAGAATAATTGTTCTGCAGTCTTTTTTAGCAGCAGTAAAATAACTGGGTGATTCCCATAATAGTAATGGTAACTAGCACCTGCTGGGCGCTCAACTGCATTAAGCCATACAGCTCTCACAGTAACCCTGGGAGGTAGATGCTACTGTTTCCTCCTTTTTTTCTGATGAGAAAATGGAGTTTCAGAGAACTTAGCTTGTCCCCCATCACTCAGCTGAGACACAGCAAAGCTGGGCTCTGGGACACAGCCCTCCTGACTCCAAAGCCACTGCCATCCCCACTGTGCTCTGTAAAGACAGAAATTATCAATACTACAGATGCTTATTTTCCTAGTCAGCAAGGGAACAATCATCAAATAAAAGATGCAAAGACATATCCCTTGCTTTACGCCCACTGGAAAATTTTATCCAATGCATTTTGAGTACTGAATCACATTTCAGGCATCCCATTGGAAAGATACTGATAAAACTGGAGAAACTCAGAGGTGAGTTAACAAGCGGGTAAGAGTTCTGAAGAACACGTCCCATGAGGAATGTGTGAAAGACATTTAACCTGCATGAGGGAAATTGAAGGATTCTTGGGACAGCTCTTCATCACATGGACAGTCTGGCTTGTCGAGGAAATGTTAGACCAGCTCCATGCGGCATCAGAAACATACATACAGGGAAGGCCAACTTTGGCTTAGTACTGACCCTCTGCCTAATTGCTTTTCTAAAGAGTCACTAACATTTCTTGAGAGCACACTTGAGTTTTGCTATATCATCTGTTATAACCAGAACAATCCAGTGAGGCTGTATCTACATTTATTTATGCACCAAAACACTGAGGCTTGGACAGGTTAAGAAAATAGACATAGTATGTGCCAGAGCGAGAATATGAACTTAGATCCTGGTCCTCAGCAAAGCCAGACTAGACTGCCTTCCTCCGATCTGTCCAGTGGCAGTAACCTCCTTTTAATAAAAGAGGTTAAGCAGAGATGAGCCAAGGATGATATGAAATGAACCCTTCATTGAGAAGGAGGCTGTACTAGAGGGCTTTATTAGATTCCTTCCAACTCTAATTTGACTATGCAGACACATTTAAGAAAATATAATGCACTTGTTTTATTTTTATTTTTTATTAAATTTATTTTTTTAATTTGACTTTACAATACTCTATTGGCTTTGCCATACATCGACATGAATCCACCACAGGTGTACACAAGCTCCCAATCCTGAATCCCCCTCCCACCTCCCACCCCACAACGTCTCTCTGGATCATCCCCGTACACCAGCCCCAAGCATCCTGCATCCTGCATTGAACAAAGACCGGCGCCTCGTTTCTTACATAATAGTATATAGCTTCAATGCCATTCTCCCAAATCATCCCGCCCTCTCCTACTCCCTCAGAGGCCAAAAGTCCGTTCTCTATGTCTGTGTCTCTTTTGTTGTCTCACATACAGGGTCATCATTACTATCTTTCTAAATTCCATATATATGTGTCAGTATACTGTATTGGTGTTTTTCTTTCTGGCTTACTTCACTCTGTATAATCGGCTCCAGTTTCATCCATCTCATTAGAACTGATTCAAATTTATTCTTTTTAATGAATGCACTTGTTTTAATCTTTACAACATTGAAATTCCAAGACTAGCAGGTCCTATGCTTTCTTGCTGCTTTCCTTTTAATCATTAAAAAGAAAGGGGGAGATAAAGAGCTTTATTTTGCTACTGAGTAGATAAGCAGCATCACCACACTTCATCATTGTACATTTGGCCATTCATCTGGCAGAGGCTTACAGAGCAGCTCTGCGACCTGCACGCAGCAGGTGTGGGAGTAAACAGCACTGAGACCCGGATCTCCCTGAACCCAGGCATCGGTATCCTTTAGACTATACATTCATGAACTAGAACATGTTCAAACTAAAGTTAAAAAAAAATTGGGTATGAAAATATTCCATTCATCTCAAAAATTTCTGTCAGAATACACATAGTGACCCAGAAGAACACCTTGTACCCTGGAAGGTCTTGGGGTGTGACATAACTGAGGCCTCTGCTAGCAGGAAGCTTTTTTTTTTTTCCTTATGTTTCACAAAGATGTTGTATTTGTGAAGCAGAAGTATACTCTGTTTTAATACTTAAATGTTCTAAGTTACTGTAACCACTGTCACTGAAATTGAAACTCCAAGATGCTTTTCATACCAAGAGGCTCGGTGGTAAAGAATTCACCTGCCAGTGCAGGAGGCACAAAAGACACAGGTTTGCTTCCCACATTGGGAAGATCCCCTGGAAGAAGAAATGGCAATCCACTCCAGGATTCGTGCCTGGAGAATCCCATGGACAGAGGAATCTGGCAGGCTACAGTCCATGGGGTTGCAAAGAGCTGGACACAAGTGAGCACACAGCAAACACTGCCTTAGTAGCTCAGCTGGTAAAGAATCTGCCTGCAATGCAGGAGACCCTCGTTCAATTCCTGGATGGGGAAGTTCCCCTGGAGAAGGGATAGGCTACCAATCCAGTAGTATTGGGCTTCTCTGGTGGCTCAGACAGTAAAGAATCCGCCTGCAATGCAGAAGACCTGGGTTAAATCCCTGGGTTGGGAAGATCCCCTGGAGAAGGGAATGGCTACCTACTCCAGTATTCTGACCTGGAGAATCCCATGTACAGAGGAGCCTGGTGGGCTACAGTCCGTGGAGTCACAAATTGTCAGACACGACTGAGCGACTAAGCACACACATACATTCCAGCTTAATAAGCCAAGGCTTGTAAGAATACTTGTATTTAAACTTTTCTTCCCCACTGAAAAAGGTCTTTTCAAGGAAACCTATGAATATAGGAAGGATAGATACTCATATGACTCATACAGTCAAGGATAGATGTCCACAGTTATTAAGTCTTATGGGAGATTTTGCTTCCTTTTGTCTAATATTAATTTCTCCTATTGATGATTAAGTAGAGTAAAATATAGAGAATTATAGTTGAGTGACACAGGATAAGAAAAAAATTACTTGAAAGAGATGCAATTTTTTGGTATCTGAGAATGATTTGAACTTTTAAAAGTGAACAAAACTGTTATATACACCTGAAGAGAAGATTCTCTTACTGGTCAGCACATAGTTCAGACTAACATTTTACTGATGCTTGACATTTATGTAGGTTTTCAACTTAAAAGTGATGATTCTAAATAAAATTGTATCACAAGCACACATGGTAACCCCCTTTTTAATTTGATACTGCTTGTTTTAGGGAAAATGTGAATATGTGAAAATTTACGAATGTAACTTTCTGTTGTTGTTTAGGAGAGAAGCCATATGAATGCCCAAACTGCAAGAAACGTTTTTCCCATTCTGGTTCCTACAGCTCACACATAAGCAGTAAGAAATGTATCAGCCTGATGCCTGTGAACGGGCGGCCAAGAACAGGGCTCAAGACCTCGCAGTGCTCCTCGCCCTCGCTCTCGGCCTCCCCAGGCAGCCCCACGCGACCACAGATGCGGCAGAAGATAGAGAACAAGCCCCTGCAAGAGCAACTTCCCGTAAACCAGATCAAAACCGAACCTGTGGATTATGAGTTCAAACCCATAGTGGTGGCTTCAGGAATCAACTGTTCAGCCCCTCTGCAGAACGGGGTTTTCAGTGGTGGTGGCCCCTTACAGGCAGCCAGTCCTCAGGGTGTGGTGCAGGCCGTCGTCCTGCCAACGGTGGGCTTGGTATCCCCCATCAGTATCAATTTAAGTGATATTCAGAATGTACTTAAAGTGGCGGTAGATGGTAACGTCATCAGGCAAGTTTTGGAGAATAATCAAGCCAATCTTGCATCCAAAGAACAAGAAACAATCAATGCTTCATCCATCCAGCAAGGCGGCCATTCTGTTATTTCAGCCATCAGTCTTCCTCTGGTTGATCAAGATGGAACAACCAAAATCATCATTAACTACAGTCTTGAACAACCTAGCCAACTTCAAGTTGTTCCTCAGAATTTAAAAAAAGAAACCCCAGTCCCCACCAACAGTTGCAAAAGTGAAAAGTTACCAGAAGATCTTANCCTCTGGGTCATCCCAGTGCATCTGCCCCGAGCATCCTGTAACCTGTATCAAACCTGGACTGGCGATTCGTTTCTTATATGATATTATGCATGTTTCAATGCCATTTTCCCAAGTTATCCCACCCTCTCCCTCTCCCACAGAGTCCGAAAGACTGTTCTATACATCTGTGTCTCTTTGCTATCTCGCATACAGGGTTATCGTTACCATCTTTCTAAATTCCATATATATGCGTTAGTATATTGTATTGGTGTTTTTCTTTCTGGCTTACTTCACTCTGTATAAGAGGCTCCAGTTTCATCCACCTTATTAGAACTGATTTAAATGTACTCTTTTTAATGGCTGAGTAATACTCCATTGTGTATATGTGCCACAGCTTTCTTATCCATTCCTCTGCTGATGGGCATCTAGGTTGCTTCCATGTCCTGGCTATTATAAAAAGCAAGCACGTATTTTTTGCCAAAGGTTCCTGCTGGTCATAAGTCATCGTGAAGGATTTTAATGCTTTTCTAGATATGAGGAGATGCAAGAATTGGGCTCATAAAATTGGCTCCTAAAAATAGCTATCTGAAGACCTGTCCTGCCAGTTTCCCAGAGCACAGAGTGCCTCATTTCTGCTCTGCACCCTGCACTCCTTTCAGGGGGGTGTTGAAGGTCAGCAGCTGCAGCAGCACGTGATTTGATCCTTGTAGAGGTAGATGTCCATGAGTGCATGCATGCTCAGTCATGTCTGACTGTGCGAGCCATGGACTGTAGCCCATCAGACTCCTTTGTCCATGGAATTTTCCAGGCAGTAGTGCTGGAATGGGTTGTCATGCCCTTCTCCAGGGGATCTTCCCAACCCAGGGATCGAACCTAAGTCTCTTACTCCTCCTGCATTGGCAGGCAGATTCTTTATCACTGCACCACGTGGGAATCAGCGGAGGAAGACGGGAAATGCCCATCTGTAGCTGACAGCACTGAAGCTGTTCTGTGTGAACGGTCATGGTGGCCACAGGACATCGTGCATTTATCAGATCTCACGGAAGATACATTAAGAGTGAAACCTAACATAAACTATGGACTTTAATAATAATGTATCAATACTGGTTTAACAATGACAACAAATGTCCCACACCAATGCTAGACGTTAATAATAATGGGGGCAATGAGGTGGGGGGAATACATGGTAACGCTTTGAACTTTCATAAAGTTGTTTTTTCTGTACACTTAAAACTGCTCTAAAAGCAAAACTTGTTTATACTTCTGAAATTATTAGAGCTTAAATCTGCACTAAGACTGGATATACTGGGACCCTGGATATATATTAATACTTTCTACAGCAGAGTTTCTCCACCTGCAATGCAGGAGACCCCAGTTGTATTCCTGGGTCAGCAAGATACCCTGGAGAAGGGATAGGCTACCCACTCCAGTATTCTTTGGCTTCCCTGGTGGCTCAGACAGTAAAGAATCTGCCTGCAACGTGAGAGACCAGGGTTCGATCCCTGGGTGGGAAAGATCCCCTGGAGAAGGGAATGGCAACCCACTCCAGTATTCTTGCCTGGAGAATCCCATGGACAGAGGAGCCTGGCGGGCTACAATCCATAGGGTCGCAAAGAGTTGGACACGACTGAGCGACCAAGAACAGCTCTACACAGTATAATCACCTGAGGTATTTTATGCAGGGGTCCTTCTCCCCCACACCAAATAAGCCACAATCTTGTGGGTGGGGCCTGGACTGGTAAAGAGGTTCTGAACACAATTTCTAATGTGGGTGGTAGGTGTGTGTGTGTGTGTGGGGGGGGTTCCCCATACCAATGAAAAATGCCCTGGACACCAGCTGGGTGGATTATATTTCAACAATTTTGACACTATTGGAGTTAGCATCAGAGTTTCAGAGCTCACAGTTTAAGGGTTCAGTCTTNTGCCAAGCCCGAGGCCTGCGCTCCATCGGGGTCCGGAGATGGCAGTTTGTCTCCCAGTCAGCCACCTTTAAAGAACCTCTTGTCTCTTCTGAAAGCATATTATGCTTTGAACGCACAGCCAAGTGCAGAAGAGCTCTCAAAAATTGCCGATTCCGTGAACCTACCACTGGATGTAGTGAAAAAGTGGTTTGAAAAGATGCAAGCGGGACAGATCTCAGTGCAGTCATCTGAACCATCTTCCCCGGAACCAGGCAAAGCCAACACCCCTGCCAAGAGCGACGATCAGCCTCAGGCTGCAGATGCAGATGAAGCCCAGGACAGCGCAGGGAACCGCCAGAGCCCTCTGAAGAGAGCTAGCTCTCCTGTCTTACCAGGGGGCCCGGCCGTCAATGGTTCCGGAAGCAGCGCCTCCTCCCCTTCCCCCCTGAACCTCTCTTCTTCCAGAAGCGCACAGGGTTACTCGTACCCGACAGAAGGGGCGCAGGAAGAGCCGCAGGTCGAACCTCTCGATCTTTCACTACCAAAGCAGCAGGGCGAGTCATTGGAAAGGCCAACTATCACTAGTGTTTACCAGAACAGTGTTTATTCTGTCCAGGAAGAACCCTTGAACTTGTCTTGTGCAAAAAAGGAGCCACAAAAGGACAGCTGTGTTACAGACTCAGAACCAGTTGTAAATGTAATCCCACCAAGTGCCAACCCCATAAATATTGCTATACCTACCGTCACTGCCCAGTTACCCACGATCGTGGCCATCGCTGACCAGAACAGCGTTCCGTGCTTGCGAGCACTGGCTGCCAACAAGCAGACCATCCTGATCCCCCAGGTCGCCTACACATACTCGACTGCAGTCAGCCCGGCGGTCCAGGAAACACCTTTGAAGGTTATCCAGCCCAATGGAAATCAGGTAAAAAAGGAAAAAACCACTCCCAGCCCCAATCCATTGATCGAATGCTAGTTTGATTTATTTTAGTGAATTTCTCTAATAAAAACCAGGCATGAGAGAGCCAAGCAGCTTGTCAAACTGTCACGTTTGAAAGGAAATAGCTGACTGTGTGCCTTAGCTGCTGTGGTATCTTGGCTTTTGTTTACTGATCCAGAGTATAGTTTTCAACTGCAGTTTTAAGTGTTATTTTGCAGAAAAGAGGGTCAATGGGTCTCAGCTATAAGATTGACTATTTGAAACTAGAGATAGAAGAGGAAAGTAAAATTCAAATACTCATTAATCAGATTTCTGTTTTATAGTTCAAGTTCCCAGAATTCATCACAGTTTCTGCCTTGATTATGATCATCAGTAAATGAAAATTTGTTCACAGATGTTTTACACCAGGCAAACTTAGCTCTCACTTTGTGCGTTAACCTCTGGTTTATGAAAGGCTTTAATGAAGCAAACAAAAGTATATAAAGAATTCACCTAATGAGTTTACTGATGATTTTATAAGCTATAAACTAGTATTCAATCATAGTAACACATGAGGAAATACAGTTGTGAATCTGTGTATTTTCCTCTGTAACACTCTCCAGGTCCATGACAGTTACCATAAAGCTATTTTGCATGACTGTTGGGTGTTTCATTGTCCAGGCTCTTTCTGTGTCACTGACCTTGATGTCTCCATTTTTTCCATCAATTTCTGATTGAATCAAGTGAATACTAGAGATAAATTTAATCTTTTTCCCAAATACTTACTATAAGAAGATGCAACTAAAATAATTACAATATCCTGTTCATGTATGTTTTGCTTCTTTTGTCTCCTTAAATATTGCTACCAATGGGGCTTCCTGTAATTGTGGTAACCTTGAAAAAGTTTTCACATGGCTAGATTTTTCATGAAATCTAAATTTTAACTGTATAAAACATTTCTTCACACCTTTGAAGAATAAACTGGGAAATTCAGTTAACGAGATCCAGTAACATGAAGAGAGTCCCTTTAACACCACTGGCAGCTTACAAGTGACAGAAAAACGTCTGTCAGCACTTCACACCCCTTGTTGTTGTTTAGTCGCTCAGCTTAGTTGCATCTGACTCTTGGCGACCCCATGGACTATATAGCCCGCCAGGCTCCTCTGTGCATGGAATTTCCCAGGCAAAAATACTGGAGAGGTTTGACATCTCCTGCAGAGAATCTTCCTGCATCAGGGATCAAACCCACATCTCCTGCATTGGCAGGCAGATTCTTTACCACTGAGCCACCGGGGAAGTCCTCTCCTGCCTTACAAAGCTGTAGGAAATTGTGGGAAACCTCTAAACTTGTGGAAAATGCGTGAGTTTAGGATGGAAGTCTTCAGGAAAGACACGGGATCCTAGGAGCCCAATCCCACTGCAGGTTCCCTGAAGAATTCTTCCACCTACAGGAGACCCTTCTGCCAGTTTTCTCCCTAACCCTCACCCAAAACTGTGAAGATTCACCATCAAGCAAGGATTCTTGTTTAAAAACACAGACCTGCCTGCATTGTTTTTCCATCTTGCTTCTTAGAAAAGTGATAGAACAAACCTCCCTCTTTATAAGGAGACAATGAAGTTTAGTTCACAAAATTCTAAGGTTCTGGAAGATACAATTTAAAGACCACTTCTAAGAAAGAGAGTCTTAATTTTCACTTAGTAAAACCCGGAAGGTAAGTGATGCAGTTAGAAATTCACGACTGTTCAGCAAACTGGTAGGTTAAAACGTTCGGCAGACTTCTCATGAGTGAATGCTCCACAGGCAGCTAAAGCGTTCTCTGCAGCATCCTTTCTCTCAGTGCCCGTCGACCCTGGGCTGCTTTTGCTGTGACTGCACTGCCCGCTCACCTGAACCCTCCCTTGGAGCCTGCTGTGGTCAGGTTGTTGAAAGCAAAAATCAAAGTGGTTCCTTCAGCTCTGCTTTTATTTATGTCTGTCATCATCCTGTAATCTTAAATGAACTTTTCCTACTTCTTTTCTCCTCTAGGATGAAAGGCAAGACACTAGCTCAGAAGGAGTATCCAACGTAGAGGATCAGAACGACTCCGATTCCACGCCCCCCAAAAAGAAAATGCGGAAGACAGAAAACGGAATGTATGCTTGTGATTTGTGTGATAAGATATTCCAAAAGAGTAGCTCACTGTTGAGACATAAATACGAACACACAGGTATGTATGTTAAGGAAGCTGCCAGTTTTGCAGAGTTGAATTGAGGGCTATTTCCATAACCGGAAGTGCCCTAAGGCCTAGCAGCTCCATGCCATTGTATTTCATAGCTGTGCCCTTATTTTCAGGTAAAAGGCCCCACGAGTGTGGCATCTGCAAAAAGGCGTTTAAACACAAGCATCACCTGATCGAGCACATGCGCCTGCACTCCGGGGAGAAGCCCTACCAGTGCGACAAGTGCGGGAAGCGCTTCTCCCACTCGGGCTCCTACTCCCAGCACATGAACCACCGCTACTCCTACTGCAAGAGGGAGGCCGAGGAGCGGGAGCCCCCCGAGCCGGGCACCGCAGGCCCAGGGGTCCCGCCCGAGCAGCACGCGGGGCAGGGCGACTCGGACGAGAGGGAGAGCTCGACGCGGGAGGAGGATGAGGACAGCGAAAAGGAGGAGGAAGAGGAGGAGGAGGAGCGGGACCTGGAGGAGCTGGAGGAGGAGAAGGGAAGTGGAGCGGCGCGAGGGGCGGAGGAGGTGGAGGAGGAGGTGGAGGACGGGGAGGAGGAGATGGACGATGAGGAGGACGAGGACGAGGAGGCGGAGGATGAGGGGGAGAGAGCAGAAACGGAAGGTGTGGGGCAGGGGGCGGGGGCTGGAAGCCAAGCCCATAGCTTAGAACACAAAGTCAGTGAGGGCAGCGAGCAGGTGTCTGAAGAAAAAACAAATGAAGCCTAATAGTTTTTCTAGAAAAGAAAGAAAATTCTAATTGGTAATGAAGTTTTGTTCTATATTATACATGCTTTTCATGGAAACACAGTAACTGTATACTGTGATTTCTGTTCACTACTGTGTAAAGTAGAAATTTAAAAAAACACAAAATCAAAAAAAAAAAAAAAACCCACACAAAAAAAAATCCGGGTGTGCCTGAACCTCAGACCTAGTAATTTTTCATGCATTTTTCAAAGTTAGGAACAAGTTTGTAACATGAAGCAGATTAGAAAACTTAATGACTCAGAAAGCAGAGATTTAACAGGTTAAAGAAAGCTGATTAGATGAGCACCTGACATTGTTTCATTTTATCAGTATTAATTAGCACTCTTACGTTAGTTTATTCTTAAGCTGTACAATTGGGAGAAATTTTATAATTTTTTATTGGTAAACATATGCTAAATCCGCTTCAGTATTTTATTATGTTTTTTAAAATGTGAGAACTTCTGCACTACAGAATTCCCTTCACAGAGAAGTATAATGCAGTTCCAAACCGTGCTAACTACCTTTTCTAAATTCAACCTAGAAGGTAGTCATTTCTAATATTTAGATGTCACAGTAGAGCGTATTCTCATTTAAAGTGTATTGTTAGCCTTAAGAAAGCAGCCACTAGAAGAGCTGAAGTTTCTTACTCATGTGGTTTAAAATGGAGTTGATGAGATTGCCGTTGAGTTCTGATTGCAGGGACTAACAGTGTTGATACTGGTGAGACAGCAGAGACATCAGAATCAGTGTTCGTAATTGTGTTTGCGTACGTGGTACACAAATATGAAGGATGTGATATGAAGCTTTGTATCTCCTCTGGCCTTAAGCAAGACCTGTGTGCTGTAAGTGCCATTTATCAGTATTTTCCAGGCTCTGACCAGCCTCCGTTCGTGCGTGGCCTACAATAACTAGCATTTGTTGATTTGTTTCTTGTATCAAAATTCCAAGATAAAACTTAAAAACCACTGACTCTGTCAGAGAAGCCAAACACTGGGACATTTCACCCTTTAATTCCTCAGTATTCATTTTGCGTTAATTGACTTTCAGAATTTCTCTACTGAAATGAAAGGGAAATTTTCTAATCTGCTTTATCCATGTACTTGCATTTCAAACATGGACCTGCCATTGTTATTTGGCTCATAACTGTTTCCAAATGTTAGTTATTATGGACCCAGTTTATTAACAACATTAGCTGATTTTTACCTATCAGTATTATTTTATTTCTTTTAGTTTATAGATCTGTGCAACATTTTTGTACTGTATGTCTTCAAACTTGGCAGTATTAATACCCTTCTTACTGACATATGTACTTTTAGTTTTAGAAAACTTTTATATTTATGTGTCTTATTTTTATATTTCTTTATTTATTACACAGTGTAGTGTATAATACTGTAGTTTGTATTAATACAATAATATATTTTAGTATGAAAATTTGGAAAGTTGATAAGATTTAAAGTAGAGATGCAATTGGTTCTCTTGCATTGAGATTTGATTTAACAGTGTTATGTTAACATTTATACTTGCCTTGGACTGTAGAACAGAATTTAAATGGGAATGTATTAGTTTTACAACTGCAATCAAGTCATTTTACCTTTACCCAGTTTTTAATATAAAACTCTTAAATTTTGAAATTCACTGTGTGACTAATAGCATGATGCTCTGCGGTTTTATTAAGAGATTAGTCTAACCATAAAACTCTCATTTCCTTAGGAAGCCAAATTAGGATAACCTCATGTAAACAGTGTTGGGAACAACGTTTAACATTTTGTGCCAATTTGTTCCTGTATTCATGTATGTAAGTTACAAATCTGACTCTTCATTTTTAAGTTCCTTGTTACACCATGGTCATTTTCTAGTTTTTTACCAGACTCCCCATCTCACAATAAAATGCATCAACAAGCCTGACTTGCTGTCCTTCTTTTAATCATTGTCAAGATTTTCTCTGGAAAACTCTGTAAAGTGGGTAAACAGTCATCCTGCTCTGGGCATATCTTGGGCTGAGTTTGGGTAAACTCAGTGATTTAGACATTCCCCACTAAATCAGGGATTTTCCTGCAGCTGTTGTTTCTGGGAATGTCAGAGGTGACAATGAATGGCTGAGAGCTTGCGTCCTCATCCAGAAACTTTTACCCCCGACTCTCGATCCGTGACCTCTTACCCTGGGGGAGCTGGGTTTCACGGTCTTTCCTCTGCACTCCCATAGCCTTTGCCTTCCTCACCTCAGCCCTTACACTGTCACTCACGCCCCTCCCACCAGGACCAGGGTCCTCTGGGCCACCTGCCAGGTCACTCTCCTGCCCCAGTGCCCAGCACAAGTCCATGCGGCCGTGTGTGCTGAACGATACTATAATTTGCATGTTAAAAGAGCTCAGCTGTGTCTTTACTACTCTTTTGCTTCTGTATATGTTAAATGATTTCAGCAATTTGGTAATGTCCTTATTCAGGTCCTATTAAACACTAGACTTAATAGACAAATAGTAAACTCTGCCTGTCTGCCTGCCTTTCTGTTCTGTGAGTTTATTTCTAGGTGTCTTCCTTGTGCTTAATTTCATGGTACATGACACAGGTGTTCAAGGCCTCTGGGAGGCGTGCCAGCACCCATCCTAACAAATTCCACGAGGAACCCCTTCCCTTCTGATGGCCTCACATTCCCAGCGTGACGCCTCACTTCTGTCACTGAAAAACCTCCCCAATAAGCACAGTAGAGGTTTAGGAAACAAGAATAAGTAACCCTTCTTAGGATACATTCATACTATAATCACTCTAACAGGAAGCTCAAAGAAGTCCGTGCTCGATTTATATGGGTAAATGGCTAATGAAGGAATTCTAGATCATCAGAGAAGTTCTGAAGATGAAAACGCATCAGCATTTCCCATCACTCCCCCAAATCCAGTAACAGTGTGTCACTGACCTGTGCCACATGCACAGATTCCCTGCTGCTGTTGTCAAAGCTGATTTCGCAGAAGCCTTACAAGACAGGAACACCATGTCCCATGAGCACACAGATATTAAGGAGTAGAATAAAATATCTGGCACTAAGAGCCACGCTCTTCACCAGCCTGTATCACATCTCATGTGAGAATAGCCTGCACTATCTACATCTAAACTTAAGCCTGGCTGTAAGTAATACGAGTAGATGTCAGCAAGACTAATACACATTTCATAACATGGAAAGGGCAAAGACTCTTTTTTCAAATCTATGTGTAAACTTAAAATTAGCCATGAAAACATGAAAATGCAAATTTAGACTTCTTAAGATCAATGGGAGGATATATTAGAACAACTATAATATGGACTTTGAACCTTAAAAAAAATAAAACATAAATTTCTCTGTTCTGGTGAACAGATAGTCCACTCAACAATTTACATTTTTTCTCAGCAACACATGGGACATTCATGAAGAGAAACCATATTATGAGCCATGAAACAACCTTCAAATTCAAAAGAATTAAAAACAAAGTGGTTTTCTCTGACTACAAAATAAACTATAAATCAGTAACAGAAATACATCTGGAAAATCCCCTCCCCCTGCCCTGCAAAACTCTGCGAAACTATTTGAAACTATGTTAACATGTTTCTCAGTAAACATTGACAATAAAAAGAACTAAGTAAAAATGAAAATCCAACACAGAAGTTGCAGTAACCAGTAAAAGCAGTGCATATAAGAAAATTCATAATATTAAATGCTTATATTAGAAAAGAAGGCATAAGCTTCCCCCTTTAGAAATTAGAAGAATAAAATTAAATCCAAACCAAGCAGAAAAGCAATAATAGAAGTCAATGCCACAGAAAGCAAAATCAATGGGTACACCAATGAAATTAGAACCTGATTCTTTGAAAAAATTAATTGATAAACCTCAAGAAGACAAATCATCAAGAATAAAAGAAGATAGTCTTGAAAATTCTACAGGGTAAAAGGATGAAAAGGAAGTATTGTGAACTTTAAGCCAATGAACTTGAGAGCTTTGATGAAAATGATACAACCGAAACTCGCTATGATAAATAGATAACCTGATTAGTCCAATCGCAAAGCAACTGCTAGTTAAAAACCTTCCCATAGGACTTCCCTGGTAGTCCAATGGTTAAGAATCCACCTGCCAATGCAGGGGATGTGGGTTCAATCCCCGGTCCAGGAAGATCCCTCACGCACTAAGCCTGTGTGCCACAAGCTCTGGAGCCTCTGCTCTCCAATAAGAGAAGCCGCTGCAGTGGGAAGCTAACACATCACAGCTAGGAGCAGCTCCCACTTGCCACCAACGGAGCAAGCCCACGCACAGCCACAAAGACCCAGTGCAGCTGTAAATAATTAACACTTTAAACAATCTTCCCACAGAGAAGACTCCAGAACCAGATGGCTTCACCAGGGAATTCTACCAAGAAGTTATTGTATAGATTCCACACGAGCTCGTTCAGAAAATAAAACACATTTCCCGCCTTGGTCTGTGGAGCCAGCATTAATCTGATAGGAAAATCAGACAATGACATAACAATAAGTAAAAACTTCACATTAACATTTCTCTGAATGTAGATGCAAAAATCCTTGACAAAGTATTTGGAAATCATTTTGAGTAGTGTATCAAAAGGAAAATACTTTATGACCAAGTGGAATTTTATCCCAGGACTGCAAGGTCATTTGGCATTCAGTAACCAATTTACATCATTTTTACATACTTCTATCATATTTACAGAGCAAAAAGAAAAGCCACATGATCATCTTAACAGGTGTAGAGGAAGCACCTGACAAAATTCTATACCAAGTCATAAAAGTCCTCAGCAATCTAGGAATAGAAGGAAATTTCCTCAGTCTAACAGAGGGCACCTGAAACAAACCCCATAGTTATTACAATAATTTTGAAAAATTGAATGGTTTCTTCATAAAATTATAAACAAAGCAAGAACATCTCCTCTCACTCTTTTTTTTAAGCATTGTACTAGAGGTCCCGTCAGGTGCGGCATGACAGGAAAAAGAAATGAAAGGCACACAGATTGGGAAAAGAGAAGTAACTTTTTACTTGCAGATATAAGATCATCATGCAAAAATCTATCATATTTTTATAACAGTGGTAAAATGGAAATTTAATTTTTTAATATAGGAATCATTAGGGATAATTTATCAAATATGGGCAGAACCTGGGCACCAAAGATACTAAATAGAGCTGAAAGAAAGATGCAACACAAATGAGATAGTCCGTGTGTACTGATCAGAAGATTCATTCAATGTCATTGCTGTGTCAGTCCTCCTCAAATTCATCTATTGATTCAACATAATTCCAGTGAAAACTGAAGCCATATAACTGTGGAAATTGACAGCTTTATTCAACATTTATATGGAAATGCAAAGGACTTCAGGTAAGCATAACAATTTGGGGAAAGAAGAATTAAGTTGGAGGACTTAGATTACCTGATTTCTAGCCTTCCTATAAAGTTACAGCAGTCAATACAGGGTTGTATGGGCATGAGAATGGACATAGAGATCAAGAAAACCATTAAAAGTTAGGAGGAGACCCACATATTCACAGCCAATTGATTTTTGCCAAAGGTGCTTAGATAATCCAATGGTTAAATGATCATCCTACAGCTAATCAATGAATATAGTAAAGTTGCAGGATATAAAATCAACACTCAGAAATCCCTTGCATTCCTTTACACTATTAATGAGAAGGTAGAAAAAGAAATTAAGGAAACAATTCCATTCACCATCGCAACAAAAAGAATAAAATACTTAGGAATATACCTACCTANTGTATAAGAGACAGACATACTTAAATACAAGAGCTAAAATTATAAACCTTTTGGAAGAAAACATAAGGAATTCTTTGTGACCTCCAACTAGGCAAATAGTTCGTAGATAAGACACAAAAAGGATGAATGAGTCATAGAAAAAAGTAATTGATGAAATTACAACTTAAAAATTTTGCTCTCCAAAAGATACTGTTAAAAAAATCAAAAGAGAAGACAGACTGGGAGAATACTTACATGCACTCATTTATATACCTAAGACTATCAGTAATACCAAATACTGCGCAGAATAGAAAGCAATCAGAACTCTCATACATTACTAGTGGGAATTTAAAATAGTATACCCACTTTAGAAGCAATCGGAACTCTCATACATTACTAGTGGGAATTTAAAATAGTATACCCACTTTATACAAACTTTAGTTTGTCAGTGTCTCATAAAGTTAAATACAGTTAAATACTCACTGGAGACATATTAGTATGTCTTTTGTTATCGTTATTGATTGGAGACTTAGCAATACATTTTTAAGGAGTAATACAATTAACTGTGCGAAGTTATTACAGCTTAAAATTGATCACAGGTTCATTATGCAATTTGTGACTGTCGTGATCACATTTTGCTCCATCAGATTTTTGTTCAAACTTTGTATATATTATAAACACAAGTTTATTACCATAAAATTTTCAAAATTGATGTATCATGGAATTTTGAGTGAAGAATTTTTCAGTGAATTTTATGGAGATACTTTCTCGGATTATTCACACAACATGTATAATAGTGTCTCAGAAGATGATAATTCTTCAGAATGTTCTGATTCATATGGTATGAATATTAAACCAACAAAAAAACAAACCTTAGTAATTGCTTCTGATATAAAACGTGAAAATGAAACTCATGGTGCTGGAAAAGATTTACAGGTGTGTCAGGTGTAACAACTGAATGTAATAACCTGCAAAATGTTTAGTGAAATAAAAGAATTCATTTTTGGCTGGCCAGAATAAAAATCACCAGCCACAAGTGTTAGTTTCTGCAGAAATCCTCCAGTTAATATTGAATTGAAAGCCAGAAATCCCACTCCTTTGTGTTTACCAAAGATTAATGAAAGCATAAGTCCACTCAAAAATCATATTTAAAACATTCATAGCAGTTTTAGCCATAATAGCCAAACTGAAGATAACCCAGATATCTAGCAACCAGGGAATAAATACACTGCAGTATTCCACACAATGGAATACCACTCAACAATAAGCAACACATACAACATGGACGAATCTGAAGAGCAGATATGCTACCCATAGCATGAAGAATGGTGCCCATACAGGAACACACCTTTGCAAAAACTAAAAAATTAGCCTTTTCAATGCTTCCATTTTCTTTATTAATTAAAAGAAGATCCAAACAAAACAGGGATTAAGCACTGTCTTTGTGTTCTAAGTATATTGAGTTGTGTTGCAGAGACTCAATATTTCTGTTACTGTATTAGGCTTCTTTTAGAGTACTAGAAAGTGGGAAGGGAACTCTCTTAAATGCAGACATATTCAAGGCAAATTACAAGTTAAAATTTTTTTTAAATAATCTCTTATCTTCAGAAAATGCTATGTTCTACTATTACTCTGGGACTTGTCTTTTCTTATCGTAAAATAAGTACAATATAGACTTTACCATTTTAACCATATCTAAGTATACAGTTCAGTAGCATGAAGTACATTCACCATGTTGTACTGTCACCACTATCCACTTTTCATCATCTCCAAACAGAAGCTTTGCATCCATAACTCCTCACCCCTCCCTCTCCCCAGCCTCTGTTACCCTTATTATGTGCTACTGTATTTTCTCTATGAACTGGTCTACTCTGCTTACCTCATATGAGTGGAATCATGCAGTATTTGTCCCTTTGTGTCTGGCTTATTTCACTTAGCATAACCATTTATCCTCAAGGTTCATCCATGCTGTAGTATGTATCAGAATTGCATTCCTTTTTAAGGCTAAATAATATTCCATTGACTGTATATGCCACATCTTGTTTACCCACTCATCTATCAATAGACATCTATTTCCACCTTTTCTGGCTAATGTGAATAAGGCCTCTATGATCACTGACTTGCAAATACTTGAGTTCCTGCTCTCAATTCGTTTGGATGTGTACCTAGAAGTGGCACTGCAGGATCAAATGGTAATTCTAAGTTAAACTCTTTAAGGAGCTGCCAAGCTCTTCCACAGCGGTACACCATTTCATATTCCATCAGCAATGCACAAGCATTTCAATTTCTCCATGTTCTTGTCAACACTTGCTATTCTGTGTTTTGATAATAGCCATTCTAATTGGCGAACACAGTACAAGAAGCAATGAACAAAACCATCCCCAAGAAAAAGAAATGCAACAAGGCAAAATGGTTGTCTAAGGAGGTCTTACAAATAACTGAGAAAAGAACAGAAGTGAAAGAAAGGCAAAAGAGAAAGGGAAAGATACACCCAACTGAATGCAGAGTTCCAAAGAATAGGAAGGAGAGAAAAGAAAGTATTCTTACGTGAACAATGCAAAGAAAAAGAGGAAAACAATAGAATGAGAAATACTAGAGCTCTCTTCAAGAAATTAGAGATACCAAGAGAATATTTCATGCAAAGATGGGTACAATAAAGGACAGAAATGGTAGGAACTAACAGAAGAGATTAAGAAGGGATGACAAGAATACACAGGAGAGCTGTACAAAAAACATCTTAATGACTTGGATAACCATGAGGGTGTGGTCACACCTAGAGCCAGACACCCTGGAGTGTGAAGTCAAGTGGGCCTTAGGAAGAATTAACTACAAACAAAGCTAGTGGAGGTGACAGAATTCCAGCTGAACTGTTTCAAATCCTAAAAGATGATGATGTTAAAGTGCTACACTCAACATACCAGCAGATTTGGAAAACAGCAGTGGCCACAGGACTGGAAAAGGTTATTTTTCATTCCAACTTCAAAGAAGGGAAATGCTGAAGGATGTTCAAACTACCACACAACTGAGCTCATTTCACATGCCAGTAAAGTAATGCTAAAAGTCCTTCAAGCTCAGCTTCAACAGTATGTGAACTGAGACCTTCCAGATGTACAAGCTGGGTTTAGAAAAGGCAGAGGAATCGAAGATCAAGTTGCCAACATCTGTTGCATCATAGAAAAGCAAGGGAATTCCAGAAAAACACCTACTTCTCATTCACTGACTACACTAAAGCCTTTGACTATGTGGATCAAAACAAACTGTGGAGAATTCCTATATGGGAATACCAGACCACGTTAACTGCCTCCTGCAACACCTGTATATAGGTCAAGAAGCAACAGTTAGACCCGGACATGGAATAGACAGACTGTTTCAAAATCAGGAAAGGAGTGCATCACGGCTATATATTGTCACCCTGCTTATTTAACTTATATGCAGCATACATCATGCAAAATGCTGGGTTAGATGAAGCATAAGTTGGAATCAAAATTCCTGGCAGAAATATCAATAACCTCAGATATGCAGATGATACCACCCTAATGGCAGAAATGGAAGCAAGACTAAAGAGCCTCTTGATGATGGTGAAAGAGGAGAGTGAAAAAGGTGGCTTAAAACTTAACATTCAAAAAATGAAGTTCATGGCATCTGGTCCCATCACTTCATGGCAAATGGGGAACAGTGACAGACTTTATTTTCGTGGGCTCCAAAATCACTGCGGATGGTGACTGTATCCATGAAATTGAAAGACGCTTGCTCCTTGGAAAACAAGCTATGACAAACCTAGACAGCATATTTAAAAGCAGAGACATTACCTTGCTGACAAACATCTGTATAATCAAAGCTATGGTTTTTCCAGTAGTCATGTACAATGTGAGAGTTGGTCCATAAAGAAGGCCGAGTCCCAAAGAATTGATGTATTCCAACTGTGGTGTTGGAGAAGACTCTTGAGAGTCCCTTGGACAGCAAGGAGATCAAGTCAGTCAATAATAAAGGAAATCAACCCTGAATATTCATTGGAAGCTGATGCTGAAGTTCCAATACTTTGGCCACCTGACGCAAAGAGCCAACTCATTGGGAAAGACCCTGATGCTGGGCAAGTTTGAAGGAGAAGAAGGGGCAACAGAGGATGAGCTGGTTAGATGGCATCACCGACTCAATGGACATGAGTTTGAGCAAACTCGAGGAGACTGAAGGACAGGGAAGCCTGGTGTGCTACAGTCCATGGGGTCACAAAAAGTCAGAAAGGACTGAGTGACTGAAAAACAGCAGTGGGTGTGAGATGGTATCTCAT
The DNA here is from genome assembly GCA_006410875.1 of Neotragus pygmaeus. Taxonomy (NCBI): domain Eukaryota; kingdom Metazoa; phylum Chordata; class Mammalia; order Artiodactyla; family Bovidae; genus Neotragus; species Neotragus pygmaeus. The sequence continues at coordinate 1,003,118 of SJYV01018906.1, read as the reverse complement.
AGTGATTTTCACTGGTATTGATTCAATTTCCCACCTTTAACGCTAACCTTTTCCTCCACATCTCCACACCAATAAAGACTCTGGGAGCCAGACATTAGGACATTTAAAACAACTAATATTTGGAGGAAATTAGAAAGTAATTTCACATGCTCAGGAAAAGGCTCAGAAAAGACTCAAGAAAACCTGGATCACTGGCTCAGAGACAGTTTACAAAAATAAAACAATTAAACTTTCAAATCACAAGACAGATTGGCATATGTATAAACACACAACTCTATAGCTCCAACTATATGCTATCTACAAGAGAATCATTTGATACCCAAGGACACAAGCAGGTTGAAAGTGAAAAGATGGGAAAAGATTTAACTGCAAACAGTAACCCAAAGTTACTGGGCATGCAGGGGATGAGGCTATGGCAATATCAGACAAAATAGACTTTAAATCATAGAAGGTTCTAAGAGACAAAGAGGAATGTCATATATTATAAAAGGTTTAACACTGAAAAAAGATATAACAATTATAAACATTTATAAACAATTTATATATCTAATTTTCCAGACAACAACACTGAAGTGGGTTGCCATTTCCTTCTCCAGATCTTCCCAACTCAGGGATTGAACCCAGGTCTCCCACATTGTAGGCAGACACTTTACTGTCTGAGCCACCTGGGAAGTCATATCTAATTACAGACCATCAAAATATAATAAATGCAGAAAAAATGGACAGAACTAAAGGGAGAAATAGAGAGCTCCATAGTAAGAGTTGGAGACTTCAATACTCACAATAGTGGATAAAATAACTAAACAGAAAGTAAGGAAAGAGAAGACTTAAAAAGACAATAAACCAACTTGATATAATAGATGTATACACCAGCCCCAAGCATCCTGTATCCTGTATTGAACCTAGACTGGCGATTTGTTTCTTACATGATAGTATNTGGATAAAATAACTAAACAGAAAGTAAGGAAAGAGAAGACTTAAAAAGACAATAAACCAACTTGATATAATAGATGTATACACCAGCCCCAAGCATCCTGTATCCTGTATTGAACCTAGACTGGCGATTTGTTTCTTACATGATAGTATACATGTTGCACTGGGATGACCTAGAGAGAGATGGTATGGGGAGGGAGGTAGAAGGGGGGTTCAGGATTGGGAACTCATGTATACCTGTGGAAGATTCATGTCAATGTATGGCAAAACCAATACAGTATTGTTAAAAACAATTTTTTTAATTAAAAATAAAAATAAATAAATAATAGACATATTCAGAACACTCTAGCCAGCAACAAGAGAATACATATTATTCTCAAGTGCACATAGGACATTGTCCAGGATAGACCATACGTTAGGCCACAAGTCTCAAAGTTTTTAAAGATAGATACCATACAAAATATTTTCTCTAATCCACAACAGGATTAAAGTTAGAAATCAACAACAAAATTCACAAAATTTTAGAAATTAAGCAACACACTCTTAACCAATGGACCGAAGGAAAACTCACAAAGGAAATCTGGAAAATCGCAGAGATGAGCACAAATGAAGACACAGTGAGGTGCAGCCAAGACAGTAGAGCAGAACTGAGCTCACTTCCTCACACGGGCACACACAGCTTACAACCAATTCCAGAGAAGCTACCGACGAGGACGATCTGAAGACCAGCAGGAAAGACTTTTCCAAAACCAAAAGAAGGAACCACAGTGAGATGGGCAGGGATGGTAGAGACACAATATGATCCGACCCCCACCATCACCCCCTCAGGCAGACAAAGGGGAAGATAACCACAACTGCAAAGGTTCTTTCCAAAGAGGGAGGGGTCTGAGGCCCACACTGGGCTCCCCAACTTGGAGGCCCTGCACCGAAAACAAGACCCCAGAATATGTGGCTCTGAAGGCTGGCAGGGCTTGTGTATGGGAGAACCAGAGGGATGTAGAAAACAGAGATTCCCAAAGGGCACACAGTAATCTCACATAATTCAAGTCCCAGTGCAGACTCAGTACTTTGCAGGGATTTGGGCCAAACTCACTGATTTCGAGAGCCTCTTGGAGGCTACTGCAGCAGTCATTTTGGGGAGCTCATTCTACCACTAAGATACTGGTGCTGGCAAGCGTCATTCTGGAATCCTCCCCCCAGCCACCCACCGCAGACTAGCATAATTCCCAGGTCCCTCTGGCCCCACAGCCAGCCAGCCCAGGACCCAGCCACTAGTGGACTGGCATCAACCCCAGGACCCCTCAGGACTAACAGTCAGCCACCCAAGGATTAGGCCACACCAACAAACAGGCCAGCACCAGCTCTGGGCAACCCCCATGCCATGCAACCAGCTATGCCAGGACCCCTCCCCATCTAACAGCAAGCCAACAGGCGTGGCTTGAACTAGGGCTGTGTACTCAACTGGGCCAGGGATCAGACCCATGTACCAATGTGCCCACAGTGGTCATACCAACCACAACTTAACAGTCAACACGAGCCTGCATGAGGTGACCAGAAGGGAGTGGGCTCCCCTTCATTGAACGTCTTCTACATAAGGCCATTTCCTCAAGATTAGGAAGCACAACTGAATTACCAACACATGGAAACACAGAATTAGGCAAAATGAGGAGACAGAGGAGTATGTTCCAAATGAAGGAAGATCAAGCTGAGAAGAAGAACTAAGTGGAGATAAGCAATTTACCCAACAAAGAGTGCAAGGTAATGATTATAAAGATGCTCAACTAACTCAGAAGAATGGATGCATGCAGTAATAAGTTTAAAAAGAGTTAGGAAGTATAAAGAAGAACCAAACAGAGCTAAAGAATACAATGACTGAAATAAATAATACAGTATAAGTGTTACCAAGTCCAAGCTCACTGCTTGCTGCACAACAGGTCAATGAATCCAAGAGACAAGGTGTTGAAGCAAGGAAGAGACTTTAATCGGAGAGCTGGTAGGCCGAGAAGATGGCAGGTTAGTACCTCAAAATAACCATCTTATTGGTGTCTGGATTCCAGGTTTTTTTTATAAATTAGAGATGAGGGGAGGTGAGGAAGCAAAGTAAAAAGGCCAGTAATCTTGGAAACATCTCCTAGAATGGCAAGCCTCAGGAAAGAGATGTGTCAATTTCTTCCTTCCTGCCATCCACATGTGGATAGGACTCTGAACAAAGGAACTTTAGTTTAGGCAGAGGGTCAGGATTCTCTGAGGTAAACCATTCTGTATGATTATGATAACAAAAACAATGGAAAGCAAGTCAAAGAAACAGTTCCAACATGGAGTCAGAACTGGCTTCCTCCCTGCGACAAAAGAAATCAACAGATTAGGTGACACAGAGGAAAAGACTAGTGAACTGGAAGACAGTACTGGAACGTATCCAAGCTGAAGAGAAAAAAGAAGAAAAAGATTTTTTAAAAATTAGGATAACTTCTCTAACAAAGGCAGCAAGAATAATATAATGATGAACAGACAGTCTCAATCTTCAATAAATGGTACTGGGAAAACTAGACAGCTACACATAAAAGCATGAAAATTAGAACACTCTTTAGCACCATAAACAAAAATAAACTCAAAATGGATCAAAGACCTAAATGTAAGGCTGGACACTATAAAATTCTTAGAGGAAAACAACACTCTTTGACACAAATCACAGCAGTATCTTTCTGGATCCACCTCCCAGAGCAATGGAAATGAAAACAAAAATAAACAAATGAGACCTAATTAAACTTAGAGTTTTTGCATAGCAAAAGAAACCATAAACAAAACAAAAAGACAACCCACAGAATCTGAGAAAATATTTGCAAACAAAGCAACCAACTAGAGTTTAATCTCCAAAATACACAAACAGCTCATGTAGCTCTATGTCAAGAAAACATACAACTGAATCCAAAAATAGATAAAAGACCTAAATAGATATTTCTCCAAAGAAGACATGCAGATGGCTAACAGACACAGAAGATGCTCAACATCACTGATGAGCAAAGAAATGCAAATGAAAACTACAGCAAGGCATCACTCACAGCAGTCAGAATGGCCGTCATCAACAGGCTACAAACAGAAAATGCTGGAGAGGATGCAGGGGTCTTCCCCAGTGGCTGGGCGGGTAAAGAATCCACCTGCAAGGCAGGAGACACGGGAGACTCAGGTTTGGTCCCTGGGTCAGGAAGATTCCCTGGAGAAAATGGCAGTCCACTCCAGTATTCGTGCCTGCAGAATCCCACAGACAGAAGAGCCTGGTGGGCTACAGTTCAAAGGGTCACAAAGACTTGGACATGACTGTGACTGGACACACACGCATACAGTGAGGATTGCATGGAGAAAAGGGAACTCTCCTACACTGTTGCTAGGAAAGTAAATCGGTACAACCACTATGGAGAACAGTATGGAAGTTCCTTAAAAAACTAATCTGATCCATGAATCCCACTCCTGAACATATATTCAAAGAAAGCCTTTCTTTGAAAGAATACATGCACCCTAATGTTCACCACAGCGCTATTTACAATAGCCAAGACAGGGAAGCAATCTAAATGTTCATCAACAGGGGTATGGATAAACAAGATGCAGCATATATATACAATGGAATATTACTCAGCCATAAAAAGAATAAACTAATGCCATTTGCAGCAACACAGATGGACCTAGAGATTTTCATGCTAAGTGAAGTAAATCAGAGAAATACAAGCATCATAGGATATCACTCATATATGGAATCTAATGTTTTGTGATGATATACATGAACTTATTTACAAAACAGAAACAGACTCACATATTTTTAAAACAAACATATGGTTACCAAAGGGGGAACAAGGGGGGAGGGATAAATTAGGAGCCTGAGATTAACAAACACACACTAATATACATAAATAATCAACAAGGATGCTTTGGCTATTCGAGGTTTTTTGTATTTCCATACAAATCTTGAAATTATTTGTTCTAGTTCNTGGTTACAAGGTCAGGAGAACTAAACAAGATGAAGTACATTAATATCAAGCGTGGTGACTGCCACAGAGAGATGCTCAGAAATTTTAGTTATGGTTCTCTTTTTTTTTTTCTTGAATTCTTTCTGTATTTATAAAACTTATCTACAAAAATATCAAAAGAAATTCTATTGAATGTCTTTAAGCTTAGATCCAATGTAATTTTTATATTTTCCTGACAAAGAGCTAAAAGAATTTAAAAGAGGTTAGATACATCTTATGCTAGGATTTTGTTTAAGATGTTTAAGATTTTGTTTAAGATGGAGACCAAGCCTATTGATTTTTAATTCATATATTTATCAAAGTAGAGTAATATACCTTATATGATCTGCTTCCCATAGCAACATTAACAAGAAAGATATTCCTTATTTCTGTGGATGAGGCAACTGAGACTCAGAGAAGTAAATGCCTTGTTCAAAACAAGGAGCTATATGAAAATTTGGGATACCTGTTTCTGGTTAAGGACTTAATTGTCAGGGTCAACATGGTATTTTACAGTTTTCATTGTCAGTTAATTATGCATGTAAAGAGAGAGATAGTAACAAAATACAATATGCAATTAAATAATTTTTGCTATAAGTAGTAGCATTATGTAAGCCCCCAAATTAGGAAAAAGTTCTAAAACAACACAAAATATATATCAAAATCATGTACTTCTGGGTTATTTTTATCCAGTTACATCACTGTCATTACTTCTATTCATGAGATTAAATAATTAAGAAAGATAGCATTCAGGATTTCCTGCATGTAACAATTTCAACAGATAAAAATAACTGAATCTTAAAGAAGAAAGAAAACCAAAACTGTGGAAATAAATCAAGTCTAGATAATACATTAAATTTAATGGTAGCAATTTTTTTCTTCTAACCTGTAATACTTCTGCTGAGCTGAAATCTGAATATATTTAAAATTCTTACTTAAATATAGTTAAAACTATGAACAAATCTCTATAGCAAATGGACTTTCCATGTCTGCAGAGTCAAGAGCTGACAAATAGTTTCTATTAAGTTAAGTCGCTCGCTCAGTCGTGTCCGACTCTTTGCGACCCCATGGACTGTAGCCCACCAGGCTCCTCTGTCCATGGTATTCTCCAGGCAAGAATACTGNAAAAAAAAAATAATCAACAAGGAGCTACTGTATAGCACAGGGCACTACTCAATATTCTGTAATAACCTATATATTGATAAACAATCTGAAAAAGAATATGTGTATAACTGAATCGCTTTGCTATGTACCTGAAACTAACACCACATTGTAGATCCTCCAATAAATTTCTTTAAAATGAGGATAGTTTAAGAGAACTATGACAAAATCCAATATACTAACACTGGCATTAGGAGGAGAAGAGAAGAAAGGTGAAGAGAACTTATTTAAAGAAACAATAGCTGAAAACTTCCATAACCTGGAAAAGGAAACAGGTTCAGAAAGCACAGACAATGCCCAGTGAGATGAACCAAAGAAGTTTGAGCCAAGACATACTATAATTAAATGGAAAAATTAAAGGAAAAGAGAAAATCGTAAAAGCATCAAGAGAAAGGCAAACATGCACAAACAGACTAGAAGCCTACTTTCCAGTCAAGAAAGGAGTGCCACAATATGTTCAAGTGATGTAAGGAAAAAACATACAACCAAGAATACTCTACCTAGCAAAGCTATCATTTTGGTTTTAGAGCACAGATCAAAAGTTTTACACACAAGCAAAACCTAGAAGACTTTAGCACCACTAAACTGACTTTCTGGAAACATTAAAAACGACTTCTCTAAGGAAAAAAGAAAGACCACACTAGAATGTGAAAAACACAAACACCTCATGGTAAAGGCACACACACAGTAAAGGCAGTAGATCAACCACATATAAAGGTTCCGTTCAGTCGCTCAGTCATGTCCAACTCTTTGCGACCCCACAGACTGCAGCACGCCAGGCTTCCCTGACCACCACCAACTCTCGGAGCTTGCTCATACTCGTGTCCATCGAGTCGGTGATGCCATCCAACCATCTCATCCTCTGTCGTCCCCTTCTCCTCCTGCCTTCAATCTTCCCCAGCATCAGGGTCTTTGGCAGAGAGTCAGTTCTTCACATCAGGTGGCCAAAGTATTAGAGTTTCAGCTTCAGCATCCATCCTTCCCATGAAAATTCAGGACTGATCTCCTTTAGGATAGACTGGTTGGATCTCCTTGCAGTCTAAGGGACTCTCAAGAGTCCTCTCCAACACCACAGGTCAAAAGCATCAACTCTTCAGTACTCAGCTTTCTTTATGGTCCAACTCTCACATCCATATGTGACTACTGGAAAAACCATAGCTTTGATTAAAGGAACTTGTCGGCAAAGTAATGTCTCTGCTTTTTAATATGCTNAGTCCTCTCCAACACCACAGGTCAAAAGCATCAACTCTTCAGTACTCAGCTTTCTTTATGGTCCAACTCTCACATCCATATGTGACTACTGGAAAAACCATAGCTTTGATTAAAGGAACTTGTCGGCAAAGTAATGTCTCTGCTTTTTAATATGCTGTCTAGGTTGGTCATAGCTGTTCTTCCAAGAAGCAAGCGTCTTTTAGTTTCAAGGCTGCAGTCACCATCGGCAGTTGTTTTGGAGCCCCCCAAAATAAAGTCTGTCACTATTCCCATTGTTTCCACCTCTGTTTCCCATGAGGTGATGGGACCAGATGCCATGATCTTCATTTGCTTTTTATCTCAGTTTTATGTATTTACTTTTACAATATTGTATTGGTTTTGCCATACATTGACATGAATCCACCATGGGTGTACATGTGTGTTGAGTTTTCAGCCAGCTTTTTCACTCTCCTCNAAGGAATGATGCTTAAGCTGAAACTCCAGTACTTTGGCCACCTCATGTGAAGAATTGACTCATTGGAAAAGACTCTGATGCTGGGAGGGATTGGGGGTAGGAGGAGAAGGGGACGACAGAGGAAGAGATGGTTGGGTGGCATCACAGACTCGATGGATGTGAGTCTGAGTGAACTCTGGGAGTTGCTGATGGACACGGAGGCCTGGTGTGTTGTGATTCATGGGGTTGCAAAGAGTTGGACACGACTGAGCTACTGAACTGAACTGATAGACCACATTTTGCCTATGCATTCATTTGTTGGTGCACACTTGAGGTGCTTTGATGTTTTCAGTTCAGTGGATCAGTCGTGTCTGACTCTTTGCGACCCCACAGACTGCAGCACGCCAGGCTTCCCTGACCACCACCAACTCTCAGAGCTTGCTCATACTCGTGTCCATTGAGTCGGTGATGCCATCCAACCATCTCATCCTCTGTCGTCCCCTTCTCCTCCTGCCTTCAATCTTCCCCAGCATCAGGGTCTTTTGCAAAGAGTCAGTTCTTCACATCAGGTGGCCAAAGTATTAGAGTTTCAGCTTCAGCATCCGTCCTTCCCATGAAAATTCAGGACTGATCTCCTTTAGGATAGACTGGTTGGATCTCCTTGCAGTCCAAGGGACTCTCAAGAATCCTCTCCAACACCACAGGTCAAAAGCATCAACTCTTCAGTACTCAGCTTTCTTTATGGTCCAACTCTCACATCCATACATGACCACAGGAAAAACCATAGCCTTGACTAGACGGACCTTAGTCGGCAAAGTAATGTCTCTGCTTTTTAATATGCTATCTAGGTTGGTCATAGCTGTTCTTCCAAGGAGCAAGCGTCTTTTAGTTTCATGGCTGCAGTCACCATCGGCAGTTGTTTTGGAGCCCCCCAAAATAAAGTCTGTCACTATTTCCATTGTTTCCACGTCTGTCTCCCATGAGGTGATGGGACCAGATGCCATGATCTTCATTTGCTTTTTATCTCAGTTTTAAGTATTTACTTATTTACTTTTACTTTACAATATTGTATTGGTTTTGCCGTACATTGACATGAATCCACCATGGGTGTACATGTGTGTTGAGTTTTCAGCCAGCTTTTTCACTCTCCTCTTTCACTTTCATCAAGAGGCTCTTTAGTTCTTCTTTGCTTTCTGCCGTAAGGGTGGGGTCATCTGCATATCTGAGCTTATTGATATTTCTCCCGGCAATCTTGATTCCAGCTTGTGCTTCATTCAGACGCATTTCACATGATGTACTCTGCATGTAAGTTAAATAAGCAGGGTGACAATATACATCCAGGACATACTCCTTTCCCAATTTGGAACCAGTCCGTTGTTCCATGTCTGGTTCTAACTGATGCTTCTTGACCTGCATACAGATTACTCAGGAGGCAGGTTAGGTGGTCTGGTATTCCCATCTGTTTAAGAGTTTTCCACAGTTTGTTGTGATCTACACAGTCAGAGGCTTTGACGTAGTCAATCAAGCAGAAGTAGATGTTTTTCTGGAACTCTCTTGCTTTTTCAGTGATCCAACGGATGTTGGCCTCTGGTTCCTCTGCCTTTATCTAAATCCAGCTTGAACATCTGGAAGTTCACGGTTCATGTTCTGTTGAAGCCTGCCTTGGAGAATTTTGAGCATTACTTTGCTAGCGTGTGAGATGAGTGTCACTGTGCAGTAGTTTGAGCATTCTTTGGCATTGCCTTCTTTGAGATTGGAATGAAAACTGACCTTTTTCAGTCCTGTGGCCACTGCTGACTTTCCCAAATTTGCTGGTATATTGAGTGCTGTACTTTCACAGTGCCATCTTTTAGGATCTGAAAGAGCTCAACTGGAATTCCATCACCTCCACTAGCTTTGTTCGTAGTGATGCTTCCTAAGGCCCACTTTACTTTGCATGCCAGGATGTCTGGCTCTGAGCGAGTGATCACACCATCGTGGTTATCTGGGTCATGAAGGTCTTTCTTGTATAGTTCTTCTGTGTATCCTTGCCACCTCTTCTTAATATCTTCTGCTTCTGTTAGATCCATACCGGTTCTGTCCTTTATTGAGCCCATCTTCACGTGACACGTTCCCTTGGCATCTCTAAGTTTCTTGAAGAGATCTCTAGGCTTTCCCATTCTATTGTTTTCCTCTATTTCTTTGCAGTGATCACTGAGGAAGGCTTTCTTATCTCTCCTTGCTATTCTTTGGAACTCTGCATTCAAATGGGTATATCTTTCCTTTTTTCCTTTGCCTTTAGCTTCTCTTCTTTTCTCGGGTGTTCGTAAGGCCTCCTCAGACAACCATTTTGCCGTTTTGCATTTCTTTTTCTTGAGGATGGTCTTGATCACTGCCTCCTGTACAATGTCACAAACCTCCATCCATAGTTCTTCAGGCACTCTATCAAACCTAATCTCTTGAATCTATTGGTCACTTCCACTGTATAATTATAAGGGATTTGATTTAGGTCATAGCTGAATGGTCTAGTGGTTTTCCCTACTTTCTTCAATTTAAGATTGAATTTTGCAATAATGGGTTCATAGTCTGAGCCACAGTCAGCTCCCAGTCTTGTTTTTGCTGACTGTATATAGCTTCTCCATCTTTGGTTGCAAAGAATATAATCAGTCTGATTTCGATATTGACCATCTGGTGATGTCCATGTGTACAGCCTTCTCTTTTGTTGTTAGAAGGTGTTTACTATGACCAGTGTGTTCTCTTTGCAAAACTCTGTAAACTTTTGCCCTGCTTCATTTTGGCCAAATTTGCCTGTTACTCCAGGTATCTCTTGACTTCCTACTTTTGCATTCCAGTCCCCTCTGATGAAAAGGACATCTTTCTTGGGTGTTAGTTCTAGAAGGTCTTGTAGGTCTTCATAGAATCATTCAACTTCAGCTTCTTCAGCATTACTGGTTGGGGCATAGACTTAGATTACTGTGATATTAAATGGTTTGCCTTGGAAATGAACAGAGATCATTCTGTCATTTGTGAGTTTGCACCCAAGTACTGCATTTTGGACTCTTTCATTGACTATGAGGGCTACTCCATTTTGTCTAAGTAAATCTTGCTCACAGTATTAAATATAATGGTCATCTGAATTAAATTTGCCCATTCCACTCCATTTTAGTTCACTGATTCCTAAAATGTCGATGTTCACTCTTGCCATCTCCTATTTGACCACTTCTAATTTATCTTGATTCATGGACCTAACATCCATCTTTGCATATCCATGTTTTTGTTCTTGTGCGTAATACAGGTATGAACATCGGTGTGTAAATGTCTCTTTGAGAATTTGCTTTCACTTCTTTTGGGTTTATGCCTAAAAGTGGGACCACTGGCACTAATAATTCTATGTATAACTGTTCTGTGGAACCAACATACCAACTATACCTTTTTACATTCCCACAGAGTGCACAATGGTTCCAGTTTGTCCACTGCTTAACTAAACTTGTATTCTTTTTTATACCAATACAATATTGTAAAGTAATTAGCCTCCAATTAAAATAAATAAATTAAAAAGTAAATAAACAGTAGCCATCCTAATGGGTGTGAGATGGTACCTCACTGTGATTTTGATTTGCAGACGCTTACTCCTTGGAAGAAAAGTTATGACCAACCTAGACAGCATATTGAAAAGCAGAGACATTACTTTGCCAACTAAGGTCCATCTAGTCAAGGCTATGGTCTTTCCAGTGGTCATGTATGGATGTGAGAGTTGGACTGTGAAGAAAGCTGAGTGCTGAAGAATTGATGCTTTTGAACTGTGGTGTTGAAGACTCTTGAGAGTCCCTTGGACTGCAAGGAGATCCAACCAATCCATTCTAAAGGAGATCAGCCCTGGGTGTTCTTTGGAAGGAAATGATGCTTAAGCTGAAACTCCAGTACTTTGGCCACCTCATGTGAAGAATTGANTCTAGTCAAGGCTATGGTCTTTCCAGTGGTCATGTATGGATGTGAGAGTTGGACTGTGAAGAAAGCTGAGTGCTGAAGAATTGATGCTTTTGAACTGTGGTGTTGAAGACTCTTGAGAGTCCCTTGGACTGCAAGGAGATCCAACCAATCCATTCTAAAGGAGATCAGCCCTGGGTGTTCTTTGGAAGGAAATGATGCTTAAGCTGAAACTCCAGTACTTTGGCCACCTCATGTGAAGAATTGACTCACTGGAAAAGACTCTGATGCCGGGAGGGATTGGAGGCAGGAGGAGAAGGGAACGACAAAGGATGAGATGGCTGGATGGCATCACCAACTTGATGGACATGAGTTTGAGTGAACTCCGGGAGTTGGTGATAGACAGGGAGGCCTGGCATGCTGAGATTCATGGGGTCACAAAGAGTCGGACACGACTGAGCGACTGAATTGAACTGAAAATAATATCATTTGCCAACAGATCACTTTACTTCTTCCTTTCCAATTTAGGTGTATTTTATTTCATTTTCTCATTGCTAATGGCTATAACTAATTGTTTTGGCTATAACTTCCAGTACTGTGTTGAATAAAAGAGGTGAAAAATGGGCATCCTTACCTTGTTCCTGCTCTTAGAGAAAGAGCTTCTGGTCTTTCACTGTTAAGTATATTTGCTGTGAGTCTTTCATAAATTGCTCTTATTGTGTTGAGATCATTTTATTCTATTCATAGTTTTTTGGAGTCTTTGTTAATCATGAAAGAGTGTTTTATTTTGCCACATTACTTTTCTATATCAGTTGAGATTGTGAAGTTTCTTCATGTTGTTGATGTGGCATATTATACTGATCAATTTTCATATGTAGAACCTTCTTTGCACTGCAGAAATAAATCCCATTTGGTCATTGTGTATAATCCTTTTACTATGCTACAAAATTCTTTTTGCTAGGATTTTGTTGAGGATTTTTGCATCAGTATCTATAGGGATATTGGTTTGTAATTTACTTTTCTTGTAATATCTCTGTCTGGCTTTGGTATTAGGGTTAAACTGGCCTTATAGAATGAGTTAGAAAGTGTTCCCTCTTGTACAATTTTCTGGAAAACCTTGGGGGGAATTGGTATGAAATTTTTCTTTAAAGTGTAGAATTCAGTAAGTGAAGCCCTCAGGTTGAGAGCTTTTCTTTTTTGGGGGAGATTTTTGATTACTGATTCAATCTCCTTGCTAGTTATAAGTCTGTTCAGTTTTTCTCTTCATGGTTTACTCTTGTTAGGATTTGTGTTTCTAGGAGACTTACCAGATCATCTAAATTATCCAATTTGTTGGGCATACAGTTGTTCATAGTACTCTCTTATAATAATTTTTATTTCTGTAGAATTGGTAATAATGTCCACACTTCTCTCTGGTGTTAGTAATTTTTCTTAGCTCATCTAATGGTTATCAAATTCCTTGATGTTTTCAAAGAACCAACCTAAAAAATTGTTTAAATGAAGTAATTTCCAGGGCTTCCCAGGTGGCGCTAGTGATAAAGAACCACCTGCCTATGCAGGAGACAGAAGAGACACGGGTTCGATCCCTGATCAGGAAGACCTCCCCTCTAGAGGAGGAAATGGCAACCCACTCCAGTGTTCTTGCCTGGAGAATCCCATGGATAGAGGAGCCTGGCGGGCTACAGTCCATAGGGGTGCAAAGAGTCAGACATGACTGGAGCAACTTAGCATGTAGTTGATTTCCAATGTTGTTTTATCTTCATATAAACCAAAGGGATTCACACATACAAGCATGTATATAAATATATGTATATATGTGTGTATTAGATTCTTTTCCATTATTCAGTTGCTCAGTCATGTCCAACTCTTTGCAACCCCATGGACTTTAGCATGCCAGGCTTCCCTGTCCATCACCAACTCCTGGAGCTTGCTCAAANTCCAGTTCTAACTGTTGCTTCCTGACCTGCATACAGATTTCTCAAGAGGCAGGTCAGGTGGTCTGGTATTCCCATCTCTTTCAGAATTTTCCACAGTTGATTGTGATCCACATAGTCAAAGGCTTCAGCATAGTCAATAAAGCAGAAATAGATGTTTTTCTGGAACTCTCTTGCTTTTTCCATGATCCAGCAGATGTTGGCAATTTGATCTCTGGTTTATCTGCCTTTTCTAAAACCAGCTTGAATATCACGGTTCACATATTGCTGAAGCCTGGCTTGGAGAATTTTGAGCATTACTTTACTAGCATGTGAGATGAGTGCAATTGTGTGGTAGTTTGAGCATTCTTTGGCATTGCCTTTCTTTGGGATTGGAATGAAAACTGACCCTTTCCAGTCCTATGGCCACTGCTGAGTTTCCCATATTTGCTGGCATATTGAGTGCAGCACTTTCACAGCATCATCTTTCAGGATTTGAAATAGCTCAACTGGAATTCCATCACTTCCACTATACATATGAACTATTACCTAGCCTTAAAAAAGAAAGAAATTGTGCAATATGTAACTGATCAGAGATAAACTTTGAGGACATTATTTAAGTCACAAAAAAGACAAATGCTGTATGAACCCACTGATGTGAGTTAACTTAGAATCGTCAAAACTATAAGGATAGAGAATAAAATGTTGGTTCACAGGCTGAAGGAGACGAAAATGAGTAATTAGTGTGTGTACAGTTTCAGTTTTATATGCTGAATAGAGTCATGAGGAAGGAAGGGTGGTGATGACTACATAGCAGTGTGCATGTATCTAATACCACTGAACTGTACTCAAAAATTGTTAAGATAGTGTATTTCACGTATGTCCATTTTACATAAACATTACAGTACTCCTGAGTGGCAGGAGTGTCTTTTGCTATTCTTAACAATCCCATCTCATCCACACCTGTGTTTATGCTAACATAAACACATAGGTTAGTGAACTTATTGATCGTGATGGGGGAGTAGCTGTGCCTGGAGGAAGCATGGAAGCCCTGTCCCCGACCCCACTCCTTGCCCTATATGCATCTCTCCCATTTGCCTGTCCCTAATTTTCACCCTTTGTAAAAAATAGAAAAGTGGTCATTGTCAGAAAAGCTCTATTCTGAGTTCTGCGAGTCATTCTAGTGAATTATTGAACCTGAGGAGAGTGTGGAAAATCTTGAATTTGCAGCCAGCTGGGCAGACATGCAAGTAGCCTGGGGACCTCGCCGGCAGCTGCGATCTTAAGTGTGGGCAGTCACGTCAGTGCTACTCAGCTCTCAACTTTGGGGTCTACACTCACTCAGGTTTGTTATGTCAGACACTTACTTGATTTCAAAGGTTGTTGTTGGAATGACACAACCACCCCATCACTATTCCCATAGTAAAGATGAGGAAAGTGGAAGAAAGAGATGTGAGGGGCCTCACCCAATGTAAGGGAGCAGCTGGGATTCTAGCCAGCCTGCCTGACTCCAGAATTCACACCAGTAACTTTTAACAGCTCTCCCATACCTTACATTCCAACTATAAATGGAATGATGTTTTCCACGGGCAATTCCATATTTTCCTGCTTCTGCATTCCTGCTCGTCTCACCTGGAACACTCTTGTCTCCCACCTCTATGTTCTAATACGACATCAAGGACAAGCACCAGTGCCAGCTTGTGAACCCCTCACCCAGCCCCAGTGCTCAGCTGCAGCCACAGAAACACACTTCATGCACCAGCAATGACAGGCCTGACCTCCAGGCCAGCGGCTTCACTCTGGACTCAGTGCTGTCCCTGTGGGGAGGCCACATCACCCCGGGCTGCTCCCGGCCGTGACTTAGTATAACAGATGCCTTCAGACAGCTCTGAGGCTAGCTTTAGCTCAAGGACTCCCGATGGCCTGACCACATCTTCCCTGGGCGGCCCTCTCTTCCTCCTAACTCTGTTTCTCTTTCACTCAGAGGTCAGGGTGCACAGTGGCTGGATGGCTCTCCCAGGTTTTCTCAGCTCCCTCCCTGTTTTCTCAGAGCACATACCCCCTAATCAATCCTTACACGGTTAATCCTGTCTTGCAATCTCCATTTTTCTCTGTATTTCCCATTTTATTATCTATTTACTATTTCACTTAAAAGTCTCTCTCAAGCTTTTAACTTATATAATTTATGGGAACCAACAGCACCACCAAAAACTCTGGGCGACTACCTACACTGTGGTTATTGTGTGCCAGTGACATTTCCAAATTCCTATTTAATACCTAAACATTGTTAATGTTCATTAATATACCATCTGAAACCATCCAGGAACTCCTAGTTGGCTACAAAGCACACACTGGGAATCTGTTTCCTGAAGGACCCAGACAGATATTCCCTGGGTTGAAAGGTTGTCTTCCACCCTGAGCCTCCACAGCATCTCACTGGTGCCTGCATCGGGTCATGTGACACAGCCAACCTTGGACAGCCATCACTGTCTTATTTCCCCTACTAGACTTTAAGCTTCTAGCAAGACTCTAAGCCTGAGTCATTTTTATTAATCCTTCTCTACACTTAGTATACAGTCTATAAGTATTTTATCTGTTCATTAAGTGAATGAATAAATAAGGACCTGCAAACAGGTAACACAGACTAGCAGGGGAATATTTCTCAAAGTCTGCTCTTTGTGATGTTACCATTTGGAGGGAAAATTCATGGTCACACCAAGGTTAAGAAGTGCTGAGCTGAACAAAAATTACCAGATGTCTTTACTGTACAACTTCTCTGAGCATTTAAGATGCTCCTTTCATTCTGTGACTCTCCAGAAAGCAGTGTCCTATGGTCCACAGAACTGGTGTTCTGAGGAACCCAGTTTGGGAAGCGTAATTAGAAAGACCAAGGAAAGCTTCCAGGTGCATCTGAGATGATTCTGAAAGAAGTATAAGGGCTTCAGCAGGCCAAGATGGAAGAGAGAAAGTGAAGAACTTTGCAAGGGGCATTTAGTAAGCTACAGAGGCAGGAAGGGACCAGTCACATTTGGAGAAATCATACAGACTGTTTACTAGGTTCCCCTGGTGGCTCAGACGGTGAAGAATCCGCCTGCAATGTGGGAGACATGGGTTCAATCCCTGGGTTGGGAAGATCGCCTGGAGAAGGGAACAGCGACCCACTTCAGTATTCTGGCCTGGAGAATTCCATTAACAGAGGAGCTGGGCAGGCTACAGTCCACACGGTCGCAAAGAGTAGGACACGACTGAGTGACTCACTTTCATAAGAGCCTAAAGGGTAGCAAAAGCAGAAAGGAAGGTCATGGAGGAACTGCATTTTAGACTATGATACTTGGCCTTTATCCTATGATGCTATGAAAGTTTTTGCACCCGGAAATGATGGGCTAAATGGTGACAAAGGGAATCGTTAGTTTTAATTAGAAAAGCATGGTGCATGTTTAATGGTTCACCAAGAAGAATTCCATATGCTGCAAAACCAAAGAAAGCAATATCAAGTTTTATAACCAAGGCAATCTGTTTGTCACATTACTAAATCCATAGCCATAATAAGGCTTCTGCAGTGCTTAATGTTCTGGTTTGCAATACGTGTTATGGGAAAGAATCTATTAAAATGTTATTAAGATGAACAAATCATCTTGCATCAACTTCTTTGGGAAAGAAGCTATAAATTACATCATTTCAATTTCTTGCCTCTTTTTTGGGCCCAGATTTGTCACTTACAGTCACATATCTGGGGCAACTGAAGTTAGTAACCTTTAAGCAAACCTGTAGCTTATTATCATCTAGAGATATGTGGTACTTGTGGACATTATCGTTCAACCAAAAAGCTGGTATATGGCACGATGCAGAAAGAGGTGCCAGAGCATGTACATCTGAGTCTGTGCTCTTAGGAAAGGCTGGTTGTTGCAGAGTTGAAATTTAACTAATCAGCTCTTCTTCATGCAATTAAATTAAAAGCAAATACTACTTTATAAGTTGAAAATATATTTGTCTTCAATATGCAATGATGGGAAAGTTGAATAAATTCCAGATCTAACATATTGCTTTGGTTTATATTATCCCAAAGAATCATTTTTAATTATTTTCCATTTTAACCTGCAACATTTTGAGTTTTGATCATTTCAAATCAATGCAGGAACAATTTCAAACTCTTCCAGAGACATTTTTGTGTATTCTGAGGGTATGTTCAATTATTGAAATATGTCTTTGCAGGTATTTTTCTCAGGATACAAATAGGGTTTTTATCTTTTGGGGTTTTTCCAACTTTAATGCATATATCTTTCAGTTTACAACTAGGACTCTTTCTCAATTCTTCCCTGTCTAAAGATATTGGATTGGCCAGAAAGTTCATCCAGATTTTTCCATAACATTTGACAGCATAATTCAAATGAACGTTTTGGCCAATGTAATACGATCAACACCACTGATTCAGACTTGACTGCAGAAATCCCTGAATGTATTAATCCTTCTCATCCCATCTCACTGGCTCCCTGCCTTAGGGCTTTCACTCATGCTGTTCCTTCTCTTCCCCAACAAGATAACTCCTATCACTTAATCAGAGAAACTTCCCTTGACAGTCATAATTGAGTCAGTGCTTCCTGTATCACTTCTCATAGTCTTTCCCCGCTCCTAAATCTTACCACTGTTGTAATTTTCATATTTATTAGTTAATAGTAGCCTGATTTCCCCTTGGACCCTAAATTCCCTGAATTATGGGGATGGATGGTGAGATAAGGAATCTAGCAGATCTTTTCTATCAAATAATAAATTAAATCACATTTAATTTATATGTTTCAAACTCCGCAATGTGATGTCCAAGCAATTATCTGGTTTGGAAAGTTGCTCAAAACTTATAGAGTTTTTTTTTTTTGGAAAATTCCCCAAACCTGAAAAGAGGACAAGAACTACCAGAAGGTGAGAAAGGTTTGGCTAATTTTTAAAGAACATTGGATCTGCTTTGGCCAGTAGAAACAAATCAGAAGATAAGCCTGTCTAATCAGGTAGGCATGCCTCTGGCATAACTGGTCAAGAAAAAAAGAGATAATGTGAATTAGAGATGAAGGGATTAATTAGGGAGTTTGTGATGGACACATATGCTCTGCTATATTTAAAATGGATAACCAACAAGGACCTACTATACAGCACAGAGAACTCTGCTCAATGTTATGAGGCAGCCTGGATGGGAGGGGAGTTTGGGGGAGAATGGAGAATGGATACACGTATATGCATGGCTGAGTCCATTTGCTGTCCACCTGAAATTATCACAACACTACTAATCAGCTATACTCCAAAGAAAAATAACAAGTTTAAAAAGAAAAAATACGATCAACTATGACACAGTGATGTAACAATAAAAAAAATATTAACTACTCAGCTTTAATAAACATAGAAGGTCTAGGCAAAATACATTTCTGGATATATGTAAAATTTTAAAAATGGGGATGGGAAAGATAGGTGAAGGGGATCAAAGGCACAGACTTCCCATTATAAATAATATGTCACTGATGATATAACAATGTACAGCAGTGACTATAGTTAATAATCCTGAGTTGCACATTTGAAACTTGCTGAGAGAGTGTCTTAGAAGTCTTCATCACAAAAAAAACATTGCAACTATGTGTGGTGACAGATAATAACTAGACTTATCATGGTGATCATTTTGCAATATATGCAAATATCAGATCATAATGTTGTATACCAGAAATGAATATAATGCTGTATGTTCATTTTAACTCAATGAAAACTCTTTTGAAATGGCACAGGAAGAAATACTGAATAGACCAATAAGTATTAGGGAAATCGAGCATTTGCAAAAGTACCCAGACTCAAAGGGTATTCTTAAGGTATTAAATATTTGTGTCTTCCTGGAATTTATAGGTTGAAGCCTCATTCCCAATGTGAAGGCATCAGGAGGTGGGGCTTTGGGAGGTGATCAAGTCATGGGATTAGTGCTTTTACAAAACAGACCCCAGAGAGCTCCCTTATTCACTTCCAGCCATGTGAGGGTAAAGCAACAAGACAACGGTCTATGAACCAGGTCCTCACCAGACTGAACCTCCTGGCACCTTGTACTTGCCACCCTCCAGACCTATAAGAAATAAATGTTGTTTAAGCCACCAAGTCTATGGTACTTTTGTTACAGCAGCCCAAATTAAGACAGATATCGTGGATGTAATCTGTCACACTTCCAAGGAATAGATAATCACTATCATATGCCTGATTCTGAATAAAAAAAAATAAGTTCTTTATACTTGTGAATCCTAACAAAATATTAGACAACCAAATCTAACAGGTATTGATGATGCAACAGCATCAAGAAGTTTATTCTAGAAGTTTAAATTAAGCATATGTTAGGATCAGAACATCAGTTAACATTAAGACCTAAGGTACTAAGAACTAAAGGGGAAAAAAATCATGTTATTATGAAAATAAATGCAGAAGAGTACTAGGTAATATTTAACACCTATTATGATTTTTATTTTTTTAAATCTCAGCTAGGAATATAAAAGTATTTTCTTATTTTGACATTATCTCAATAACAAAAAATTATACTTAGTCAACAAAACATTACACTTAATAGAAAAACCTAAATATGTCTACCATCATCATGATGACTTATTATAAATCTGGAGATCCTGGCAATCACTGAGACAAGAAAACAAAATAAGAGCTAAAAGAATTTGAAAAGATGATAAAGCTGTCTTTATTTGCACATTGGATCATCTGCATGGAAGATTCAACAGGACCATTAGATGAGTCATTATAACTAGTAAGAGTTCATCAATATTGCAAGATAAAATATAAACTCATAAAATTTAATGTAATGTTATTTACCAATGATAGCCAATGGAGAAATAAAATAAAAAATCGTTCATAACAGTTAGAAAAACCATCACTTACCTGGAAGGAGGGTACAATGAAATGTTCTTAACTGCAACGGTGGTTACACAACTGTATACATTATGTCAAAATTCAAGAACTGTCCACTAAGTGGGTTCATTTCATGCGGAAGAGGGTGTAGAGAAAAGGAAAATCCCCTAAACTATTGGTGGGAATGTAAACTGGTGCAACCAGTTAATAGCATGGAGGTTGCTTGGAAAACTAAAAATAGAGTTACCATGTCATCCAGCAAACCCACTGCTGGGCATATACCTGGAGAAAACCATAATTCAAAAAGATGTACCCCTATGTTTATAGCAGCGCTATTCACAATGCCAAGACATGAAAGCAACCTAACTGTCCACTGACAGATGAATCAACAAAGAGGCAGTTACATATTTACAATAGAATATTACTCAGCCATAAAAGAACAAAATAATGCCATCTGCATCAACACGGATGGACCTAGAGATTATCGTANGAAATGAATATAATGCTGTATGTTCATTTTAACTCAATGAAAACTCTTTTGAAATGGCACAGGAAGAAATACTGAATAGACCAATAAGTATTAGGGAAATCGAGCATTTGCAAAAGTACCCAGACTCAAAGGGTATTCTTAAGGTATTAAATATTTGTGTCTTCCTGGAATTTATAGGTTGAAGCCTCATTCCCAATGTGAAGGCATCAGGAGGTGGGGCTTTGGGAGGTGATCAAGTCATGGGATTAGTGCTTTTACAAAACAGACCCCAGAGAGCTCCCTTATTCACTTCCAGCCATGTGAGGGTAAAGCAACAAGACAACGGTCTATGAACCAGGTCCTCACCAGACTGAACCTCCTGGCACCTTGTACTTGCCACCCTCCAGACCTATAAGAAATAAATGTTGTTTAAGCCACCAAGTCTATGGTACTTTTGTTACAGCAGCCCAAATTAAGACAGATATCGTGGATGTAATCTGTCACACTTCCAAGGAATAGATAATCACTATCATATGCCTGATTCTGAATAAAAAAAAATAAGTTCTTTATACTTGTGAATCCTAACAAAATATTAGACAACCAAATCTAACAGGTATTGATGATGCAACAGCATCAAGAAGTTTATTCTAGAAGTTTAAATTAAGCATATGTTAGGATCAGAACATCAGTTAACATTAAGACCTAAGGTACTAAGAACTAAAGGGGAAAAAAATCATGTTATTATGAAAATAAATGCAGAAGAGTACTAGGTAATATTTAACACCTATTATGATTTTTATTTTTTTAAATCTCAGCTAGGAATATAAAAGTATTTTCTTATTTTGACATTATCTCAATAACAAAAAATTATACTTAGTCAACAAAACATTACACTTAATAGAAAAACCTAAATATGTCTACCATCATCATGATGACTTATTATAAATCTGGAGATCCTGGCAATCACTGAGACAAGAAAACAAAATAAGAGCTAAAAGAATTTGAAAAGATGATAAAGCTGTCTTTATTTGCACATTGGATCATCTGCATGGAAGATTCAACAGGACCATTAGATGAGTCATTATAACTAGTAAGAGTTCATCAATATTGCAAGATAAAATATAAACTCATAAAATTTAATGTAATGTTATTTACCAATGATAGCCAATGGAGAAATAAAATAAAAAATCGTTCATAACAGTTAGAAAAACCATCACTTACCTGGAAGGAGGGTACAATGAAATGTTCTTAACTGCAACGGTGGTTACACAACTGTATACATTATGTCAAAATTCAAGAACTGTCCACTAAGTGGGTTCATTTCATGCGGAAGAGGGTGTAGAGAAAAGGAAAATCCCCTAAACTATTGGTGGGAATGTAAACTGGTGCAACCAGTTAATAGCATGGAGGTTGCTTGGAAAACTAAAAATAGAGTTACCATGTCATCCAGCAAACCCACTGCTGGGCATATACCTGGAGAAAACCATAATTCAAAAAGATGTACCCCTATGTTTATAGCAGCGCTATTCACAATGCCAAGACATGAAAGCAACCTAACTGTCCACTGACAGATGAATCAACAAAGAGGCAGTTACATATTTACAATAGAATATTACTCAGCCATAAAAGAACAAAATAATGCCATCTGCATCAACACGGATGGACCTAGAGATTATCGTACAAAATGAAGTCAGAAAGACAAAGACCATGTGATACCACTGATATGTGGACTCTAAAACACGACACAAATGAACCTGTTTGCAAAACAGAATTATGGACAGAGAAAACAGACCTGTGGCTGCCAAGGGGATGGGGGGTGGAGGAAGGATGGAGCTGGAGACTGGGGTTAGCAGGTGTGAGCTTTTCCATACAGAACGGATAAGCAAGTTCCTACTATGTTCCTACTGTGCAAAACCGAATCATCTTGCTGTACACCAGTCATTAACACAGCACTGTAAATCAACTATAATTTTTTCTAAAAGGGTCCATTTCACTTATGTGAATTATACTTTTTTTTTTTAAGCAGACAAAAAAAAAATCACCAGACTCTAAAGCACACCAAATCCCGAAGCTCTGAAGGGCACACATGTGCCCCCAACAGACGTTGAGAGCCGCCCTGGGCCTTCTGCTAAGCGTCCCACTCTGGCTCTGTCGAATTCTGCTCCTGGAGCAGCCGAAGAACTGTGTGAGCCTGGTTTCCCTCACCCCCAAAAGCCCCCAAAACACACACACCCACCCGCCCTTTCTTTCTCCTTTTCCCTCCCTTCCTGTCGCCCACGTTCTCCCCAGGAGAGGCCCCACCGCCACCTGCTCAGAGCCGAGCTTCAGAGGAAAGCTGGGGACCCAAGACCACTGTCAAAACCACGCGGGACACCTCATGGGCCAGTCAGGCCTCTGCGGGCTGATCCACGTGCCCAGATCGCCCTCAAGGACGGCACTGCTTCTACAGCGCAGTGACCACATGAACAAAGAGCGTTCAGAGCACACCCCGGCCCAAGCGGAGGACAGCCCGCACTTTGGTCTCCTTTGAACAACTTACCCTTCTGGGTTTCAGGCTGAACCAGGGTGTAGGGAGGTCTAACAGAAGCCCTGGGGTCAAGACGTCCCACCTCGGCTGGGCCTATGGAGAAACATGGCCAGGCCTAGGTCAGCTCGGTGAAGCCAATGGAGAGAAGATGGAGACTGTGGCCTTTGCTTTCTGCTCCCCCACCTCCTGGGCAACCCCCCACCTCTTCCCTTGGGTGTCCAGCCCCCTGGCGCCTTCACCATACGAACCTCACTTGGAAAGTCTCCCACCAACTCTTCCAAGATCCAAAGTCCCAGGCACGAGAGGGAAGAAAGAACTTCCAGTGTCACCAGCCAGGTTTGTTTCCTGAACGCTGAGATGCTGAAATTTGCAGCAAAGAGTGTTTGCTCGGGGAGCGTGGGGAAAGCTGATGAGGAAAAGCGGGGAGGATGGTTGTTCTGCGCATGCGTGACTCCGCTACTGGCCAGAAGTGGTAACAGACCACGTGCTCCTGCTCGCTCAGATAAAGGATGGGCGGTTCCATCCAGTCTTAACCAACTCAGCTCCTAGACACAGCTGAGTCCAAGTTTCTAGAAAACAACTCAGGCAAACATGTTAGCGGCCTCGGGTTCTTAAAATGACCATGCTTAGTAAAGGCAGGTGAAATGGGTTTAACCCACGGCCTCAATGGGACCTACTCTCTATCAGGGAGAAAGCCTTAAACTAAGTCAGAGCCTCTCAGGTGTGTTTGGGGCGGGGGTGGGCAGCCAGGGTAGGGGTGGTACTTGTACGTCTTCAAATAGGTATCTGGTGGCGGGCCCAGTGCACTGAGCTTAAAGGAGTCTCCGCCACACCCTTAACCCTGGCAACCCTCCCACTAACCCCAGCCTCAACCTCAGCATCCTTCTGGTACCAAAGACCATTCTTAAGACTGCAGAGGGGCCACTGGTGACGGCCAGAGTCCCAAGCCTGCTGTTGCCACCTATTAACATGAGCTGATTCTTTTTATCAGCACAGATTAGAAAGGGCCTTCTGTCTCAATAACCCCTAGGAGCATCTCAGCCTCCTAGGATGTTGCTAAGTTTTGCAGACCAGAGCAACTGGCTCCATAACACCAACCTCTCCTGTGTGGGGAGTAGGCCAGCTTGAGCCTCCTGGCTCTGAGCAAAGATGTCTTGCCCTGGAGGAGCAAGGAAATCTTCTCTTGTTTGTGTGAGATCTAGAGTTGAGTGTTGGGCTTCCGCGCTCTGCCAGAGATCTGCAGCCTGACCCTCCTTACAATCCTGCCCGTCGGCAGCCTCACGAGGTGACTGGATGTCACCGCTTGACTTAAAGTGCTCATGGACTCCCTGCAAACCACATCTGAGGCTCTTGTTGGCAGCCCTGCCAGCCCCTACATCCATCTGCAGCCCCAGCACAGCAACCCCCACCTCTCACCCCACCCCCTTCCCAGCCTGGCAGAAGCTCCTCACGCCTCAGCTGCTTCTCTCCCCCGCTCACTTGGCTGCCCCTTCTGTGCTCCCCCGAGAACCTGGCCCTGATCACCGTCCCTCAGCTGGATGGCTCACTCCCAGAGGCATCAGGAAGCCTCACCACAAACCAGTGTCCTTCATCTGTGTGCTCCTGCCAGGAACAGGTCTTCAAAAACACATCAGACTCTCACCTTCCTGTCACCATTTATCTGGCTTCCCGGGGGTCAGGGGGCGGCAGAGAAGACTTGCTGAGGCTGAACTAAATACCTGTCAGACCACAAGGAGCAGGTGGTCAGCTGTGACCTGGCCTGCAGGGACGAGGGATCTTCCTTTCCTCTGGGATTTGTGAAAACCCGTGGTGTGGAGTCCCAAGACATGGCCTTTTCCCTTGTAGGGTCTGGGGTATTTCATCCTCTCATTGAAAACTGTTCTAGGGGGGGTCCAGAGCACACAGACCTCACTGAATTGAGGCCTGTGGGAGAGTCTGTGTGTGAAGGCTGATCAGAGTCCTGGGCATCTGGGCCACCAGACACATGAACCAAAAAGAGTGCAGATTCTGAGATGAAATCACCCCATGAGTCATTAGCCACCCTTAGGGCCACAACCAGGGCTTCACATGTGCTCAGCCATTTCAGGCTTGCCAGGGATGGGCCATGACCAAGGATGATTCCAGACTGTGTTTCAGCTGCTCCTGTACTGGACCCCACAGTGGGGCATTTATACAAAGGCCTCCAGACTTCCCAGCCGGGACAGGGCTCAAGAGAACCAGCTGCTGCCACTCAAACTCCTGCTCAAGTCAGGAGGCTCCCAGCACGACTGCTGCCCCCACAGCCCTGTCCAGGGGCGGCCAAGGCTGGACTGAGCTACGATGGGGCCATTTTGCACCAGAGCTGGGGCTGGTCCAAGGAGGAGGGAAAGGAGGAGGAGGGCCGGGGGTTTGCAGCTCCAGGAAGGGCATGAATCAGAGTCGGCGTGACCTTCAGTAAGTCATGATGCTCCCCAGACCTTGGTGTCCGTATCTGTGCTGTCTGCCGGGTGGATGGCAGTCCTTATAAAGAAATGAGGAAATGTACTTGAAAGTGATGGAAAACTAGTAGCACGACAGATGTACCAACTACGTCCAGAGGTCCCTTCCAGTCCTGAGCTGTTCGCACGTACATTTCTGTGAAATCCAGACTCCGAGGGGCCAGTGGCTTGATGATCTGGCAGAGGGACATGCGGAGCAGAGGGAGAGGAAGGAGCTGGACGGGCAATCTTCCTGGTGACACAAGCATGTGGTGACCACAGGGGCCAGTGTGGTCTTGAGGAGAAATGCCAGCACATCACAAAATGCCATGTGTCATCCTCAACATCCGAGACACAAGACCCCCTCTTCAGGAAGCTGGAGGTATTTCCCAGTGGCTTGTCCACTCCTAAGATCTGGACCCATCATTGATCCTTCTAGCACAGCAAACTGCAGCACCCACAGAGACCCACAGCGGGGAGAGCTGCAGGGAGCCACTGTGCTCAGAGCCCAGCCTGCCGGGGTCCCATGTCACTGCAAGAGCCAGAGGGCAGGCGGGCGAGAACAGAGACCCTGAGGGGCCATCACCACATCCAGCCGTCGGGAAGGGCTGAGGCACAGCCACTGGTCCCTCCAGCCAGGCTGTCCTTCCAGGGAGCCGCCCCAGGCAAAGTGCCCTGGAGGACACATCCTTGTCCAGTGACGGCTGGTGCCCCATGAAGACAGCAGCCAGAAAGCTGGCGGGTAGAGAGAGACTACGTGGGCGAAGGCAGGGCCGCCAGGGCCTGCCCAGGATCCCAGCCCACCTCCTGTGTCTCGTCTTATCTTGAAAAGAACTGCACGGTCATCCTCTTTTGTTCCCTGACGTTTTTCAGCGCCACCTCGGAGGGCTGCCCCCTTTCACAGAGTCACTCCAGGACAGTGACTCAAAGGGGAACTCAGCTGCCCCAGGTTTATTTCTCTGTTTCTCTCATTTCCCCTCCGGGACAAACCTAGGTCAGCAGCTGTGGCAGGTTCTTGAGCAGAGATGCTGGGGCCCAGGGGACTGCCTTGTCTGATCTCTCAGCCTCTCTCCCTCAGGCCTTAGATTTATCCAGAAAGAGCGCCTTCCTATATGTCTGTGGGCTGTTTACATAAATACAGTGTTGTGTCTGCCCTGGGGTCCTGGAGACCTCACCATCAGACTGACTTCAATGCCGAATGAACAGAACACAATCCATGAAGAGGATGAGGAATGTCTCAGAAATGTTCTTTCTTCCCATTCCAGCTGTGCCATGATGACATTACACAAAATGAGATAAGATAACATTTTTTGAGAACCCTGACTCTCCGGCTCTGTGCCACAGAAGGAAATAAGCTCAATCTAATTACACAGAACAAATAGCTGCGTTCCTCTCCCTGTGCACGGCCCTCCCAAGGGTCCATGGTCAGCTCCCTGCCTCCACTCACCCCCGTGAGACCATCTTTCGGGCGATGACACGCCTNTCTTTGGGATTGGAATGAAAACACCTTTTCCAGTCCTGTGGCCACTGCTGAGTTTTCCAGATTTGCTGGCTTTAAACCCCATTTAAACTGTATATTTTCCTAAGTTGAGAGAATTAATAGATTTTGAGTTTTAAGAAGTAGTGTTCCCACTAACATTATTATGGAGAAAAAGACTTTCTTCAGGGCTCAGAATGAATGTCATTGAAGCAAATATATAGGCTCCAAAGTTTTCCAGATTCTATTTGCTCTGTACACTTAGCTGAGAAGGTACAGGACAAGTTTGTATAATGTATGGGCACTTTTAACTGAAAAGGTTTCCTCAGGACAGCAAAAAAAAGGTAGGGGGGGAATATGTTTGAAAGGAAAGCTAGCAAAAGGAAAAAAAGGCAAGGTATATTGGACATGCTCAATCTAGTTTGGCCATTAAAATAATGGATACAATGATATTGGATAGAAAAGTTAGTGATAGTTAACGTGAAGTCCTTGAGATGAATAAATCCATGTGACTCAATTAAACCTTTGTGCAGAGATTGACAACTAGGAAATAAAAAGCAAAGGTCAGCTGAAAGGTGTGTAGCTGTCACATATCCATACAACCCATAGCCACAGTCCCCAGGCCTTCACCTAAGCTCCCCTGTTGATCTTATGCTATCAACTAACAGCCCAGCTACGTGCAGAAACTAGCACAGAATTTCTCCAGACTTCTGCACGTGAAAAGCTCTGCTGTTAGAAACCACGGCTGAATATCAAAATTGTTCTGGCCTGGTCTTTTTAGTAACTGTGGAGAAGAGAAGACAAGCTGGTGTATACACCAACTAAATGCAGAAACGCTGGAGGTACTACAGAAAAAATGATCAAAACAGCCACCTTTTTAACAGGCTGGGCTGTTCGAGGCCAGGCACAGTGCCAGATACAGTGTCTCACACCCACACAGCAGCCCTTCAAGGTTACACAGGAATGAAAAGAGGCTCAAGGAGGTTATGCCTCTTCCCCCGAGATAGCTAACTAAGAAATGGGGAACAGAGATTTGAACCAGTCTGAAAAGCGTATTCTTTACACCATAGCACATCTGTTCAGTTCAGTTCAATTGCTCAGTCATGTCCTACTCTTTGCAGCCCCATGGACTGCAGCACGCCAGGCCTCCCTGTCCATCACCAATTCCTGGAGTTTACTCAAACTCATGTNTGGGACATCAATGATGGCCCCAGGTAAGGGGACAGGGGAGGAAGGTGTTCTTACAAACCCCTTGTCTACTTTGCCCTTCCCAACCCCCCTCCGGGTCTGGGGCAAACGCCATCTCTCCTTCTGGAACTTTCGGGTGGGGCTGCAGGACGCTCTGCTTTCCTCTCAACGTCTTCCAAGAACCCTGGGGCGTCTGTAGAAGTTTCTGGTAGGCGGCGCTCAAGAATGAAGGTTTAACCTCTCAGGTTCCTGCAGCCCACTGAAAATTTGGGAGGGGTGAAAGGTGGGAAGAAGGGGAGAAGCGACCGGTGCGCTTGCACCGGTGGGTGGCGCGGTCACAGGGCCTAGAGCAGTGGAGGTCAAGGGCGGGGTTGCCTGGGGTCCCCGGGAGACCTGGCCCGGTGACGTCGTGGCCACGCCCACCAGGAGGTGGGGAGGCGGGGAGGCGGGGGTCACTTGCGCCTGCTCACTGGGGCCCCGCCCTCTGCCTCAGGCCACACCCACCACCACTCCAGGGCTCCCGGGGACCGCCCCACCTCTGGCAGCACCGACTCTGGACTCACGGACCTCAGCGCCCAGAGGAACATTGTCTGCTGTTACTCACCGCAGGTGGCTGCCCAGGGGAGAGCTCCAGGCGCATCACCGACTGGCCTGGAAAGCCTTTCATCTCTGCTCCAGCAGCAGTAGCTCTTTGATTATTAATAATTGTGTCTCCTCGCTTTGCAGCCTCCAACCATAGCCTCGCTGTAAATCCCTGGGTGCCTGCTGGCTCGACCTGGGGCTCCCCCTTCCCTCCTCCTCTTGCTGCCTCCCTATCCCTCGAGTCTCAGGGACTTAAGGTCGAGATGAACCTTAGATTTTTTTCCAAGAGTTGTTTTTTATTTTTTCCCTCCTCCTCTCCAGGCTTTCTGTGCATCCACCCACTCCAACACCTGGCGTTTTCCTTCAACTGCACCCTTCAAGTCCACAGACACACAGGCCTCGGGCCTTCACCTCCATCACCGGCTCAGTGAAGACAGCTTGCAAGAGGCCAGAGCACAGATGCCTCCCCACCCCACCCCACAGCTGCCTACTCAGCCCAGAGAGAGAGGCCGCGCCCAGCGCAGGCCCGTGTGCAAACTGCTTTAGACAACCTCAGGCATCGTATTTCATGAGTGAGCCAAATGTAGAAAGGATTAGCTGTTTCAGCCAGTAAGCTCACATCTGTAGTTACATTCTAACAGGGATAAAATTACCCTGGTTATTAATCCTTCTGCTTTAGGGTATGAGCTGATCACCAGCTGGGGTCAGGAAAAAAATCCTGCCCCAGCTCCTGCCAGTCTCCCCCCAACCCCCATCCTCAGTTGCCCCATCTCCTGTGGTGTGCCAGTGCAGTCTGTCTGAAACCAAGTTCAAGCCCACCAACGGAAGCACCTCTGGGATAGGACAGCTCTAGTCTGTTCTGGAGACGATAGCCATTCAGTCATGTGAGTTTGTACTGAGAATCTACTTTGGTTTCTACTGTGGCACAGAGACAATTCCTACACAGCCCTTCTCTTTTTCATGCCAACCAGAGTTGAAGTGGGCAGTCAGAAACCATGCCTGGTTTCTGAGACTTCCTGCCCTGAGGCGCCTGAGGTATATCAGGTGGCCTGGGGGAAGCCAGTGTGGCTACAGGTGGTATTTCCAAGCCCACTGCCAACAAGGAAGGGAGCCATTCCCTCTCGCCTCTGCTAAGGGTGTCTCCCTCTTGTGAGCAGCGGAGAGGCCAGAGTAGCTGTGTTTCCTTCTCTGATCCATTCTCTTTGGACCTCATAACTGCAGGCACTGGAGACTTGCAGCAGTCTCCATGTCCCTGGGTGGGACCAACAGGAGAGACACAGGTTAAGAACCAGGACTTAGCCTTTCCAGATCATTAGGAATGACAACCCACAAAGAAGTGACATCCCTGCGAGGCTGAGTAAGGGCTGACCACATGATCCAGCATCATAGAGACCTGTCAGTAATGAAAAGAAGTGCCATGGATAATCACATGGGACTTTCCTGAGTATGGCCTGAGTATGTGCCCAGATGGCACAGTGGTAAAGATTCTACCTGCTAATGCAGGAGACACAAGAGACGTGGGTTTGATCCCTGGGTCGGGAAGATCCCCTGGAGAAGGAACCGGCTACCCACTCCAGTATTCTTGCCTGGGAAAATCCCAAGGACAGAGGAGCTTCTCAGGGTACAGTCCATGTCACACATATGCACACACACACATTCCTGACCAAAACGGACTGGATTCACCTAACCTGAGGTCATCTTTGCTGGGAAGGGCCATGAACAGGATACCACTGAGACAACAGTGTCAGCTTCTCCCTGATGAGGCCCCTGTGTCCCCTTCTGTGGACCCATTTCCAGCGACCTCAGCCCTCTGCCCCCACCCCAGACTCCTGTGCCCCCTCTTCCTGAAGCAGCTAT
>SJYV01018906.1:958929-971421 GCA_006410875.1 Neotragus pygmaeus | reverse complement strand
GAAGACGCTGAGGACCTGCAGAGGCCGAGAGAGGGAGGGGGAAGCAGAGCGGACCCGACAGCTATGGAGGGAGAGTCTGGAACATCCTGGAAGCTCCTGAGTCTCAGCCATGCTTTTTTTCTTTTTTTTTTAAAAACTTAACCGATTCACATTGGTTTCTCTTAAACAGACTCACAGAGTAAGAGAATAAATTTATGGCTCCCAAAAGGGAAAGGCCGGGGGAGGGGTGTAAATTAGGAGGTTGAGATTGACATGTACACTTAGAAACTGTTGTTCAGTTTCTAAGTGGTTCCCTACTCTCCTCAGCCCTATGGACTGCAGCACACTAGGCTTCCCTATCCCTCACCATCTCCCAGACTTTGCCCAAGTTCATGTTCATTGAACTGGTGATGGCATCCAACCATCTCATCCTCCGATACACACTACAATATATAAAATAATCATAGTCAACAAGGACCTACGGTACAGCACAGGGAATTCTACTTGATACTCTGTAATAAACTATATGGAAAAGACTCCAAAAAAGAATTTTGCCTGGAAAATCCCATGGACGGGGGCGCCTGGTAGGCTGCAGTCCATGGGGTCGCTAGGAGTTGGACATGACTGAAGCGACTTAGCAGCAGCATAGATATAACTCAATCACCTGGCTTTACACTTGAAATTAACAACACTGTACATCAATTATACTCTAATATGAAATTAAAACTTCAAAATAAAATTTTGGCTTTCTCACTTACAACCAAAGGCCTCTTACATGATACATTATAACATCAATATTGACCTGCTTCTCAAAAGGAAAGGTCCCCCTCCCCTGCCTCTGGTTAATTCCTTCTCAACACAGTCATCACCCTGGCCATCCTTGTTTTACCACTTGCATCCCTTGAATCTTTGGTCTTTTTAGTTATGAGTGTGCTCATCTCCCTATTCCCAAACTAAAGAAACAAAGGCTCCTCAAGCTTCTGTCCCCTTCCCCTCTGCTCTAGCCCATTACATTTTCTCGCCTCCTACTTTGCACCGAATCTACTGCGCACTCTAGCTCCCTCTTGCCTTCCTCTTCTCCCATGAGCATTGCACACTTGCTCATTTTGTGCTGCTGCTCTGCAGACCTGGCATCAGCAACCATCTTGTCTTGAATCATGCACTTCTCTCGAGGCTATTCCTCTTGGTTCTTCTTGCTCTAACACAGAGAAACGTGACCTGTAGAAGTGGTACCGGATCTAAAGGTACTAAGGATCTAAAGCTCTAGTCTTTTCCAACCTTCCTCTCACCCCATAGAAATGCAACTGGCCTCTGCCTGCTCTCCTAGTACCCTGTGAAGGGAGGCTGACTCACAGCATGAAATAACCAGAGTTGAAGGACTTCTCTGGTGGTCCAGTGGTTAAGAATCTGCCTCCCAATGCAGGAGCTACAGGTCTGATCCCTAGTTGGGTAACTGAGATTCCACATGTCATGGGGCAACTAAACCCAAGCGCCACAGCTAGAGAGAAACCTGCACACAGCAACGTAAAAGATCCCTTGCGACACAACTAAGAACTGATGAAGCCATAAACAAATAAATAGAAAGAACTGGAATTGACGTGGTAATAGGTGAGCTATTTCACTATTTTGATAACTCTCAAACATGGATTAGAGTGGAAGGCTTTGGTGGGGAGCAGGCATGGGGTGGAAGGAAAAGCAGAGATATTATTGAGAGTCGAAGCATTTCTACACATGTAAGGTTTTACTTCCCCTTTCACATTGACCAGTGCTTGATGGTGCGTTTCAAGGTACCATAGCATGGGCACCACGTGATCACCAAACTTTAGTTCAATATTTCATAAATGAAATGTGTTCTCAGTGTTTCAGAGAATTTCCACTTCTACAGTGAGTCTCTTTCTTCCTCATGTTAGGAAGGACTGACCCAAGGAAGAAGCATCTTTGAAATGTGAAGGTGATTTCTATTCCTTACAGCACCAGAAGGAAATGAAAACCTGAGTCCTGCCCTCAAACACTCATAGGTTCATTACATAAACAATACAAGAACACTTGAAAAGTTAATTATAAGCTCGAAGCAAGAATGTGGAGCATGCCACAGTAGTATATTATCAAGTGATGCAGACAATACTTTCCACGGGAGATCAGAGGCTTCCACGGGAGATCAGAGGCAAGGGGCTTTCTTTGTGTGCAAATAACCAATGGAGGCCTCCTTGGTTGGGGGACAGGTCTGGTGGTGCTGCTAGTCTGGGATTTGAAGTTGAACGGGAGTCTTAGATGAAAAGTAAGAATTATGGAGGTAAAGAGAGAAAGAGAGAGATGCGTGGTGCAAAGGAAGCTCCAGAGCCTTCGAGGTCCTGAGCTTGGGGTCAGGAACAGGCATCCTGGTGGAGACAGTAGACAATGCTTGCTTGCCTTCCATCATACTACACACATACCCAGGCCATCGACACAGCCAGGATGCCAACCTTTTTGTTTACGCATTTCTCATTTGATATTTTCAAAACAGCATCAAAAAGACATTATGGAGAAAACTGGAACAGAATCGGACTTCCTTACCCTTGTTTTTAGTAATGCTATATATTCACCTTCTTTGGAGGGTGGAGGTGGACACCACCAGCGGTGAGGCCCTCCAGAGGTCTAATATTAGCAGCCTCTCAGGAGAAAATTAAGTTGGGACCGTGTTTTAGAAGACTTGGATTCCCACTGAGGCAGCCAGACTGCACATATCTTGATACACAGAGGGTCCAAGCACAGTGACTGCTTCAAATTCTCTGCATCTCTGAATTACTCACCGAGCCAAATTCAGGATTTCAGATCCTTTGTTGCATGATGCGTGTTTTCAGGGCTACACATGTGAGAGGTTTCCTCATGGGAGTGATCACGCATCTTCATTTCATTGCCAAGTTGACTGGCATTGGTTCAAAGATAGGACGTCCCCTTGAATGCAAAGCCATTCTTATTGAATATTCCCTAAAACGACCAAGGAGGTTTATTGCTTTTATTAACTTTATAGTCTGGAAACAACCTTCCCATCCCTCCGTGTTAGCCAGACCCTACTTTGCTGATGTCACTTGTCCCTACCCTGTGCTTGGGACAGTGAAGATCTGGTCAGAAGATGCTGTGAGTCCCCTACACACAAACAAGTTTTATTCTTAGAGCACATTCATAACTCCAGCTTGTTCAAAAATCCAACAAAGTTAGCCTAGGCATCCAACTGACACAGTCAGCTATATAGCCTTGTACTGTAATAGGTTTATCATTCTTTGTATGCAAATAATACATAAAAAACAAACACGAAAATATTTTTAATCTTACAGTACCTTGAAAAGTACGTTGTACAGTACAACAGCTGACGTCCAGGAGCTGGCATCGAGTGGACAGGCAAGAAGAGTTACTGACTGGAGGAGGGTGAGGAGGTGGGAGATGGTAGAGCTGAAGGGTCGTCAGCAATAGGAAACAGAGGGCGAGATGCAATTTCACTAATGCCTGACGTTGATAGAATTGGTTCTGTTTCCCCACTGGAACCAGATGCATGTCTGTATCTTCGAAAAGTTTGAAACTTAAAGGTTCGTATGTAGGGAACTTACTGTATTGTGAAACAAGTGGCTGAATGAATAAATGAGCAGTTAAGGAGGATTTGTGCTAAGACAAAGTATCCCAAAATTGGCATTGAGAGGGAGCGTGGGATAGATAATTCCTAGGTCTCTTCCAACTCCAAGAACTCTCCTTAGACTGGAGAAGGGCTCGGGGAGGTCATTCATTCCTCTAATAGATCTCAAGAAAGATTCATCCTCAGTCCCTTCCCCAGAGATCTAGAAAGATCCCACTGCCTTTCTCCAAGCCTCGGGGAAGAAAGTTCTTTCTAGTGGCCAACTCAGCTCCCTCAGACTGCACTGAATTGATTCTGCCTGTCTTGTTCTTCACTGGAATAGCTCTTCTTAGGGGTCAAGGTGAAACGATTGCTAAGACCAGCCTGGGATGAAAAGTCTTGGTGGGAGGAGGAGAGGCCATTACAGAAACATGGTTCAAGGAGATGAGGAGCTGAAGGAGGCAGACAGCAGCCCCAGGGATTCACTCAGAAGGAGTAATTACAGCGAACAGCACAGGTCTCCAGCCAGCATCTCTGCTTAGGCGTGGCCCTGAACGAAGGGGGACTGCTTCAATTATCTGGGCATCTTGATGGATGGGCCCTGCACACACTCCAGGGAAGAGGGGAGGAAACGAGCCACAGATTAATCACTCAGGCCATCGCTGGACAGAGGGCGTTTAGCTAAGCCTGTGGGAGCTAGAGGGACAACCCGTCCACAAAGGCAGAAAAGGAAACTGAAAGCCATCAGGCCAGGCTGGGAAAAAGGGTCAAGTGAATGCGGAGACCCATCTTTTTCTGGCTGATGTGCACAGAGGTAGTAACAATGAAGTCACATTGGTGGGAGTGGATGGTGGGGTTCAGGCCTGGGAGGCCCCCAGCCTTACATGTGGCCGGGGCCTTAAAGAGAACCCAGACCAGAGAAGGTGAGTCTCACAATCATGAGGAGGGGGATGTCATAAACTGGGGTGAGGAAACGAGATGATAAGTAGTGAAAGCTGACTCCTGAAGGGGCCACTGCCAGCCTGTCCTAGGAGTCCACCAATTCTCACGAGTGGAATCTCAGTCCTTCTCTGCCCCTGGATTATTGTGTTGGGGTGTGCGTGTGGGCGTGTTCACGTGTATGTGTGTAATTTCCTGTTTGGGGGGCTTTGCTGTGAGGCAAGCACAATCTTACTTCTCCAACCAGGGATCGAACCTATGACCCTGCACTGGGAGCATGGAGTCTTAAGCACTGGACCGCCCTGGGTCTGTGTGTAAATAAAGAGAATTCTTTTTCCTTGACAAATGTTTGTGTATGTCCAGCATGTAACAGATGCGATTTCATAAATGTCTATTGAATGAGTGAATGATAACAGCTAACATTCATGGCTCAACACAACATTGAAGGCAGAAGGCAAAGGGGACAACAGAGGATGAGATAGTTGGATGGCATCATCCACTCGATGGACATGAGTTTGAGCAAGCTCCAGGAGCTGGTGATGGACAGGGAAGCCCGGCATGCTGCAGCCCATGGGGCTGCAAAGAGTCAGAC
Source organism: Neotragus pygmaeus (assembly GCA_006410875.1). Lineage (NCBI taxonomy): Eukaryota > Metazoa > Chordata > Mammalia > Artiodactyla > Bovidae > Neotragus > Neotragus pygmaeus. The sequence goes on along the minus strand of SJYV01018906.1, from coordinate 966,325 downwards.
ACGACCGAGCGACTGAACTGAACGGAACATTCGTTGTGCTTCTCCTGCCTCTCAGTGCTTTACAGGAATGATTTCATTTAATCCACCTAATCATTATATGACTTTTTTTGGTCCCTCTTTTACAGATGAAAAGAAAAAAGGGAAAGAAAAAAAAAAAACTGAGGCTCAAATAAGTGAAGTGACTTGTACAGCTACTAAGGGACATATGTGTGCAGTGGAAAGCAAGAAGGGCCAGAAAGAAGAAAGAAAAGAGAGAGGCATGGAGGGAGGATGGTCTTAAGAAGAGGCTGTGAGAGGCTCAGAAAATTTCTTTTGAGGATCATCTGACTCAACAGAAACGTGCCTGGCACACGGATCCACTTGCATTCCTCTTTACCACCTGATGTGGAGTCCTGTGAAGAGTCATGAAAATTAGGCCAGCCTCACAAGGCACCAAAAGAAAACAAATGACAGGGCAGGATTTTAAATGAACATCGAAAACACACTGGAGCACAGCGCTTCAAGCTGCTGATGTGGGAGCCTCTGGCCAGTATGGGGACAAGGGGACTGACAGATTCTGGGTGCTCACTGTCCAGGTAGCTGAGTGTGGAGAACTGACCCTGTGTCCCACAGGTTTTATGTGGAAGAACAGCAACCAAAACCTGTGAGGGACTGGAGGGCAACATGAATAGGAAAATAAATGACCTCACACAAGGGCACACCAATTGTTCTGCCTCAGCTTCAGGGAAGAGAGACACAGTTTTGGCTCTGAGCTCCCTAGCAGCCCAGGTAATAAGTGAAAGCATCAGTTACAGAAGCCATGGTGCTCACAGGACAAAAACAAACCCATGGTTTAGAGAAAGCCTGGCTCTGATGCTGAAACCTCAGGGTTTTGTTGTGTTTTTTTAATAATTCTTCAAATTCTACAGTGCTTTAAAATTTTCAGAAGTTTCACACACATGATTTTATATAATCCCATAATAACCCCTCCTTTTTAATCCTCTATGCCTATAATGCCTCTCCCCTGCTTTCCTCTCCCCACTGGAGTCCAGTAGTTTATTCTCCATTACCTGTGAGTCTGCTTTTTTGTTTTATTCATTAGTCTGTTGTATTTATAAGATTCCACATGTGAGATCATATGGTATTTATCTTTCTCTGTCTGATTTATCACTTATCATAGTACCCTCCGAGTCCATCCATGTTGCTGCAAAGGGCATTATGTCACTCATTTTTGTGGATGAGTAATATTCCATTGTATACATGTACTACATCTTCTTCGTCCACTGATCTGTTGATGGCCACTTAGGTTGCTTTCACGTCTTGACTGCTATTGTAAATAGTGCCGCAGTGAACACTGTGTACATTTGGGGGTGGGGGTACATATCCAGGAGTGGAATTTCTGGGTCATATGGTAGCTTTTAATATTTTTGAGAAATCTCCATACTGTTTTCCATAGTGGCTGTACCAATTTACATTCTCACTAACAGGGTACAAGGGTTCCCTTTTCTCCACATCTTTGCCAATACTTGTTACTTGATGAGGGCTACCCTGGGGCTCAGCAGTAAAGAAACCACCTGCAGTGCAGGAGTCACAGGAGATATGGGTTTGATCCCTGGTTTGGGCAGAGCCTCTGGAGGAGGGCATGGCAACCCACTCCAGTATTCTTGCCTAGAGAATCCCATGGACAAAGGAGCCTGGAGGGCTACAGTCCTTGGGGATGCAAAGAGTCAGACACGACTAAAGTAACTTGGCATGCACACATGTTTTTTGATGATGGCCATTCTGTCAGGTGTGAGGTGATATCTCATTGTGAAACCTCAGAGAATTTTGTCTTGCCAACGTCCTCAACAGCATCTGGTAATGTTACAACCAGTAGATTTCANATGACTGAAGTAACTTGGCATGCACACATGTTTTTTGATGATGGCCATTCTGTCAGGTATGAGGTGATATCTCATTGTGAAACCTCAGAGAATTTTGTCTTGCTAACATCCTCAACAGCATCTGGTAATGTTACAACCAGTAGATTTCACATTTATGTCTTTGGTCTCCATGCTGACCAGTTCAGATCTGCAGTAGCAGCCACAGCAAAATCCTCTGAAGGCAGGAACCCAAAGGCATCCTGAGACCCCACTGGAACAGAAAGGGCCTTTATTGCTACGACCGTTCCTGCCACTTTCTCCAAGCCAAACCCCAGAATGAGAGGAGCCATAGTGGGCATCAAAACGCCACCCAGAGAGGTCTTGTTCCCAGTGGGCTGAGTCACCTGGCCCTGCCCAGGGACAAGAAAGATCCAGTCACCTAGGAGAAAGCCCTGAGCAGACCAAAGAAAAACCCAGGGAGAGAACAGACAGAAAATGGCAACACTCTTCAAAGGGGTTAGAAGGTGCAGACCAAAGGAAAGCAGCCTCCACAGGGGCTGTCGCCCCATCTCCTTTCCGGAAGGTGCCAGGAGGAGACAGGCAACCCTCAGAACTGGCCCAAGGTCACATTTCAGCTCCCATGTGCATGGCTGCTGTGCACAGACCCACAGACGCTGAAGATCAGATTGCGACTCTGGTTCAGTTGATGGGCTGAACCTTTTGTATGTGCCCAAGATTTCTGCTCCACATGGAGCAGCTCAGTTCATCCACTCTGACAGCCCCCGAGTGGGCGGTTTTATTATTCACATTTTCAAGTTAGGAAGCTGAGGCTCCAAGAGGGCAGAGCTGAGAAACACACCTTTGGGGTTATATCCGCGGCTGGGGAGCATATGTGTTGCTGGGGACTGTGTCCACTGTCAGGGATCATATCCACTGTTGGGGATCGCATTCACGGAATTCCTGCTGTTGTGGGTCTGGTACAGAGTGGTCAAGTCTCTCCATTTCCCAGGCTGGTGAAGAGCGGCTGGCCGGGGAGCCCTTTTTGCATCACTCTCCCAATTCAAACAAAAGAAGACTTGGCAAACCACAAACAAAGCTCCCCCACCACCTCCCCAAAACTAGACCACTTGACCATGAAAATGTCCTTGACAACCATGCTGAAGGACGCAGCTGTTCCCCTCATCTCCCCGCTGTCCTCCTTCCCTCCAGCCCAGGTATTTGTGAAGAATTCAGTGTCCTGTCCCCAGGCATGAGGGGTTCAAAGATGAGGTAAACAGTCTCCGTGTTCAAGGGCTCACACTTTATGAGCAAAGCACTTGGGGTTCCCATGGTGGCAGAAAGGGTGAGCTCAGAGACGATGGGTTGTGGGGGCGGCACCAGGGTAGGGGAAGACAAAGAGAAGGTCTCCCCTGCCTGAGACAGCACAATGACCTATAACGTCCCTCCCAGGAGGGGGCTGGCCTTGCAGGGACTCACTCTACTTCAGTGGCCTAGGGATGAAAGATGGTGGCTCCCGTCTGCAGTGCTGGACTCATGCAAGAAACATGAAGCTTGCAGTTCATGGCTCCCAGAGATCAGTTCAATCAAGCACGTATGTTTTGCAGCTGTGGTGCAGTACTGCTTGGAGCAGTGAAAAAACAGAAGTCACTTAAAAGTCCGACACAACATGTGGACTATTACCACTGTACTTCCATTTCCTGGAATGTTCATCTGTCGTCCTAAGTGACCCCTGGTAAGACTACTCATCTAAAATTCTCCTGACAAAATGTTAAGTTAGAAAAGGAGCACATAAAACTGTATCGAGAATAAAACTTCCAGAGTCACTTCCTCCCCTTATCCGAGGAGGATGCACCCCAAAGCTCCAGTGGATGCCTGGAATAGTACCAAGCCCTATATATACCAAGCTTTTCCTTTCAATACCTGTTGATTTTTAAAAATGCACAACCTGAAAGTTGTAAGTGAAATTTTATTTGGGGCAAGATGAGAACTACAGCCCGGGAGATAGCACCGCTTACAGCTCTGAGAAGCTGCTCCAAAGAGGCAGGAGGGAAGGCCAGTACCTATGGGATTTTGGTGGATGGGGAGTACATGCAATCAAGCACGTATTTTTGCAGGTTTCTGCTGGTCTCGTGAGGCCAGTCAGGAGGGGCAGATGTCACCATGAAGGATTTTAGCGCTTTTCTAGATACGAGGAGATGCAAGAACTGGGCTCATAAAATTGGCCCCTGAAAATAAACTGTTCTGCCAGTTTCCCCAGAGCACAGAGAGCCTCATTTCTTGAGCTCTTTTCAGGGGTACTGAAAGTCAGCAGCTGCAGTAGCACATGATTTAATCTTTGGAGAGGGAGATGGCAAGTGCCCGTGGCAACTGCCAATCTGTAGTTGACATATTTAGAATAACGCTCAGTTTACAAGTTAGGCAGAGTAAGCAACGCACAACAATAACTAATAATATAGAACAATCAGAGCAGTACACTGTAATGAAAGTTATATGAATCTGGTCTCTCTCTCAAAATGTGTTATATAAATGTAATGCCTTTGCCATCTTAACGAAGCCCTTATCGCTCTCTGTGGCCGTAACTTTTGCAGTCTGAGGTGCGACAGCAAAACTAGCATGGATTTTTTTTTTCTTTCTTCACAATTTCACAGGTAGAAGATTTGTTCTTACTTTAGCAAGCCCAGCATATGATCTCTTTTCCTTTCCTTATTAAGTGGAGAAGTTTCACCTTTTCACTTAAGGAAGGACCTTACAGCTTCTCAACGGCACATCCGAACTGCTGGCATCACTGCTCTCGTGCTTTGGGGCCAGTATGAAGTATAATTAGGGTCACCTGACCACAAGCACTGTGGTCCTGTGACGGCAGATCTGACAACTTAGTGGCTCCAAGGTGGCCAACAGGCAGATGCGCTGGACAAAAGGATGCTGCACAGTGTGGACAGAAGGTTTCATCCTGCTTCTCATATAGCGTACAATTTAAAACCTACTGTTTATTTCTGGAATTTTCCATCTAGTATTTTTAGACTGTGGTTGAATGCAGATAATTGAAACCACAGATGGGAGGAGGGAATGACTGAACTCTGTCTTATATTAGTATTTGCATATTTAAAAGGATAAGTAGAATTCAAGATGATACATGCAACCTAATGTTCATTGCAGCATTATTTACTATACCCAAGTAGTATGGCTATCATAGTATATGGCATATACGTACCACATCTTTATCCATTCATCTGTTAATGAACACTTTTGGTCGAACAACAGATGAATGGGTAAAGAAGATGTGGTACATATATACAATGGAATGTTACTCAGCCATAAAACAGAATGAAATCATGCCACTTGCAGCAAAAAGCATGGACCTAGAGATTATTATACTAAAGTAAGTCAGAGAGAGAAAGACAAATATATAATATCACTTACATGTGGAATCTAAAATACAACACAGATGAACTTATCTACAAAATAGAATCAGGCTCACAGACAGAGAACAGACTTGTGATTGTCAAGGGGAGTGGGTAGGGGAACAGACTGGGATTAACAGACACCATACCACGAAATGGATAAACAACAAGGTCCTGCTGTGTGACATAGGGAACTACTAACATATTCAATATACTGTGACCAACCATAATGCCAAAGAATATAGAAAGAACATATATAAATATTTATGTGTGTATGTATGTATAACCGAGTCACTGCTATTCAGCAGAAATTAACACACTGTAAGTCAATTATACTTCAATAAACAAAATTTTTAAGGGTAAGCAGAAAATACTCTTTTCTGACCCTTTTACTTTTTCTCGTTCTTATATTGCTTTCTTTGGGCTTCCCAGGTGGCTCAGTGGTCAAGAACCTGTCTACCAATGCAGGAGATGTCGGTTTGAACCATGAGTCGGAAAGATCCCTTGGAGGAGGAAACGGCAACCCACTCCAGTATTTTTGCTGGGAAAGTCCCACAGACAGAGGAGCCTGGCAGGCTAGTCCATGGGGTCACAGAAAAGTCGGGCACGACTTAGCAACTAAACCATAACAACTGCTTTCTTTAGAGACACTCCTGATGTTGGTCAGCAGTTCTCAGGTGAGATCCCGGTGGGGGTGGGTGTTTCCTCTGTCTCTGTTTCCTGAGTGTTCTGTAATGTGGTATGCTCAGTGACTGGGAGTGCACATGCGTGCCTGTGGGCATGTGTATCGAGCAGCACATGCCCCCTCCTCACACACCCTTAGGGGAGAGGAAGGGGGTGGGGGGACTCAGCAAAGCCTGGTTGCCCATTGGGAAAGTCATCTGGGGGTCACAGCCAGGGGCACGTGTGCCCCCAGGTAGCCTGCTTGTGCTGTCCTTAGCAACCCTGCCTGCACTGTGGGCTGATGTCCCCCAGACTGGAATTTTCTCCCTACAGAGACAGCTTTGAGGGCCACACAGGATGTAATCCCCTAGCAGGAAGCATTCCAGTTCCCCAGACCCTGCTGGGAGCTCAGAAGGCAAGTCCCAATCCTGCGGCCCCCAAGTGTCCACTGGAGGCTCCTGCAGCCCCAGCCACAGGGCCCTGCTCGGGCAGGGAGAAGGGGAGATCTCCTGAAGGCAGTGCTCTGCCTGCTGGCCAACCCCTGGCTGAGCCTCTGGGCTCTGGGATTTTCCAGCTCACAAAATAGAGGAAAACAATAGAATAGGAAAGATTGGAGATCTCTTCAAGAAAATTAGAGATACCAAGGGCACATTTCATGCAAAGAGGGGCTCGATAAAGGGTAGAAATGGTATGGACCTAACAGAAGCAGAAGATATTAAGAAGAGGTGGCAAGAGTACACAGAAGAATTAGACAAAAAAGATCTTCACGACCAAGATAATCATGATGGTGTGATCACTCAACTAGAGCCAAACATGCTGAAATGCAAAGTCAAGTGGGCATTAGAAAGCATCACTAAAAACAAAGCTAGTGGAGGTGATGGAATTCCAGTTGAGTTATTTTAAATCCTGAAAGATGATGCTGTGAAAGTGCTGCACTCAAGATGCCAGCAAATTTGGAAAACTCAGCAGTGGCCACAGGACTGGAAAAGGTCAGTTTTCATTTTACTCTCAAAGAAAGGCAACGCCAAAGAATGCTCAAACTACCACACAGTTGCACTCATCTCACACACTAGTAAAGTGATGCTCAAAATTCTCCAAGTTAGGCCTCAGCAATACATGAACCGTGAACTTTCAGATGTTCAAGCTGGTTTTAGAAAAGGCAGAGGAACCAGAGATCAAATTGCCAACAACCGCTGGATCATGGAAAAAGCAAGAGAGTTCCAGAAAAACATCTATTTCTGCTTTATTGACTATGCCAAAGCCTTTGACTATGCGGATCACAATAAACTGTGGAAAATTCTGAAAGAGATGGGCATACCAGACCACCTGACCTGCCCCTTGAGAAATCTATATGCAGATCAGGAAGCAACAGTTAGAACTAGACATGGAACAACAGACTGGTTCCAAATAGGAAAAGGAGTATGTCAAGGCTGTATATTGTCACCCTGCTTATTTAACTTATATTCAGGGTACATCATGAGAAACACTGGG
>SJYV01018906.1:943629-953700 GCA_006410875.1 Neotragus pygmaeus | reverse complement strand
GGGGAAAAGGGTGGTGTCTCAGGGTGCAGCTGTGCATACGCCAGAGGAGGAAGAAGAGCCTGTGGCCAGGGTGGGTCTTGGTGGCTGACCTCCTGAGAGCTCAGGCTGCCCTGGGTCTCTGGAAAAGCAAGCAGGCACCTGATCCTAGCAAGACGCTCATTGCTGCAAATGCTGTGGATGCATCAACTCATTTCATCCTCACAATAAACCCGCAATGTGGGATCATTATCGCCTCCATATTACAGATGGGAAAACCGAGGCATGGAGAGAGAAGTGGCTTTTCCAAGATATGCAGCAAGGAAGTGGCGAAGCCAGGATTTGAACCCACAGCCTGGCCCTGAACCAGAATGCTCCATGGCCTCTCTTTTTTTTCTTGTTTTAAAAGTTTCTGTTCTGTATTGGAATATAGGATTTCCCTGGCAGCTCAGTTGGTAAAGAATCTGCCTGCAGTGCAGGAGACCGCAATTCAACTCCTGGGTCAGAAGGATCTCCTGGAGAAGGGATAGACTACCCACTCCAATATTCTTGGGCATTCCTGGTAGCTCAGACACTAAAGAATCGGCCTGTTGGAGACCTGGGTTCTATCCCTGGGTTTGGAAGATCCCCTGGAGAAGGGAATGGCAACCCACTCCAGTATTCTTGCCTGGAGAATCCCCATGGACAGAGGAGCCTGGTGGGCTGCAGTCCACAGGGTCACAAAGAGTTACACACGACTGAGCGACTAAGCACAGGATACATTCCACCCAAGAGGTGTCTGGCAGACCAGGCCCTGCCCATTGCTGGCTCCACCCAGCCTGGGAGTCTCCCCAAAGTCTCTGACTGGCTGTCTCTTGGGGTCAGAGCCCTCCGGCCCACCTGGACACCCCTGCCCAGTGGTGTCCAGTGGCATCCTATGTGGCTCCTCACCTCTGGAAGCAGGAAAGCTTCACAAAGCCTGATGGCCATTAAGAGCGAACATAGGAAAGGTATCCAGGGTCTCCTCCCCTGCCCAGGCCAACACCAGGACTTATTGCAGTTCACGAATGCCCGATGCCCTCAGTTTCTTTAAGGGGCTGTGAAGGCAGCCTTGAGTTCTACTGCCCCTGAGCATGAGGCCCAGGGGCTGGAGGTGACTGCTCCGGTTGCCTCCCTGGGGACCAACACTGCCTGTCATACATCCTTGAGGACATTTGCTTTCACTGGAACCCTGGGAAAAAGCCACCTTGACCCAAACTCATCCTCAGCATCTGCAGAAAACATCCAGATGGCTGTACTTTGTGCGATACGGCCTCCCGTTCTCCAAGTGACTCATCCAGCCTCCTCACAGTTACCAAGAATATCCTCCCAGAACAGAAGTCAGATTAAGTCTCCCTCCTGACTAAAATGCTTTAGAATCTGCCTGAGGGATAGAGCTCCAATGTCTCAGGATGTCACCCAAGGCCCTCCTCAGCCTGGCCCAGCCTACGGCCTCTGCCTACATGATTCAGTCTGGGCAGAGGCCATCACTGTGTCCAGGAATTGGTTAAGCTGCTTTCCCAGCACAGTGACTCCCCGGCCTGGTATACAGCTCCTATTCATCCCTCAAAGCCCCACTCCAGTATCTCCTTCCAGGGCTGCTCTCAGGCCCCTCTCCCCAGGGGAAAAACAACAAAAAAGCAACCACAGGAACAACAGCAAAGCAGCGTGACCTGTGGCGTGCACCTCCATCACACCCTTTCAAACCCGTGTTCTCCCCACTGTTTGTCACGCCTCCCCATTATAATGAGCTGCTTAAGGGAAGGTGGCTTCCTCTTTATATTTCCAGCCCCTGCTACCAACAATGCTGTTCCAGTGCAAGTATTTAGGAGAGAGAAGCATACTGAGCCAGTAATACCCATTAACCCACCAGCGTCTGCACTTTCTTAGTTAGCAGAAAAAGCCTTCGGAGAGCTGGACCGCTGCCTGTGGGGGCTCTGATGTGACAGGATGGAGATCTATACCCTGGGAGAGTCTCACCCAAGAAGACCAGAGAGGCAGGTCTGGTGTTTGGGACCCCTGATGGGACTTAAGGGGCCTGAGGAGCTTGAGCGCTTTGCACATGAGGGAAAACCAAGCTTTTCCAGCCCCGTGGCTTTCCCCAGGCCAACCCTGCCCCACAGGAACCGTTTCATTCTATCTCTGGACGCATCTACCCTAGAAGTATCTCCCACTGAGGCTCAGTCACTGCCCTCAACCCCCACCTCGACTGAGCAGAAAACAGCCCCCAGCTGCCCTGCTCAGTCCATCACAGGTCAGTCTAGCTCATCCCATCCCCACCTCCATCCTTTTCCGGGGACAGCATCCTCCCCTTCCTGCTGCCTTCACCCGACACTGCTGGTCTGCCCAGCTGGAACCACTGAGGGGACCCAGGAAATACAGGCACTGGAACCAAACTGATCTGAGTCTAAATTCTGACTTAACCAAGTTTCAGTGTTCTCATCCACAAAATGTGGGAACCAGCTCTCCCTGGGGTAAGTCTGGAAAGCAGAGATAACGCATGTAGAATCTCCACGAGCAAACAGTAGGTGCTCAATACACGATATCTCTAGGGTGCAATGGCCCCCATGCTTTTCCCTTCATGCTGGTGAACACAGCTGACTATGATGGCCCTTGCCCAGCAGCAGCTCGTAAGCAGTAGCCTGTGATGGGTACATCTGGGTCACCTGTGAGCCATGACGTCCACGGCATGACACACAGAATGGGGAGTAGCCTGAGTAGTGCAGGTCCAACACCATTTTTGTAAAAAAATAATTAAAAATAAATAAAGTTCCACTCTGGAGAACAGTCGGAAGACTCCTTTAAAAAGTAGAAGCAGAGCTACCACATGATCCTGCACTCCCCTTCCTGGGCATATATCTAGAGAAAACCATAATTTGAAAAGACACATACATCCCAAAGTTCATAGCCAAGACACAGAAGCAAGCTAAATGTCCATCAACAGAGGAACGGATAAAGAAGATGTGGTACATACATATAATGGAATACTACTCAGCCATAACAACAAAGGTCCATCTATGGACCTCTAAGGTCAAAGCTGTGGTTTTTCCAGTGGTCATGTATGTATGTAAGAGATGGACCATAAAGAAAGCTGAGTACTGAAGAATTGATGCTTTTGAACTGTGGTGTTGGAGAAGACTCTTGAGAATCCCTTGGACCGCAAGGAGACCAAACCAGTCCTTCCTAAAGGAAATCAGTCCTGAATATTCATTGGAAGGACTGATGCTGAAGCTCCAATACTTTGGCCACCTGATGCAAAGAACTGACTCACTGGAAAAGACCCTGATGCTGGGAAAGATCGAGGGCAAGAGAAAGATGGGTGCAACAGAGGATGAGATGGTTGGATGGCATCTCTGACTCAATGGACATGAGTTTGAGCAAACTCCTGGAGATAGTGACAGGGGAGCCTAGAGTGCTTCAGTTCAAGGGGTCACAAAGAGTCGGACACGACTTCACTGACCAACAAGAACAACAACTCAGCCATAGAAAAGGATGAAATAATGTCATCTGCAGCAACATGGACCTGAAGTAAGTCAGAAAAAGAAAGCTAAATGCCATATAATATCACTTATATGTGCAATCTAAAATATGACACGAAGGAACTTATCTATGAAGCAGAAACAGACTCACAGACACAGAAAAGACTTATGGTTACCAAAGGGGAAAGGCGGGGGGATAAATTAAACTTTGGGATTAACATATATATATACACACACTCCTATATATAAAATAGACAACCAACAAGGAGGAGGAACTCTACCCAATATTTGGTAATCATCTGGGTGTGTGTGTTAGTTGCTCAGCTGTGTTCAACTCTTTGTGATCCCATGGACTGTAGCTCACCAGGGTCCTCTGTCCATGGAACTCTCCAGGCAAGAATACTGGAGTGGGTAGCCATTCTCTTCTCCAGGGGATCTTTCCAACCCAGGGATTGAACCTGGGTCTCCCATATGGCAGGCAGGCAGATTCTTTACCATCTGAGCCACCAGGAAGCCCAATCATCTACATGGGAAAATAATCTGGAAAAGAACATATATGTGTATTTATGTATAAGTGAATCACTGTGTTGTACACCTGAAGCTAATACAACATTGTAAATCAACTATTTACAAACATTCAAATATAAAAAATACTCAAATATAAAATAAAAATTCAATTAAAAAAGAAAAAACTAAAGTTATACATACAAATGAACATACCCAGAAACCATGTAGAAGGATCAATTTCAAAATATGAACAGTCGTGGGGCTATGGGAGTTTTCTTTATTTTTGTTATATATTTATCTACTCTTCTTCCTGCACAACAAGCATGCATTGAGCAACAGTGAGGGAAGAAAATTAAACCACATGTGGTGGGAATCTGCAGGCAATATGGGCGTTAAAGCCAAAGCACCATCTGGGCTTTGCGTATCAGAGAACCGTGGTTTACAACTGCAGATGCCGGGGCCTCCACGCGGAAGGAATTAGGGTAGCCGAGCAGGTCCCCACCCTAGGAAAGCCCTGGGTGGGGAAAGGCGAATGCCACTCCCAAACCAGAGGTTTCTCCTCGGCTACCACTTAATAGAGGGGTTTCATATATTTGACAGCATGTGCACTTAAAATAAATGCTCCATTAGATAGGTAGCATCTGGGATTTTTATTTTTGAGATGAAGTTCCATTTTTAATCCATTTGGTGAGCTTTGTGTTTTAAAGAACATTCTAGGAAAACTTTTGTAAAAACCAAGTCACTTCTGCAGCTCAAACTCTCACTTCCCTGAATCTATTTTATCAATTTGCACATGAGTTGGTTTTCCTGCAACAAGAAATGCTTCCCACATGCTAAGAATAACAACTGGTTCTGTTGAGACAAATATCACACTGTTTCTTTCAGAATAAAACTCTAAAGCCATGCTGGAATGCACCAAAGCAAGGGAGGTGATGACTTCTGTGTCTATGAAAAGCATATGAAGCAATTTTATGGGGCACTTCCTCATGAGACCTGCTTAGAGCCCGGGCATGGACTCAATTAACTCCTGACAGTCTTTTCAGTTCTGCAAGTCTATCAGATTTATTGTACAGATGCTCTTTTTTTTTTTTTTAAGTTTCTCACCCCTTTGTGAAGAAGACATTGGAGAAACATTAGGCCTGAGGTGCCTAGTGTCTAACACAAATATCAGCCATGTTCAGATGCCAATGATTCCAAATAGGAGCTAGGAATAGTGATAAATATGATCTCTTCAAGAGAAAAAGTGATTCTCAAACCAAGAGACTGTCTATAATCTATTAACAAACAAAAATTTGACAAAACACTGCTGATTCTTTTTTAAAAACAACACTTTTTTTACTCTTTTATGTTTTGAACTTGTTCACCTCCAGGATATCTTTTATTTTTCCAATTGAAAAAAATTTTTTAATTACTGATTTTTTATTTTTGGCTACACGGGGTCTTTGTTGCTACACATGGACTTTAGTTGCGGTGAGTGGGGGCGACTCTCTAGCTGCAGTGAGTGGGCTCGTCATTGTGGCGGTTTCTCTTGTGGCGGGACATGGGATCTAGGGTGCACAGGCTTCAGCAGTGGTGGCACATGAGCTCAGTTGCCCCGTGGTATGTGGCAGCTTCCCAGATCAGGGACTGAACCAGTGTCTTCTGCAATGGCAGGTGGATTCTTTACTACTGGACCACCAGGGAAGTCCTACAGCTGACTCTTGAACAACACTGGTGTGAGCTGTGTAGGTCCACTTACACTTGGATTAGATTCTGTTAAATATCCTGCAGTACCGCATGATTCATGGCTGGCTGAATCCCCAAATATGGAGCCTTCCAATATGGGAGGTCTGGCTGTAAAGTTATACGTGGATTCTCCACTGCATGGTGTTGGGGTCGGTGTTCCTAACCCCTAGTTTATTCAAGGGTCAACTCAGATCGTTTTAGGGTTGGCTAATTCAACTGTGCCATCACATTATCAATAACTCAGATTCTTTTAGTCTATTCTGCTGTCGCTGACATTTTGTTCTCATGGTCACAGAATGCCTGCCACAGTTTAGAATCATCAAATCCTCCAGCATAAATATTTGAAAGCCTATTAGTCAGTTAATCACTGATGTGAAGAATGAATTTCTCCTGACTGGACTAAATAAAGCATAAGCCCTTCCCTGGGGTTGGGGAAGAGGGCCCACTCCTTCAAAATAATGGTCTTGACACATGAACAAAATCAGGGTTTGGTAAAAAGGAATAAAAGGAAAGACTGGATGGTAAGAAGTTTATTACCAAGAGCTGCTATGAAGACAGATATGAGATTTATAATTTGACAATATTAATGATAGGAGACAACAGAGAAATGCAGCTATGATTCTAGAAGAGAAATATTTCAGACCTGAGAATCTGCACTTAGCTATACTATCAATCAGAGAAGAGATAACATGGTTTTAGGTAGGAAGAAATTAGAAAGTTTACCTTCCATAAACTTTCTCAAAAATCTTTTTAAAAAGGTATTTGAAGATGAATGCCATCATAGCAAATAGGAATCCAAGGAATATCTATGATCCATGAGAAAAGCGAAATTAACTCAGGAGTGCAATCAAAATAAATCTTAGCTTGAAACTCTGCAACAGGCCTGGAAAATGATAAGTTAAAATTAAAATGGGAGGCATCAAAGGACTCCACCATGGCAGTTTTCAAAATGCAAGTGTATTTCATTACACAATTCAACAAATAGGAACCTGGAAAATTTTCATCAGATGAAAGCATGTATGTTTCTTCTTGCACCACAACAACAACTAACACAGCTAGAAATTCCAGGGGAAAGAGCTGTATGACATCATAGTACCAACACAGATCAGAATGAAAAGTGTCATGGCATTGAGCAACTGACTGCAGTTATAAAAAGAATCCATTCAGCCATGAAAGTTTACAAAGATTTCACTCCAGGGTTCCAGGGTAGTGGCATAGAAACACAGTTTCTCCTTTGCCACAGATCTTATCATACTGTTTTGAGGTTTATAACTGGATGATATTTATGTAATGGTAATTTTGCAGCTGAGTTTTGGCTTACAGTTTTTATAATCAGCCTACAAAGTAAGAAAGATTAATTATGGTCTCCAAGCCAAATATCAAAGATACAAGTCTTGAAGATGGGTAAAAGTCATGTTTTAACTGACAGAAATGGACACGATTGAAGAAAGAAAGTTGCCCTCCCCCCACCCCAGGCAATGAGGCTCTGTGGAAGGGGTTAACAACTCTGGTCTGGATTTTAAGGATTTAGAAATAAAGATTTAACAATAAGCAAACTAGTAGTAGCAATGAGCACTCAAATGCCCAAACTGTGATCTCCAAATACTATTTTCTAACTAAAAGGAACCAGAACTCCTTGGAGAAATGGTTAATCCAGGTCTGGGGCAGCAAATGTAAATATCACAGAAGCCTGAGCCATCTGTTCATACTATAGATAGAACACAAGCACGTTACCAAAGACCCTTGGAATCAGCCAAGAGGATTCAGGACCAAGTGTGAAGAGGCTTTCATGGGCCAAAGTCAGGATAATTTGAACCTCAGTAAGAACTGAAATGCAATGGCTTGAAATAAATCAAATATGGGTTCATCATGATCCTAACAGAACAAGGAACCAGGATAAAGATGATGTGGTACAAAAATACAATGGAATATTACCCTGCCATAAAACAGAATGCAATAATGTCATCTGCAGCAACATGGACAGACTAAAGATTATCATGTCTGAAGTAAATCAGACAGACAAACATATGATATCACTTATATACAGAATCTTAAAAAAAAAAGGATACAAATGAACTTCTCAATTAAAGAGAAATGGATTCACAGACTTCAGAAAGAAACTTACTGTTATCAAAATGGAAATGCAGGGGGAGGGATAAATTAGAAACTTGGGATTAACAAATATATACACTACTGTATATAAAACAGATAACCAACAAGGACCTACTGTGTGGCACAGGAAACTTGCTCAATATTCTATAATAACTTATATGGGATAAGAATCTGAAAAAGAATGGATATATGTATACGTATAATGAATCACTTTGCTGTAAACTTGAAACACAACATTGTAAATTAACCATATTCTAAAATAATTTTTTTTTAAAAAAAGAAGAAGAACTCAAAGGTAACCATTACAGGATGCTCAGGAATACATTACGCATTTTCAAAACTGGTAATTAAACACTTTTCCAGTGATTAAAAGGGTCAACAATTACTTCTGCTGCTTCTGCACTTTAGGATAACAGAATAGTCAAAGGAGAAATTTATTTTTAAAGAAGCATTCCTACTGTCAAGTAAGGACCAAGAAATCAAGGAAGATTTCTAAAGGACTGAAGGATCTAGGCAATAGTCATCAGTGGCTGCTGGAATCGTTAAAAAAGATACAACCACTTGGTAAAAGTTAATAAAACTGTATAGCAAGTATTGGGAACTTGTATACACCTGTGGTGGATTCATGTCGATGTATGGCAAAACCAATACAGTACTGTAAAGTAGAATAAAGTAATAAAATAAAAAATAAATAAAAGAAGGGCCAAGATGGAGAGACTTTCCACATTAAGGAAGCAGAGGAAGGACTCGCACTGGAGCAGGACAAGGTCTACGAGAGGAAAGTTAGGAAGAATGTTAGCAAGACGCTTCATGAACCTCTCGGTTAATGTCTGCTTTGCCAGAAAAATACAGTAGAATACAGAAACTTTCCTACACTCACCGCATTTGAAACATGCTATGTGGTGGAGAATATTGACATGTATGAACTGATATGGAGAACTGAAGTCGGGGTGGGGTGAATTGGAAGGTTGGGATTGAGATTTGTAGACTACTGATGTTACATATCAAATAGATAACTAATGAGACCCTACCGTACAGCTCAGGGAGCTTTCCTCAAAGCTCTGCGGTGATGTAAATGGGCCAAGATTCCAAAACGGAGGTGATACATGTAAAAATGTAGCTGATTCATTTTGTTGAACAACAGAAGCTATCACAATACCATAAAACAACTATACTCCAATAAAATGAATTTTAAAAGGAAAAAAAATAAATAAATAAAATAAAAAAGATAACAACCACTTGGTAAAAGTTAACAAAACTATATAGGAAGTATTCTTGCCATAAAATCAAATCTCAGCCTGAGTCAGTCCTTAATCACCAATTTGCAGGAAATATACAATGGACACAAGGGAAAGACAATTTAAATGACACCACTGAGAAGCAACCAAGAAAATCCAGACTGGTAGAAACGCTACAAATCAAACAGTGCTGTTTCTTCAATAAATTACGTTGTATGGGAAGAAAAAGAGGAGTGAAGAGTCTACAGATTAGAAGAATTTAAAGAGATAGGTCCACCAACTACAATGTAAGAAGAGTCTTATTTGAATCCTGATTTGAACTGAAAAAAAAAAGAGACTAAAATATTGATAATAAAGTAGCTGGCTATTAAGGAATTTTTTAAAGCTGTGGTAATGACATTGTATGTATGTATTTATTTTGGCTGCACCAGGTCTTCAGTTCAGTTCAGTCACTCAGTCGTGTCCGACTCTTTGCGAGCCCATGGACTGCAGCACACCAGGCTTCCCTGTCCATCACCAACTCCCAGAGCTTGCTNAATGACATTGTATGTATGTATTTATTTTGGCTGCACCAGGTCTTCAGTTCAGTTCAGTCACTCAGTCGTGTCCGACTCTTTGCGAGCCCATGGACTGCAGCACACCAGGCTTCCCTGTCCATCACCAACTCCCAGAGCTTGCTCAAACTCAGGGCCATCGAGTTGATGATGCCACCCAGCCATCTCATCCTCTGTCATCCCCTTCTCTTCCTGCCTTCAATCCTTCCCAGCATCAGGGTCTTTTCTGATGAGTCAGTTCTTCGCATCAGATGGCCAAAGTATCAACTTCAACATCAGTCCTTCCAATGAATATTCAGGACTGATTTCCTTTAGGATGGACTAGTTAGATCTCCTTGCAGTCCCAGGGACTCTCAAGAGTCTTCTCCAACACCACAGTTCAAAAGCATCAATTCTTTGGCACTCAGCTTTCTTTATGGTCCAACTCTCACATCCATACATGACTACTGGAAAAACCATAGC
>SJYV01018906.1:892757-943456 GCA_006410875.1 Neotragus pygmaeus | reverse complement strand
AAGTGGAATCAAGATTGCTGGGAGAAATATCAATAACCTCAGATATGCAGATAACACAACCTTATGGCAGAAAGTGAAGAGGAACTAAAAGGCATCTTGATGAAAGTGAAAGAGGAGAGTGAAAAAGTTGGCTTAAAGTTCAACATTCAGAAAACGAAGATCATGGCATCTGGTCCCATCACTTCATGGGAAATAGATGGGGAAACAGTGGAAACAGTGTCAGACTTTACTCTGGAGGGCTCCAAAATCACTGCAGATGGTGATTGCAGCCATGAAATTAAAAGACTCTTATTTCTTGGAAGGAGGGTTATGACCAACCTAGATAGCATATTCAAAAGCAGAGACATTACTTTGCTGACTAAGGTCCATCTAGTCAAGGCTATGGTTTTTCCTGTGGTCATGTATGGATGTGAGAGTTGGACTGTGAAGAAGGCTGAGATCTGAAGAATTGATGCTTTTGAACTGTGGTGTTGGAGAAGACTCTTGAGAGTCCCTTGGACTTCAAGGAGATCCAACCAGTCCATTCTGAAGGAGATCAGCCTTGGGTGTTCTTTGGAAGGAATGATGCTAAAGCTGAAATTCCAGTGCTTTGGCCACCTCATGCAAAGAGTTGACTCATTGGAAAAGACTCTGATGCTGGGAGGGATTGGGGGCAGGAGAAGAAGGGGACAACAGAGGATGAGATGGCTGGATGGTATCACGGACTCGATGGACATGATTCTGAGTGAACTCTGGGAGCTGGTGATGGACAGGGAGGCCTGGCGTGCTGCAATTCATGGGGTCGCAAAGAGTCAGACACGACTGAGCGACTGAACTGAACTGATACTACTTTCTGTCTCTATGAATTGCCTGTTCTCAGTGTCTCATATAAGTGAAATCATACAATATCTGTCCTTTTGTAGATGGATTATTTCATTTAGCATGCTTTCAAGGTTCATCTATGTTGTTTCATGTATCAGAATTCATCTTTTTGTGTTTAAATACACATAGCATAAAATCTATCATTTTAACAGTTTTTAGGTGTACATTTCAGTGGTGTAAAGTACATTCACTGTGGTGCAACCATCGCCACCATTATCTCCAGAATTTTTTCATCTTCTCAAACATTAATTCTATCTCCCTTAACCACTAACTCCCCAGCTCCTCGCTCCCAGCCCCTGGAAACCACCATTTCATTTTCTATCTCTAGGAGTTTGACTACTCTAGATACCTCATACTAGTAGATTTATACAGTATCTGTCTCTTTGTGTCGGCCTTATATCACTAGTATAAATGCATCTAAAGCTCGTTCATGTTGCAGCATGTGTCAAAATTTCCTTTTAGGGCTGGATAACATTCCATTGAATGTATACACCACATATTTCTTATCCATTCATCTGTTGATGGACATTTGCATTTTGGTTATTGTAAATAATGTTATAAACATTGGTAAGTAAGTAAGTGTCTGTTCAAGTCTCTGCTTTCAGTTCTTTTGGGTATATTATCTAGGAGTGAAATTCCTGGATCATATGGTTTGTTTAGCCGCTAAGTCATGTTCAACTCTTTGGTGACCCATGGACTGCAGCCCACCAGGTTCCTCTGTCCATGATATCCCAGGCAAGAATACTGGAGTCAGTTGCCATTTTCTTTTTTGGGGGATCTTCCAGACCCAGGGGTCAAACTCGCATCTCCTGCTTAGCAGGTGGATTCTTAACCACTGAGCCACCTGGGAAGTCCAGATCTTATGGCAATTCCATTTTTAACTTTTTGAAGAATTTCTTAACTATTTTCCACACATTCACATTTTCACCAGCAAAGCACAAGAGTTCCAATTTCTCCATACCCTTGTCAACACTTGCTATCTTCTGTATTCCACAGTATTCCACAGGCACTTTAATAACAGCCTGGATGTGAAGCAGTGTCTCATGACTTTGATTTGCAATTCTCTAATGACTAGTGACGTTGAACATCTTTTCATGTGCTTATTGGTTATTTGTTTGTCTTCTTTGTACATCTTCTTTGGGGAAATGTCTATTCAAGTCCTTTTTCTCAAGTCCATTTTTAGATCCAGTTGCTGTGGTAGAAGTTCTTTATATAGTCTAGATATTAATCCTTTATCAGATATATAATTTCCAAATATTTTTTCCATTCCATGGGTTGCTTTTTCACTCTATCGTGTCCTTGATACACAAAAGTTTTCATTTTGAGGAAGTCCAGTTTGTCTATTTTGTTGTTATTACCTATGGTTTTGGTGTCACAGCCAAAAATTACTGCCAACTCCAACGTCATGAAGCTTTCCCAAATTTTCTTCTAAAAGAAAAAGTTTTACCTTTTAAGCTTAGGCCTCTGATCCATTTTGAGTTAATTTTTACATATAGTAAGAGTGTATATGCTATTTTTAAAGCTTAAAAAATAAAAATTTATGAAAATAAGAAATAAAATTATTTTTAAAAAGTCACAGATAATTCAACAATTGATCTTTAAAAAAATTACCCTTGTGTTGTTACTTTTTTACTTCTCAGAAACTCACAGCTTTGAAAATCACATTGCTCTACCTTCTCCTCCTGAACTTTTGCAGTGACCTTTAGTTAAACTGTAGTGGGAAGTCCCACACAGCCAGTGACTTTATGATCAACAGCGACTCCTCTCCACAGTGCCCTGGACAGCTTCAACCCCTGACAGAAGCAGGTAGTTTCCAGCCTGTTTGCTTCCAAGAATGTTCAGCTTATCACTTGGTTCATACAGAAGGATAAGAACAGACTCTATAAGCCTAGTGCATTGTACACAGCAGGTGATCAATAAAGTCTGCCAAGTGTTTGGCTGGTTTGTTGACTATCCAATTCCTAGAACACAGCACACCCCATTAACCGTGGTGCTAGCTGGTGACCAGCCAACCTCTGTCCGAGGATACACACAGGGAACAGAGAAATGAGATCAGCATCTTTTGGGCTCCCCTGGCAGGCCTCCCAGCTCCAGGAAGGAGTGACCCTGCAAGTGCATCCAAATTTGCAATTCTCTCCTCTACCCTGAAGTCTCAGAGCCTGGGCATTTATGGTGATCTGGCACTGAGCCCGCCACCCCTTTATTGGCATCAAACATCCAAGGATCCAAGGCCTTTTCTGTGAGGCTACCATTTTCCTGTAGGCCTGCCCAAGAAATGCAACAATAGCTTCCTTTTGGTGAGCACTTAATTGATACCGCATTACTCTAGCATCTAAGAGTAACAGGAGAAGGTGGGTGTTTTAAGTCCCATTTTAAAGATGCACATACTGAGGCTAAGTCAGCACATTTATGGTTGTACAGGCAGAATCCAAACCCACGTCTGGCTTGCGTGACGACTCCTCTCTGAGCCATCACACTATAAACAGTCCTGGTTTCTAGATTGCCCTTCCCTGCTCTCATCCTTCACCACTCAGATAATCTCATAGAAGAGTGGTTCCCCAGAGCCTGCAGTCATTCCTTGGTTTAACCTGCAGGGCCTCCTCCTGCACTCAGGCAGCAACAAGGGGAAGCAAGGCCACAGGAGAAGGTCTTCAATCTGTAAGACCTCTGCTTCTGCCATCTCCCCTTCACTATCACCCCTCAGGCTGCCCTTGGCAATGGGAGGTGGCAAAGCACGGAAATGATATGAAAAAACATTCCCGAGACCCTGTTTCCGAGCCCTTCCAGCTGAAGTCCCTCAGCAATGCCTTCAAACATTTGGAAAATGCGATAACTGCCTTTGAGAAGATTCATCAGTGGGACGGTTCTGGAACCTTCTGTTTGCTGCAGGGCAAATTACTGCAAGAAAAGGAAAGCTTTCGTTCCCCTCTCCCTGAAAGAAATTTTACTTATTTTATTCTATTCCATTCTATCCTATCCTTTCTATTTTCCCAATGTAAAAATTTTTAATGTGAAACTGTCAGAAGAAGACATGCAGGATAAACCTTTATGACCCTGGACTAGGTGATGGTTTCTTAAATATGCCAACAGAACTTCAAGCAACAAATTAAAGTTGATAATTGAACTTCGTCAAAATTAAAAATTCTTAAGGGCACTTACAAGAATCTTAAACAGCTTTAAAAAGAAACAAAGGACTCATTCCTAAAAATGACTTAAATTCTGAAAAAGCAAACATAGTTGTGAAGAAAATACACATTTTATGACAGCCTGAAAGAATGGTTTCAGAGATCAAATTTATGATGTGACAGAGTTGTATCTTGTCAGCTTGTGTATTCTTTGGATATGCCAGCTCTGTGTTCACCAATATGGCAAGGACTCTGAGTCCCTAAGGAAGGTGGCAATAAATACAAGTTGAGAGACAGAGGGTTTCAATTGTTAACCGGTGCTCGGCTGGGCAATTTTTGGATGAGCCACTTAAGATTGCAGGACATTATTTTTAATTCATCCATTCAGTCTTTCACTCATTGTGACAGTCAAGTATTTATTAGGCACCTTCTGCTCTGAAATGTACTGTAGGATTTTAATTTATGAAGGAGACACGGACAGGCCAATGTCATGGAAAGAAGAATTTATGACATATATTTCCCAAGAGAAAGGAAAACACCACTCCAAGCAGGGCTACAGGGAAAGCTTAGGATGGGCAACAGGCAGAAGATAGGCGTGAGGGAAAAGCCAAGTCCGGGCCCGTCCTGGGGCTTCTGCAGGAAGAGGGTAGGGAAAAGAGCTTGGGGTTCACTAGACTGAACTGTTCCAGTGGGTTTTGGGCAATATGGGTGGGCTCTTGTTGCCTGGTACCTGGCGCTGGGATGGTTTAGGACACAGAAAATACTGACCTGGTGCATAAGAGTTAGATGAAGAGGTGGTTGGGGGCATAGACTTGGGATTGTTTGCTCTTCATGGGAAAGATGTGCTCCTGGCTAAGCCCTTTGTTATCTCTATAAATTGTCTAGCTCAGAAAGGGCGGGTTCCCCCAGAGTCTAAGACCCCCAAATGCCAGAGTATCAAGAATGCATAAAATAAGAAAATACATTTACTAGGAGTGATATCAGCAAAGAAGCAGAATCATTTCCAGCACCTGTCCCTCAAAAAATATCACTTTGAACAACCATCCATACATGAAATACCTTCACAAGGGCTAAGGAATCCAGGTGAGAGTTTGCAGCGCTTGAGTGCACACAGAAGCAAGAAAAGATGCATTGAAGAAGGCAGGAAGGACAGTTTCACATCACCCATATCCTATGGACGGAATGTCTGTGCTCTCCCAAAATTCATAGACTGAAACCTAATGTTAACTGTGACAGGAACAGAAGGTAGGGACTTTGAGAGACCTCATATCACCCACGTCCTATGGTCTGAATGTCTGTGTTCTCCCAAAATTCATAGGCTGAAACCTAATGTCCACTGTGATGGGAATTGAAGATAGGGCCTTTGAGAGACCTTTGGGAGGTGGAGCCCTCACATGTGAGATTGGTATCCTTATAAAAGAGCCAGGAGAGCTCCCCTGCTCTTTCTACCACGTGAGGACACAAGAAGTCAGCACTCTGCAATGCACCAGAACCTGACCGTGCCAGCACCCTGATTTTGGTCTGCAGCCTCCAGGACACTGTGTTCATAATCCTCTCAGTCTAGTATTTTGTTATAGCAGCCTGAATGGACTAAGGCACTGCACCACCCTCTCCAACCCCTTACAGGATAGCGTGGAAGTAGGAGGGTAAAGTGAGCACCCATCTTTGCTGTGTACCACAGCATCAAGCGTGGCCCAGTGAACCCCAGTCCTAGGCCAGCCTGTGTGGCCCCGGGCTCCAGGCCTGCCCCTAGGAACCGAGGTGCCAGGTCTCAAAGACTCAGGCTCCAGGTCCATCAATATGAACTCAGGCTCCAGGCAAACCTCCATGGATCTAGGCTCCATGCCTGCTCCTGTGGACTTTGGTGCCAAGCTAGTCCCTAAAGACTCAAGACCAGGTCCATACCAACACCAAACTTGCCTGAAGACTCAGGCTTTAAAACCACCCCAGCAGAAGGCTGGCTGCCACAGACCCAGGTTCCAGGACCATCCCTGCAGACTCAGGCTCCTAGCCTGACACTATGGACCCCAGCACCAGGTCACCTCTGTGGGCCAAGGATCCATTTCCACACCTGTGGACCAGTCTCCAGGCCCATTCCAGAATACTCAGGCCCCAGGTATACCCCTGGAGACCCAGTCTCCAAGCCTTGCCCTGTGGACCCCAGAACAAGACCATCTCCACAGACCCAGGATCCAGGCCCCACGCCTGTGAGACCAGGCCCGCCTTGGTGCACTCAGGCCCCAGGTACACCCCTGCAGATCCTGGCATCAGGCTGGCCCCAGTGGATCCAGTGCCAAGCCCACCTGCCAGAGACCTGACAAAATACCAGCCCTTTGAGGATTTCAGGAGTAAGCTGGCCTATAAAACTCATCAGCTGACCTGTCCAGAACCTCTGGACAGACTGACTTGTGAAGAGTTTTCCCTGCCTAAGCCAGTCTGTAAAGCCTGGGAGGAATGACTGCTTCTTCAAATACACAGAAGTCAACACAAGGCAATAAGTGTCATGAATAATCAGAGAAACACAATACCACCAAAGCAAGAAAATAAAGCACTAGTAACTGATTGTAAAGTATGAGAAATCTATGGACTGTCTGACAAAGAACTCAAAATAATCATCCTAAAGGAGTTCAGTGAGCTATAAGAGGAACAGATTAACAACTAAACAAAATCAGGAAAACAATAGATGAACAAAATATGAAGTTTAACAAAGAGAAACAATTTTTTAAAAAACCAAACAATTTTTGGAGCTGAAGAATACAATGACTGAACTGAAAAATTCAAAAGAGAATTTTAACATTAAATAAGCAGAAGAAAGAATCAGCAGCTCAAAGATAAGTCAGCTGAAATTACCAAGTCAGAGAAATAAAAAACGCATAAAAGATTTATAGGACAACATCAGCAAACCAATATACTATTAAAGTCCGAGAAGGAATACAGAAAGGGTCAGGAAGTTTATTTTAAAAAATAATGAGAGCAAATTTCCCAAATCTGGAGAGGTAGATGAACATCCAAATCCATGAATCCCAAAGAACTCCAAATAGACTAAAGACAAAGAGACCATCACCAAAACATATTATAATCAAATTCTCATAAGTTAAAGACAAAGAGAGAATTTTGAAAGAAGCAAGAGAAAAGTGACTTGTCATGTACAAGATAGCCTATAAGGCTATCAGTGGATTTCTCATAAAAAATCTTACAAGCCAGGAGAGAGTGGGAAAATACATTCAAAACATTAAAAAAAAAAAAAACCAAGCTGCATCACTAGGGACTTCCCTGCCAGTCCAGTGGTTAAGAATCTACCTGCCAATGCAGGGGACATAGGTTCCATTCCTGGTTCAGGAAGATTTCACATGCCTTGGGGCAACTAAGCCTGTGCACCGCAGCTACGGAAGCCCACATGCCCTAGAGCCCATACTCTTTAACGAGAGAAGTCACTGCAATGAGAAGCCCATGGACTGCAACTAGAGTAGCCCCAACTCGCCACAACTGCAGAGAGCCCACACACAGGAATGAAGAAGACCCAGCACAGCCAAAAACAAATAAATAAAAGATTTTAAAAAGTGGTGCTGGGGGAAATGGACAGCCACATGTACAAGAATGAGGTTAGAACACTTGCTAACATCATACGTAAAAATAAACTCAAAATGGATTAAAGACCTAAATGTAGGAAAACATAGCCAGAACACTCTTTGACATAAATTGAAGCATGATCTTTCTAGACCCACCTCCTAAAGTAAAAACAAAAATGAAAGTACAAACAAACAAACAAATGGGATCTAATTAAACTTAAAAGCTTTTGCATAGCGAAGAAAACCATAAATAAACAAAAAGACAACCCTTGGAATGGGAGAAACTATTTGCAAGTTAAGCAACGGACAGGGGATTAATCTCCAAAATATACAAACAGTTCATGCAGCTCTATAAAAAAAAAAAAAAAANCCTTGGGGCAACTAAGCCTGTGCACCGCAGCTACGGAAGCCCACATGCCCTAGAGCCCATACTCTGTAACGAGAGAAGTCACTGCAATGAGAAGCCCATGGACTGCAACTAGAGTAGCCCCAACTCGCCACAACTGCAGAGAGCCCACACACAGGAATGAAGAAGACCCAGCACAGCCAAAAACAAATAAATAAAAGATTTTAAAAAGTGGTGCTGGGGGAAATGGACAGCCACATGTACAAGAATGAGGTTAGAACACTTGCTAACATCATACGTAAAAATAAACTCAAAATGGATTAAAGACCTAAATGTAGGAAAACATAGCCAGAACACTCTTTGACATAAATTGAAGCATGATCTTTCTAGACCCACCTCCTAAAGTAAAAACAAAAATGAAAGTACAAACAAACAAACAAATGGGATCTAATTAAACTTAAAAGCTTTTGCATAGTGAAGAAAACCATAAATAAACAAAAAGACAACCCTTGGAATGGGAGAAACTATTTGCAAGTTAAGCAACGGACAGGGGATTAATCTCCAAAATATACAAACAGTTCATGCAGCTCTATAAAAAAAAAAAAAAAAATCAAACAATGAGGAGAAAATCGAAATAGATATTTCTCCAAAGAAGACATACAAATGGCTAAGAAGCACATGAAAAGATGCTCAACATCCCTGTCAGAGAAATGCAAATCAAAACTACAATGTAGTATCACCTCACAGCAGTCAGAATGGCCAACATCAAAAAAATCTACAAACAATAAATGCTGAAGAGGGTTTGGGAAAAGGAATTCTCCTACAGTTAGTGGAAATGTAAACTGATATTGCCACTATGGAAAACAGCATGGATGTTCCTTAAAAAACTAAAAATAGGACTCCCAAATGATCCAGCAACCCCACTCTTGGGCAGATATCTAGAGAAAACCATAATTTGAAAAGATACATACACCCAGTGTTCAATGAAGCACTATTTACAACAGCCAAGACATGGAAGCAACCTAAACATCCATTCACAGAGTAATGGTTAGAGAAGATGTAGTATACATATATACAGTGAAATATTACTTGGCCATAAAAAAGAATGAAATAATGCCATCTGCAGCAACATGGATGGACCTAGAGACTGTCATACTGAGTGAGTAAATTAGACAGAGACAAACATCATATGATATTGCTTGTATGTGGAGTCTAAAAAAAAAGGTAAAAATGAACTTATCTATAAAACAGAAATAGAGTACAGATGTAGAAAACAAACTAATGGCTACCAAGGGGTAAGGGGGGAAGGGGGAATAAACTGGAAGATTAAAAAAAATACAAATAGAAAACTACAATATATGAAATACACACTACAATATGTAAAATAGATAACTAGGAAGAACCTACTGTATAGCACAGGCAACTCCGCTAAAGACTCTGTAATGGCCTATATGGGAAAAGAATCTCAAAGAGCGAGGATGTATCTATATGTAGGGCTTCCCTGGTGGCTCAGACAGTAAAGAATCTGCCTGCAATTCAGGAATCCCACATTTGATCCCTGGGTCAGGAAGATCCCCTGAAGGAGGGAATGGCTACCCACTCCCATATTCTTTACTGGAGAATTCCATGGACAGAGAAACCTGGCAGGCAATGGTCAGTGGGGTCACAGAGAACTGGACAAGGCTGAATGACCAACATTTTCAATTTTTCACTTTCATATGTGTATATATAACTGAGTGGCTATGCTGTGTACCTGAAACTTGTACAACACTCTAAATCAACTATACGCCAATAAAAAAATTTTCTTAACAAAATTAAAACAATACCAACCAAAGTTACTATATCCAGCAAAGTTGTCTTTCAGAAATTAAAAAAAGATAAAAGACTCCCACATTTAAAAAAAATTATTTAAATTAAAAAGCTGAAGTCCATCACCAGCAGACCAACCTTGTAAGAAATGGTAAAAGGAGTTCTTCCGGTAAAAGTTAAAGGACACTAAGCAACAACATGAAAACACATGAACATATGAAATTCACTGTAAAGGTAAGAATATACTCTAGTACTGTAATGGTGGGATATACATCATTTTTAACTCTAGTATAAAAGTTAAAAGACAAAGCATTTTTTAAAACTATAGCTATAATAATTTGCTAATGGGTATACAATATTACAAATGTACTGTGCAGCATCAAACATAAAATGAGGAGGAGGAAAGGTAAAATGTAGAGTTTCTGTATGTGGTTAAAGTTGTTACCAGCACAAAATGGACTATAATAAACAGAGGAAGTCTTATATAAGTCTCATGGTAATCACAAAGAGAAAACCAACAAGGGAATTACAAAGCAATAAAAAAGTAACAAAACGGCAATAGTAAGTCCTTACCTATTAACAATTATTTTAAATACAAATGGATTACATTTTCCAATCAGAAGATAGAGTGTATGAAAAGACACAATTAAATACAAAAAAACAGATTAAGAAATATAATTTAACTCGATGCTGTTTACAAGAGGCTCATTTTAGCTTTAAATATATACACAGGATGTAAGTGAAGGTGTAGAAAGAGATGTTTCATGCAAGTGGTAACCAAAACAGAGCAGACAAACCTACTATCAAGACGAAATAGACTTTAAGTGAAAAATTATCACAAGAGACAAAGAAGGTCACTATATAGGGAAAAAGAGGTCAGTTCATTAACAGGATAAAACAACTGTAAATGTATATGCAGTCAACAATGAACTACCTGAATATTTAAAACAAATATTAATAAACCAGAAGGATAAATAGAAAGCAATAAAATAATAAAAGGGAACTTAAATATTTCACTTCAACAATGCATAGACGGTCCAAACAGAAAATCAGTAAAGAAACATTGGACTTGAGCTACAATTTAAATGAAATGGAACTAACAGACATAAATAGTACATTTTATCCAACAGCAGCAAAACACACATTCTTTTCAAGTGCACAGAGAATGCTCCAGAACAGATCATATGTTGAGCCACAAAACACATCCTAACACATTTAAGAAGTTTGAAATCGTGTCANATGGAACTAACAGACATAAATAGTACATTTTATCCAACAGCAGCAAAACACACATTCTTTTCAAGTGCACAGAGAATGCTCCAGAACAGATCATATGTTGAGCCACAAAACACATCCTAACACATTTAAGAAGTTTGAAATCGTGTCAGATGTCTTTTCTAACCACAATGTAGAAATCAATAGAAAAGTAGAAATCAAGAATAGAAAACTGGAAAATTCACAAATATGGAAAGCTGACAGCATGATTCTGAACAAAGAAGTTAAAAAAGAAATAAAAATTATCTTGAAAGAAATGGAAATGAAACACAACATACAGAAACTACGGGAAGCAGCAAAAGCAGCTGCAAAGGAAAGTTATAAAGATTGCTGCTGTTCAGGCTCTAAGTCATATTCTACTCTTCGAGAGCCCATGGACTGCAGCACACCAGGACTCCCTGTCCTTCCCTGTATCTCCTGGAGTTTAAACGCATGTCCACCGAGTCAGAGACAGCATCCAACCGTCTCATCCACCCGCTTTTCCTCCTGCCCTCAATCTTCCCCAGCATCAGGGTCTTTTCCAAAGAGTCAGCTCTTCACATCAGATGGCCAAAGTATTGGAGCTTCAGCTCCAGTAGAGATAAATGTTTACATTAAGAAAATAGACCTCAAACAATCTAACTTTTACATCTCAAGGAACTAGAAAAAGAAGAATAAAGACCAAAGTTAGCAGAAGGATGGAAATAATAAATATCACAGAAAATTTTTTAAAAAGAATAGGAAAAAACAAAAATAAAACATACTGGATTTTTTTTGAAATAAAAAAATTAACAACTATTCAGCTAGACTAAGAAAAAAGGGGAAAGATGAAAATAAACAAAACTTTAAACGAAAGACAAGGTATTACAACTAATCCCATTGCTGCGTACCACAACTAAGTGCAACCAAATAAATAAATATTAATAGACAACAACAAAAAAAAACTAACTGTTCATTTCAGGCAATTCACTGAAAAATCATTTGCGTCAGTAAGAAAATAAACAAACAGAAACAATAGCTAAACTCTTGGCAATATACCAAACAGCCAGCGCTCACACCTAAGGAGAGGATTTTTTACTTTTCAACCAGCTACTCTGACGCTGGTCGACTCTGGTGGCATTGTTGGCGTTTGCTCCAGGCCACCATCCAGCGCAGGGAGGAGCCCCAGGAAGAGCTGGCATGGAACACACCACCTGGAAAGCAGCTGCCATGCATGAAGCACCAAACAGAAGTCTAGGCCAAGGAGAGACAGAGTCCTGGGTGATGCTCCTTTGCTATCGGCTTCTGTCTTTGATCTTCAAGATAGAGCATAGGAAGTTGTAGAGCTGGAACACAGCTCTCCAAGGAACATGACTAATCCTTGAATCACACCCACCAAGGTCCTAGCAAAGCAGCACATATAATTTGTGGATCCCAGAGGAAAATGAAAATGTGGGGTCCCTTTTCTGAAAATTATTAAAAATTGCAAGACAGCAATAGCAGATTATTAAACCAAGCTCAGGGCTCTGGGTGAATGCACAGGTGAGATGTCCAGGAACGGGCCTGGGTCATGGGCAACAAGGTGGGAGGCAGGGAGCACTGAGCCAGGAGCCCACAGCTCAGGGTTTGGTCCTCACTCTATCACATGCTTGCTGTGTGACTATGCGTGAGTCACTCAGTGTCTCTGGGTCATCTGAAAATCCAAGACAAAGAACAAAGATATAAGAAAAATATGTTATCAAATCTAGTTTACCATTTATAAAATCAGTCTTTTAGGAATCCACATTTCTATAAACATGTACATAATCAGCCTTGAAAAAGCTTTATTTTTAACCAACATCCATTCTTTACCTGCCACTGTGCCAGGTTCTGGGGACAATGATTAAGGACATTCACTTCTTTAAGGGACCCACACTGTACAAATCCCCTTACCCAGTTGTGGGGCTACAATGTCAATAAGCAGAATATATCCATCAAAGATGTCTGTCTTTCAAAGGTAATATTATTCTAATATTATTCTAATCTTGAAAGCTTTCTGGAATTGCCTTCAGAATCAAGGTTAAACCACCAAGAAAGTTTCAACCTCATTGTATTAATCACTCCTATTTTTGGACCATTTACTATGCTACCTGGTTTGATTACCCATCTTGTTTAATATTTTTCATTCACAATGATCTGGAGCCATTCAAAAAATGTAACCCATGCTCAGAGAAGTTTTTAAAACGTAAAATTTGTTTAGTGTTTTACACTTTGCCAAGTAAATCCTGGAGAAGGAAATAGCAACCCACTCTAGTATTCTTGTCTGGAGAATTCCACTGGTGGGCTACAGTCCATGGGGTCATAAAGAGTCAGACAGGACTGAGTGACTATCACTCACTCATTCAAGTAAATCCTAAGTAATTCTCCTTTGTCACAACAATAGAAGTGCTAGTTTTATCTCCATTTTACATATGAGATTTGTGTCTAGTAAAAATAGCCAAAGGAAGATACAAATTAGCCCTGGAATCAATTATTCTAAAATGTCAAAATGTTTTGAGAAATTACAATATCACAGGACTATGTTTACAGTGTCAGTGTGACAACTTCAAAGAGAAACCACTAAAATCAGGTATGAGTTCTGGTTGACACTCTTTTTTAAAACTTCATTTATTTAATTTTTTTTTTAATTTTTGGCCATGCCACTCAGCCTGTGGCATCTTAGTTCCCCAACCAGAGATCAAACCTGGGTCCTCTGCAATGAAAGCACAGAGTCTTAACTGGACTGCCAGGGAAGTCCCTACAGTTACAGTCTTTTAATCACACTCATACATCAACAATCCAGTAGGTGTGAAACACAAGATGCATTGGAATAGCTGTTTTGCAACAATAGAATTCTTCCTCTAAGCAAAACCTTAGACAGAAGTCCCATGGTGTAGTGGTTGAGTTGCTGAGTCATGTCTGACTCTTGCATCCCCATGGATTGCAGCTTGCCAGGCTCCTCCATTCCTGGGATTCTCCAGGCAAGAATATTGGACTGGGTTGCCATTTCCTTCTCCAGAGGTTCTTCCCTATCCAGGACTCAAACCCTGGTCTCCTGCACTGCAGGCAGATTCTTTACCAATTCAGCTACAAGGGAAGCTAGAAGTCCAATAAGTTACGTAAAACCTGAGCTGATTGGATTACAACCAAGTAGGGCAGCCCCTGCTAACCCTGGCTGTTCCCCACCTTCTGCCCCTTCCCCCTCGCCCTAGTCCTTGGACCTCTGGGGCCCTCAGAGCACTCAGAAAATCATTAGAGAATTTGCACCAATCTGTGAAAAAATTAATTCTAAAATGTTAGGTTTAGGACTTCCCTGGTGGTCCAATGGCTAAGACTCCATACCCTCAATGCCAAGGGTTCAATCTCTGGTCAGTGAACTAGATCCTGCATGCCACAACTAAGACCTGGCACAGCTAAATAAATAAATAAGTATTAAAAAAAAAAAAAAAAAAAATGTCAGGTTTGACTAGGGAAAGTAGCTTGATTCAAAAAGCAGACAATGCAGAGAAGTAATGATCAGTTAATAGGAAAAAACACCACAGATTAAAATTAAACCTATTTTGAAAGTGAAGTTGCTCAGTCGTGTCCGACTCTTTGCGATCCCATGGACTGTAGTCTACCAGGCTTCTCTGTCCATGGGATTTTACATTCCTGGAGTGCAAAAAGTATAGCTAAAACGCGCCTGCAAACAGGCGCATATGTTCTTGCCCATGCTTCTGCTACGGCAGGAGTCACGTCAGAGGCAGTTTTGTGACTCTCCACAATTGTGGTTCACGCTGAAAACAGTGGCACACAGCCCACTGCAACTTGTGACAAGAACAACAATTTCTCATTTTCCATATCGCTCCTGAAGGGCGGAGGCGGTGAGCAGGCAGACCCAGCAACACGGGACCAACAGATCCAAGTGGTCACTGCTGGACTCTGACTACTGTCTTTCCTTAGCGGGCTGGCCGGGGGTGATGAGATTTCGGTTCACCCGGGCTCAGGGCCCTCTCTGCTGCCTCCTCAGCAGGCATTTGAGTCCCTGAGGAGATGTGCTCTTTAACTGACTTTTATGGGAACAGCAGAGTTTCAGACAGACTGGGAGCAGAAGTCAAGACCCACCAAACCTTAAGAGACACAGACATGTGATTAGAATTACAAGATTAATTTGAAAGGGTGTCCTGGTCGGGGCTGGGGTGGGGACCGCAGGAGGAAGAGCTTAGTGCTTGGAACTTGGCCCCAGAACAAAAATGTTGGCTTTCTGATTTGCCTGCCGTGCCTTTATGAGCCCAGATGATAAAATAATGCAAATCAGAGTCATATACCTTGTGCTAAGTATGCTTACTATGCATTCCTCTCTTTAATCTTCACAAAAGCCTTCACAGGAGCCAGGTACTTGGTCCCATNGCTTTCTGATTTGCCTGCCGTGCCTTTATGAGCCCAGATGATAAAATAATGCAAATCAGAGTCATATACCTTGTGCTAAGTATGCTTACTATGCATTCCTCTCTTTAATCTTCACAAAAGCCTTCACAGGAGCCAGGTACTTGGTCCCATTTTACCATCAGCTAAGGGGCCTGAGGTCCAGGGAGACCGGGGAGCCTGTGTCACAGCTCAGTGAGTAACTGCACTGAGATGCTAACCTGATTCCTAGGTCTGCGCTCTTGATCTCTAACGCCATGCTGCTTGCTACCCTGGACGGCAGACTCTGATCTCTTAGTCTGATTGCGGAAAGTGGAGGGCAGTCAAGCAGGAAGACAGTCTCTCCAACTTTTCAATCCTGAGACCTTTTAAAACCCAGACACATGGATGCAGGTGTCAGGCCTGGAGCCAGCCACCAACCCATCCTGGCTCCCCAATGTCACTGTGCATCCACAGGGACCCAGGNACATAATAAATTATATTAAATGTATATGTTCAAACACCACAATTAAAAGGCAGAGACTGTCATATTGGGGACAAGGGGGAAGCAAGTACCCAACTACTAAATGTTGTCTACAAGAAACCCACTTACGTTTAAAGACACAGATAGATTAAAAGGATGGAAAATATACTCCATGCAAAGAGTACTCAGAAGTAAGCTGTAGTAGCTATACTATATAAAACAGTAGATTTCAGAAAAAGCAATATTATCAGAGATTGCTACTGTTCTTCAGTCACTCAGTCACATCCAACTCTTTGCAACCCCATGGACTGCAGCATGCCAGGTCTCCCTGTCCCTCACCATCTCCCAGAGTTTGCCCAAGTTCACACCCATTGCATCAGTGATGCCCTCCAGCCATCTCATCCTCTGACATCCTCTTCTCCTTCTGCCCTCCATCTTTCCCAGCATTAGGGGTTTTTCTGATGAGTTGTCTGTTCGTATCAGATCAGCAAAATACTGGAGCTTCAGCATCAGTCCTTCCAATGAATATTCAGGATTGATCTCCCGTACAACTGACTGGTTTGATCTCCCTGCTGTCCAAGGGAATCTGAGGAATCCTCTAGCACCACAGTTTGAAGGCATCAATTCTGTGGCATTCTGCCTTCTTTATGGTGCAGTTCTCACAACCACACATGGCCACTGGAAAGACCATAGCCTTGACTATATGGACCTTTGTCAGCAGAGTAATGTCTCTGCTTTTCAACACACTGTCTAGGTTTGTCAATCACTTTCCTGCTCAGAAGCAATTGCCTTCTGATTGCATGGTTGCAGTCACTGTCCACAGTGATTCTGGAGCCCAAGAAAAGGAAATCTGTCACTACTTCCGCCTTTTCCCCTTTTTGCCATGCAGCAATGGGGCCAGATGCCATATCTTCATTTTTTTTTTTTTAATATTTAGTCTTAAGCTGGCTCTTTCACTCTCCTCCTTCACCCTCGTCAAGAGGTTCTTTAGTTCCTCTTCACTTTCTGCCATTAGAGTGGTATCATTCACATATCTGATGTTGTTGATGTTTCTCCCACCTATCCTGATTCTAGCTTGTAACTCATACAGCCTGGCATTTCTCATGATGTGCTCAGCATATAGGTTAAACAAACAGGGTTTCAGCAGACAGCCCTGTATGACTCCTTTCTTGAGATTAAACCAATCAGTTGTTCCACACAAGGTTCTAACTGTTGCTTCTTGATCTGCACACAGGTTTCTCAGGAGACAGGTAAGATGGTCTGGTATTCCCATCTAAGAGCTTTCCACAGTTTGTCATGATCCACAACATCAAAGGCTTTAATGGAGTCGATGAAACAGAGATAATGTTTTTCTGAAATTCCCTTGCTTTATCTATAATCCAGCAAATGCTGGTAATTTGATTTCCAGTTCCTCTTTCTATTCTAAACCCAATTTGGACTTCTGGAAGCTCTTGGTTTGTATAATGCTGAAGACTAGCATGCAAGATTTTAAGCATGACCTTACTAGCATGGGAGATGAGAGAGACTGTCAGATGGTTAGCACATTCTTTGGTACTACCTTTCTTGGGAATTGGGGTAAAGAATTGACCTTTACCAGTCCTGTGGTCACTACTGGGTTTTCCAGATTTGCTGATGTAATGAATGCAAAATCTTGATGGCATCATCCTTTAGAGATCTGAATAGTTCTTCTGGAATTTCATCACATCCACTAAATTTAACAGCAGTGCTTCTTAAGGCCCACCTGACTTTGCATTCCAGAATGTCTGGCTCTGGGTGACTAACCACACCATCATAGTAATCTGGTTCATTAGTATCTTTCTAATACAGTTCTTCCATATATTCTTTCTATCTCATCTTGATCTCTTCAGTGTCTACCAGGTCTCTACCATTTTTATCCTCTATCATGCAGAATGCTCCCTTGGGCAGAATGCTCCCTTGATGCTTCCAATTTTCCTGAAGAGATCTCTACTCTTTCCTCTTTTGTTTGCTTCTATTATTAAGCACTGTTCATTGAAGAAGGTCTTCTTGTCTCTCCTAGCTATTCTTTGGAACTCTGCGTTTAATTGGATGTATCTTTCCCTCTCTCTCCTGCTTTGTACTTCTCTTCGTTGTTCTTCTAAGCTCCTCAGCTAACCACTTTGTCTTCTTGCTTTTTTCTTTGTGATGGTTTTGTTCACCACCTCCTGTACAATATTGTAGACCTCTGTGCATAGTCCATAGATCTTCAGGCACACTGTTAACTAGATCTAGTCCTTTGAATCTATTCATTACCTCTACTGTGAATTCAAATAGGATTTAAATCATACTTGGCTGGCCTATTGTTTTTCCCAGTTTTCTTTAGCTTAAGCCTGAATTTTGCTATTAGAAGCTGATGATCTGAGTCACAGTCAGCTCTAGGTCTTATTTTTGCTGACTGTATACAGTTTCTCCATCTTCAGCTACAAAGAATGTAATCAATTTGATTTCAGTATTGACCATTTGGTGATGTCCATGTGTAAAGTTGTCTCTTGTGTTATTGAAAAAGGGTATTTGCTATAACTAGTGCATTCTCTTGGCAGAATTCAGTTAGTCTTTGTCCTGCTTCATTTTGCCCTGTTATCAGAGATTACATGAGATTAAAGAAGGACATCTCATAATAATAAAGAAGTGACCTCTTTATAAGAAGCAAAAATTAGTAGAAGTGAAATGAAATAGGTAAGTACACAATTATACTTGGAGATTTCAACACTCCTTTCTCAGTAATCATTAGAACAAACAGAAAATCAGTAATTATCTAGAATACTTGATAACACTATTGACCAACTTGATGTAATTGATCTGTTACTTCACTCAACAATAGTAAGATTATACATCATTTTTAAAGGTACACAGATCATTTTCCAAGATAAACTAAATTCTGAGCCATAACATAAGTCTCAATAAATTTAGAAGGACTGGAATCATGCAAAGTACTTTATTCGAATGTAATGCAATTCACACAACTAAAAATCAATTATAGAAATACATTTAGAAAGTTATCAAATACTCAAAATTCTTAAAACTTGCTTCTAAAGAACACAAGTCAAAAAAAAAAAAAAAGTATTTTGAATTGAATGAAAATGAAAACACACCATAACAAAACTTATGAGATACAGTCAAAGCAGTGATTAGAGGAAATTTGTATTATTAAATGCTTACTTTAGGAAAGAAAAGTTTCAAATCAATTAACTAAGCATCCACCTTAAGAAAGCAAAAACAAAAGCAAATTAAACCCAATGAAAGCAAAAGGAAAGAAACAGCAAAAGAGCAGACATCAATGAAATAGAAGAAATACAAGTAAAAATTTTAAAACAATTAAGAAAATCAATAAAGTCAAAAGATGGTCATTTTAATAAAGAAACACTATGAATAACTCTATGTCAATATGTTAGACAATTTAAATAGTCAAATTCCTGGGAATATATAAGCTTCCAAAGCCCACTAAAAAACTAAGACAACCAGAATAGCCCAACATTTGTTAGTTTTTAAGTAAACTTGTAGTTGTGATTCTTCTCACAAATAAAACTCCAAGTAGTGAACTCTACTACATTTACTACATTTTAAAGGAAGAAGTAATACCCATTTTACACAAACTTTATCTACCTGATAAAGGACACATATGAAAAACAGCTAATATTGCCTATAATGGTGAAAGACAGTGTTTTATCCCTACGATTGAGAACAAGACAATAATGTTCACTCTTACTATTTCTATTCAATATTAAATTGGAATACCTAGGCAAAGATATTAAGCAACAAAAAGAAATAAAATGCATAGAGACAATATGATCATCTCTGGAGAAAAACATAAAGAATATACAAAAAAGCTGCTAGAAATGAAGTTCAACATAAAATATTGCAACAGTTGGAAACTGAAACTGAAAAACAATACCATTTATAATGGCATCAAATGTATTATTATGGGGATATTTAACAGTTAAAAAAAAAATTCAAGACCAATGCACCTAAAATTAACAAAATACTGCCAAGAGAAATGAAAGATGACCTAAGAAAATGGAGAGAGAGATCATGTTCATTGATCAGAAGACTCACTATTGTTAAGCAGTCAGTTATCTTGGACTTAATCCGTGATTTAAAGGAAATGCCAATAAAATTTCAGAAGACATTTTTTGGTAGAAATTTATAAGCTGATTTGAATATTTATGTGGACATGCAAAGGATCTGAAGTAGCCATGACAATTTTGATAAAGAACAAGTTGGAGGAATTATATCATCCGATTTAGAGACATACTAATAAAATCTAGTAAATAAGATAGTGTGATACTGACAATGAAATTAATAGGGACTCCAAAAACAGACCCCACACACATGGTCAAGTAAGACAAAAGTATGAGGATAATTCAATGGGAAAAGACAGTCTTTTCAACAAACTGTGCTGTAATAACTGGATATTCATATGCAAGAACATGAAATTCAACCCTTATCTTATGCCTCATACAAAAATTAACTTCAAATGGATCACAGACCTAAATGTAGACTCAAAACTACGAAACTTCTAGAAGAAAACATAAGGCAAAATGCTTATGACTTTGAGTTAAACTAAGACCTTTTAGGGAGGCTAAATTAAGCAGAACCATTAAAGAAATACTTGAAAAATTGGACTTCATCAAAACTTAAAACTTTAGTCTTTCAAAGAGTGCTCAAAAATTTAAAACCAAGCCGCAGACTGGGAAAAACGTTTATAAAACATATATTTGTTCTGAACTCAAGTTCATAAAAAAACACTTAAAACTCACTAATAAAAATAAGCCAATAAAAATAAGACGATCTGACCAGACTGTTTACAAAAGAAATATGTAAATGGCAAATAAACAAATGAAAATATGTTCAACATTATTAGTCACTAAGGAAAAGCAAATTAAAACCACAAGAAGATACCACCAGTGACATGCCTGCCAGGATAGCTGAAAGCAGAAGTACCAAGCACACTACGGTAGGCAGTGACTGGAACATGCAAGTCTTCATTACTGTTCTTTTACACAGCTAATGCTTGTCCCGCCTTCCACCTATTTCCTTCATAGACACATTTTCTGATCATTCTTTACACTGCTTTTAGCTAAAACAGTAGTCATTTTTTCCCTCACTTAAAAAAAAATATTTATTTATTTGACCGCACTGGGTCTTAGTTGCAGCGCATGGAATCTTTGGTTGTGACATGCAGACTTTTAGTTGCAGCATGTGAGAGCTCATTCCCTGATTGAACTCAGGCCCCCTGCACGGGGGGCATGGAGTCTTAACCCTGGACCACCAGGGTAGTCCCCTTCCCTCATTCCTGATTATAACTCTAAGATACCATTCTATTCTCTTCTGATCTCTGGTGTTGGTATTGAAAAATCCGCTGTCATTCTAACCACTGTTACTTTGTATGTGATCTCTTCTCTCTCTTTGTTTTACAGGTTTTCTCCCTTTATTTAGTATTTAATGTTCATACAAGAAGTATCTAGGTGTGGGGTTAGCCAGCTTGGGGTTTCCTGGAATTCTTCCATTGAGGGTTCACAGCTTTAATCAGTTCAGAATTATCATCTATTTTCTCCTCAAATATTTCCTCTAATTCTTTCTCTCTTAGCTCCCTCTGGAACTTTTATTAGCTTTGTATTGGACGTTTTCATTATTTAAATTCCCTTTCATGTTTTCCATTTTGTCTCTCCGTGCTGTTTCTCTCCTCCAGTAAGCTAATTCAGTGTAATCACTGAGATTTGTGTTCAGTGAGTATATGTCAGGGACTTGCCTGGTGGTCCAGTGGCTAAGACTCATGCTCCCAATGCAGGGGACTGGGGTTTGATCCCTGGTCAGGGAACCAGATCTCACAAGCTGCAACCAAGAGTCTGCATGCTGCAAAGGAGACTGAAGATCCCACGTAACTAAGACCTGATGCAGCCAAATAAATCTTTCTTTAAAAAAAAAAAAAAATAATATATATATATATATATATATANGGTGGAGCGGGGTGAAGGGGAGGGCGGGTTGCACAAAACCACAGCACCTCCAGGTGTTCACGGGCCGAGCTGCAGGGCTGAGGAGGGCAGGAGCCTGGGCGGGGATGGGACCACAGCCTCGCGGAAAAGGGGGACAGGAAATACATTTTGGCAGACCTGCACTGGCCATGCTACCGCCTGCTTTATCTGCTCGCAGATCCTAGTGGGCAGGGAGCCCTGTGGCCGCCAGCTGCGCTGCCAGCTTGCGAGCGTTAGTGGTGCCCACAGCCCGTAGAACAGGGTCCAAACTCCCAGGCTCGACCTTCACAGGCCACGAGCCCCGCTGGTCCACGGCGTGCCACCCTCACTTCCCACCTTCTGCTTTGGCACCCGCCCGCCTCCACTGCTCCTGCCCTCCCCCTGGGAGGCCTGCTCCGGTCCCCCCAGCTGAACAAAGTTGTCTGGCATGCCACGCACACAGCCCGTATCACCACCGATCACGTCAGCAGAGGCTTATCTACATGGCTCANCACCCTCACTTCCCACCTTCTGCTTTGGCACCCGCCCGCCTCCACTGCTCCTGCCCTCCCCCTGGGAGGCCTGCTCCGGTCCCCCCAGCTGAACAAAGTTGTCTGGCATGCCACGCACACAGCCCGTATCACCACCGATCACGTCAGCAGAGGCTTATCTACATGGCTCATCTCACCATCTCAGTTGTCAAGTCAGTGAGGCTGGGTCTCCTTGAGGGAGAATGAGCCCAGCTAGGGAGAAGAGAGCTAGTGCCTGTAGAGGGGCAAGGTCTGGGTTCAGATCTCAGTGCTCCCACTCAGCTGTATGGGCACCCGTGTCATTTCTCCGGGGCTCAGTTTCATTATCTGTAAAATGGGATGATGTAAACCGAGTACCTATTAAATTGCCACACACTGGGGATTATCTTGCTAATGCACATAAGACAGACGACAAACCAGGCAGCTGCTTTTGTACCCTGCGTGTGCATGCACGTGTGCTAAGTCACGTCAGTCGTGCCCAGCTCTTGTGACCCTATGGACCATACATAGCCCGCCAGGCTCCTCTCTGTGGAATTCCAGGCAAGAACACTGGAGTGGGCTGCCATGCCCTCCTCCAGGGGATCTTCCCAATCCAGAGATCGAACCTGCATCTCTTAAGTCTCCTACACTGGCAGGCAGGCTCTTTACCACTAGCACCTCCTGGGAAAGCCACCCAGCCTGTGGTAGGTACAAAGTCCGTACCTACTACAGGCTAGTAGAGCTCATCTTGCCGTTGGGTAGGAACTCTATAGTCAGTGAGTTGGGAAGGGCAGGAACAGGGTGAAGAAACGGGGTCGGGGGTGGGCACAGGAGGCCTCAGCAGCACTCTGGGGCTGGGAGGCANTATATATATTTCACATTTCTAGAAGGCCTATTCATTATTTTGCAAACTTTTCATCTTTATTTACAGTGTCTTGATCTTCCCTCCGGACTTGATTCCTTCTATTATATTTTTAAGCATTTTTTGCATACTTTCCCCCCTCTCTTTACTTGTGCCGTTATTAGCTCAAGTTCAAGGGACTGGAATCTTGCTGTTTGTTGTGTCTGCTAACTCTTGCTCACAGCAAATTATTTCATTGTATGTTTCCTAATTTTTTAAACTCATGAGCTCATCTTTAATGAGGCTCATTTACTGAGAAGGCACAGTGAGGCCTGTGTTGGAGAATCACTGCTGGGTGATTCAGGAGGGCAGACATTCCAGGGGTGTTCACTCTGGGACAGATTATTATGTTTATTTCTCTGCTTGGAGTTTTCCTGAGCCTTGCAGAGATATTTGCATGCTTTCTGAGTGGAGTAAAGACATGTTTTGGACCCAAAGCCCAAGGGCAAGCCCAGGGCTTCATTTTTCTCTAGGGAGACTGTTTCCTTCCATTCGAGCTAAGCCAGCTTCCTCGTCTCCTTGTGCCAAGAGCCAGATTTCCTCTAATCCCCCTTTCCACTGAGAGTTCAGCTCTTCAGATGTCTGACTTAAGACTTCTCAGGATTCCAAGACCTTGTCTCCTGTCCTCAACTGGGTTTCAAGCCCAAGCCCCCAAGGTCTACTGGGAGCAAAAACAGATTCCCAGGTCAGCTCATGGGCTCCCACGACTCTGATTTTCAGTCTCCTCCTCGTTTCAAAGACTCATGGCCTTGGCCGTGGAGCTTCCAAGGGTCACATGCATCCTGAGTTCACTGTGTGTTTGGGATAGGAGGGATTTCAAGTCTCTGAGTCCATCGTCTTTCTGGAAAAAGAACTCTCCTCCTCCACTTATTCACGTGGCCGCCTCCCAAAAAACATAATTTGAGAGTCATTCTCTGACTGTTTACACAGCTCTGAAACACATTAGTTTAGCTGAAGCATTCGGCCAATCATCCAGATGTTTTCATCTGCACGATGCCAAATATCCAGATGCGCCTCCAATTCATCTGCTATTTCCAAGCAAAACAAACTTACATTATTAAGCACATCACTATTTCACAAACTCAGAGATCCTGTGGCTATAATCCTGTCCCTCATTTGCTGAGACTAGTTATATTACAGCCCATGACTTCTCTTCAATCACACTGTCTTCTAATGCTGTCATTCTTTTCCTTGTTGTTACTGTTCTTCCCCCCACCCCCATAATACAGTATTGAGGTCAATAAGTATTTATTAAATGTTTGGTGGAGGGTGAAAAGAATATCCCCCCACTCTGCTCCTGGGGGATATTAAAATCTAGCTGTATTTATTTATTTGTTCTTTCATTCAATACTTTTTTTGTGGCGCAGACACCCTTTTCCTGGGCAAATAGTGATGAACAAGACTGGTTCCCTACCTTCGGGAAGTGGACCATTTAGTGGGACACACAAGTAATACATCATAAAAGAATAATAGAAAAACAGAATAAAAACAGTCATGAAGTGTTGTGTAGGAAAGGACAAGTACTGTGACAGAGATCATGCACGGTCCCAGTTTAGTTTGGGGAAAGGGAGGGCCTGTCTTAGCAGTGACCTAAACGGTGAGCCGAGACAGCAGGCGGAGAGTGAGGAAAGAAAGTTCCAGACTGAGGAGCCATGGGGAGGAGCCGTGGGAGGGACTAGGGCCACAGGAGCTCGGAGGCTGAGGGAACACAGAGATTGGCAGGGAGCCTGGGCGTGTCGGCAGGAGCTGGTGTGGAAACCAAGCTGGAAGAGGAGGCTGGCATGTCATCAGGTCTGCACAGGACAGGGTTTGGATTTGGGGCTTTTATTCTGAGAGCAGTTAACTCCCCTGGCAAAGTCCTGGAGCAGAGGGATGACGCTGGTTGCTGGGTGGGAAGGGAGACTCAGAAGGAAGCAGGTGAGTTAAAGCTTAGCAAGAGGACGGTGGCGACAGAGGGAAAGAGATGATCCAGGGCAGAGCTGGGATGTGAGGACGGACCTGGGGAGCGCGAGAAGCCGGTGACAAGCCCAGCTTCGGCTTGCGCGGCTACGGACATGCGAACACCATTCCTCAGACAGGGAAGCCCGGAAAAGAGCCAAATTGCAGAGGCAAATGTGCTCATTTGGGGCCATCTTAATTCTGAGATTCACTTGTGAACCAGGTGGTTGCCTTTAGCGGCCCGATCTTATTACACTAACCTGTCATGAGCCACACAAGCAGAGCCATCACATGGATAGCAGGATGCTCATGTCTGAAGCTCGGAGGAGGCAGGTGAGGTGTAAGTGTGGGGGTCAAGGGCATGCAACTGGTTTGTTGAATCATGAAAATGGTGAACGATGATGTGGTGAGAGGCAGATA
Organism: Neotragus pygmaeus; assembly: GCA_006410875.1. Taxonomy (NCBI): domain Eukaryota; kingdom Metazoa; phylum Chordata; class Mammalia; order Artiodactyla; family Bovidae; genus Neotragus; species Neotragus pygmaeus. The sequence continues at coordinate 917,888 of SJYV01018906.1, read as the reverse complement.
GCAGGAAAGCTGTCAGAGAAGGAGTTTTTTTTAAAGAAGACTTTGTCATATGAGATCACTCATAAGTGGCATCTAGTTTTTCTTAATAATACGAATGAACTTATTTACAAAACAGAAACAGACTTACAGATATCAAACACAAACTTAACAGATATCAAAGGGGGAACATTCTGGTGGAGAGGGCTAAATGAGGAGCTTGGGATGACTATATACTCACTACCAAATATAAGACAGGTAACCAAGAAGGACCTAGTGTATAGCACAGGGAACTCTACTCAATATTCTGGGATAACTTGTATGAGAAAAGACTCTTAAAAAGAGCAAATATATATGTGTGTGTGTGTATAAATGAATCATATTGCTGTACAGCAGAAACTAACTTATTGTAAATCAACTATACTCCAACAAAATTTTTAACAAATTAAAAAGACTAACTTAGGAATATCTAAAGTGGAGAGAAACAGGAGAGCTTGGTGTCATAAAAACCCAGAGAAGTGAGAGTTTTAAGGCAGAAATGGGAGGTCAACTTTTCGTTGGAAACTTTAACTTCTGAAAGGTCAAGTGAGATAAACAGTAAGAGGTGGCCGTTGGGGAAGGTGGATGCCAGAAGAGTCCCCGGAGTGAGATGGGTTAAAGCTGCCGATGGAAATGAAGAGGCGGAGCTAGAATAGGGTCCACGCTCCCTGGAGAGAAGACAAACTCAAGAGGAGCACCAGAGGGAGCAAAACACAAGATGGTGTGGGGGGCAGAGAGGCAGGCAGAGGCTGGAGGAAGGAGCTGGGAGAGCGGCCTGAACGCAAGGTGGTGTGGGGGGCAGAGAGGCAGGCAGAGGCTGGAGGAGCTGGGGAGAGCTGCCTGACGAGGTGAGCCCGCAGATACCAACCAGGCGGGGTCTGGGTAGACAGGGAGGCAGGAAGCTTTGGGCCTGGGGACCAGTGTAGACAAGAGCAAGTGAGCAGAGGTGGTTAGAGGATGAAGGGGACCCAGGAGAGATTGATGTGCGGATAGCTTTTGTCTCAGAGCTGAAAAATAAAACTGCATGGGAAGGCTTGAGTCTCTCCCCTTTTTCATCTGCCCACTCTGAAGACAGGTCATCATCTTTAGATGACCTCCCCTGCATTCCAACCACAAGGCTGTAGAGGGGTTGCAGTCATGGTATCCATGCCCAGGCACCAGAGACATGGAACCCCAACCAGGCCCGCTGGACACACACTCCAGCCCTGAGGGCCCTGCTGGCAGAAGCTACAGAGATGCTCCTGTGAGGAGAATGAAAAGGGCCTTTGGGTGGTAAGAGAGGCAGGCAGTGGGAACAATCCATGGCCGCAAGGCCACTGGGGGCCCACAAGCACCACTGTCCTTCTTTAAGACTTTTTAGATGTGGACCATTTTTAAAGTCTTTCTGAAATTTTCTAAATTTTCTAAATTTTTCTAATTTTCTAAATTTTTTTGGCCGAGAGGCATGTGGGATCTTAGCTCCCTGACCAGGGATTGAACCCACACCCCCTGCACTGGGAGGCAAGGTCTTAACCACTGGACCATCAGGGAAGTCCCCTCAATGTATTCTTTCCTCAGGCCTCAGTGGGTTCTGCAGAGCATCACTTGTCACCAAAGTGAGGCGGCCCCAGGGAACACAATGGCCCGCTGTGGGGCTGAGCTGTGCGGTGAGAGGCAGTGCCCAGCTCGGCCCCAGGAGGCTAGAGGAACCTCTGCCAGGAATCACAGAAACACCCCACATCTCAGAACTAGCCCACCCCTACCTATCTACCTGTTAGGGACAACTTTTGAAATCTTTAGTTATAGCTGGTTCATAGTTATGGTTAATTACATTAATTTCACTTTGAAATGACGTCCAAACCCTTTTCTCCCCAACCCCAAGGATTAGCTCATGTCAGAAGCAAGGCACCAAGACTCACTGGTCTGGCACAACACAAAAGCTCTCTCTGAGGAATTCACAGCAAGAACTCGACAGATAACAAGTGCTGGCAAGGATGTGGAGAAACAGGAACCTTCCTGTACTACTGGTGAGAATGTAATTTGGTATGGTCATCATGGAGGACAGTATGAAGGTTCCTTAAAAAACTAAAAATGGAGTTACCATGTGATCCGGCAATCCCACTCCTGGGCATATATCTGGAAAAGATGAAAACTCAAATTCATAAAGATACATGCAACTTAGTGTTCACAGCAGCACTGCTTGCAACATCCAAGACATGGAAGCAACTTAAATGTCCATCAACAGAAGGATGGATAAGAAGATGCGACATATACATACAATGGACTATCACTCAGCCTTGAGAAGAGTAAAATTCTGCCATGTACAGCAATGAGATGGATCTAAAGCATATTATGCTTAGTGAAATAAGTCAGACAGAGGAAGACAAATACTGTATAACATCACTATATATGGAATCTAAAAATAATACCCATGAATGTATATGCCGAACAGAAACAATGTGACAGGTCTAGAAAACCAACCTGTGGCTACACAGGTTTGGCGAGAGGGAAAGCGGGAGGCGCAGAGTGGGGCAGGAGAGTAGAAGACACGGGCTGCTGTGAATTACAGGGATATATTTACAACACAGAGAAATAAACTCATTATCATCTTTCAATAATCCATAATAGAGTATAATCTCCAAAGATACTGACTATGCTGTACATCTGAAACTAACATAATATTGTAAATCAAATATACTTCAATTAAAAAAAAAAAAAGAGCAAAGGAATAGAGAGCTTGCTGGTAAGCTGAGCTCAGGTCTCAGGTCCACAGGCTGGAGGTGGTTTCCCGCAGAGGGAATGAGCTGCGGGTTTGTGGTACGTCAGAGGTAAGAAGACCGGGTTCCTTGCCAAAGAAGTGACAAGGAAGCATTTCCCAGCCTCGCAGGCTCTGTGGTCCATCCTCTGCTCAGGGCTGGATGCCTTATTTGGGTTGCATGTGTGCATAGGCGGCCCCTGGGTGCCTGCAGGCTGAGGTCTTGGGCTGCAATCACTATTCCAGTCCACTTTTAGGAAGTGGCCACCAGAACCCTGGTTCTCATTCGATGTCGGCAGAAGTTGATTTCAGGCATGGGTGGCATGGCACTCCCATAGCCCACAGAAGCTCCCTGAATTCACAGTCCACCCAAAGGGTAGATGCCGGGGCCAGGCCTCTTTGGACCACTCTGCAGGGACATGATCCTTAATGTTGTTAGGGAGCGCCCCTTATAAAGAGACATGGAGCCTCAAAGGCTTCCTAAGTTGGGAGATAGTCATGAGATGGTATGTGAAGAATTTGGCTTATGAACTGTGTGTGGAGCAATCCCATTCCTATAAATACACATACGCACACAACTGTACCTGTGTTGTGTACATGCGTACATACATTTAAAAGATCGTGAAGTGACACACGCCAAAACGTTCGCTGTGGTTACCTTGCAGGAGGGAGAGGGGCCTGTCGGTGACTATTACTTTATTTCCTATTATAAACTATTTTCCCATTTTTCTACCATAAACGCCTAATGGATCATTTTTTTATACTTTTTTTAAAAGCACACCTGGCAGGTGTCTTATAAACAAGCACTGAAAACCCAAAGTCGGGGGATTTCCCCGGCAGGTGCGGAGGGCGTGGTTTGCGGGAGTGGGTGTCATGTGCTTCTTGTTGCCATGCCGTTTCTCTGCAGTGTAGCCGCGGGGCGAGGAGCCCACACAGTGTCCCACACACCACATTGCCCACAAAAAATCATACCCAGGGTGGCTCTCTGTGTTGTCATTCTCACTTGACTAACCATAAATAAAACCACTAGATAATAGCTGGCTGGAACCAGGGCACCTAATCCCTCCACAATCAGGCTTTTATACTCCATCCAGATCACTACATGCTCACCGCTTGCTGCCCGAGGTTGGGTAGAAACCACTTAACCACAAAGCTCCAACAGACCACCCCTCTCTCAGCACTAGTAGGCAGAGTCATGGAGGAGGCCAAGATGCCGTCTTATACTCAAAATACTTATCAGCAGGTCTTAACAGGCCTTACACATCCACACGCAGCCTCCTGGCTTTATCCTGGGACCCTGAGAGTTGAAAACACTTCAGTGGATTTCTTTCTCAACTAAGCTGTCATGGAAACCCACACGCACACAGGCTTATCTACATAATACACATACACAAAACAGTATGTATGTGTCTAGTGCCTAACAGCGTGGATTTTGGAGTCAAATGATAATTTGCTTTGGGGGTGTGATTTTATTTATCACACTAACCCTACAAAGGTATTCATATCATGTTCCAATTTATAGATGGGAAAGCTGAGGCTCTTGGAAACTTGCTCAGGGTCCCACAGAGGGTAAGCGCAAGGTAGAAAATGAGGCTACAATTCGCTGACCCCACAGCCTGAGCTTCTCATCCCCTGCCAGACTAGTCCCACCTCTCCTACCAGGATGTGGCCCTGGGGATGTGTCCGTCTTAAGGATGGGTGTCACCATGTCATCTGAGATGGTTTTGTTTCCCAACAAACTTTCCAAGGAACAGACTGGACTGTCTTTCCCATTTTCTTGTATCTTCCTTCCCTCCCAATTTGCATATGTGAGCATGTACACGCATGCACACGCACGCACACACACACAGTCTTTATGAAATAACCACTTGCAAAGAGACTAAAGGGGGCTTCAGACACTGCAGGGGCCACAGCACAGCCCCCCCACCCAGCAGTGGCGCAGTGCCCAGCAGTGGCCAGGCAGGGGCTAACTCACTGCTCTGAGGATCAAGGTCCCCTTCAGAGAGTCTGAGTTGGGGCCACCCCCCCGGTTTGTTGGGATGATGTAGGGCTCAGCAGTGTTTCCTAAACCTCCTTGCCAACCACAGCTGGAGGAGCCCACGGAGAGGCTGTGGTGGCAGCCATTCTACGGAGGATCCCAGGAGTTCAAGGGGCTTCCCTGCCCTCAGTCTGCTTCACAGGGTGGTTGTGAAGCTCTCGGGAGGTTTCCTGCGGAGAAGTGATGGCACCCTACTCCAGTCCTCCTGCCTGGAGAATCCCAGGGATGGGGGAGCCTGGTGGGCTGCCGTCTATGGGGTCGCACAGAGTCAGACACGTCTGAAGTGACTTAGCGCAGCAGCAGGAAGAGGAGGTTTCCTGCAGGGATGGATTTTGACAAAACAGAGTGTGTGACTCCTGTGAAGGCATTGTCACCTCTGAGTGGAAGCTGGTCACCATGGTGACCATCCTGTAGGGTGTCCGTCAAAGCTCCCTCAAGGACAAAACCATCCAGAGCCCACAGACACGAGGGAAACCTAGAGGGCAGAGAAGCTGGAGGGAATTCTTGGGACACAGATTTCTTCATCTGAAAAACAGGGCTAATCATAAACAAGTGTATGGATACACCCAGCACAGCGCCTGATGTAGAGCAAGCCTTCCAAGATTCTCTTGTTGAGCAGATCTAACTTGGTTTTCAAAAGTTAGTGTCACAAATGAACTTGTTTACAAAACAGAAATAGACTCATTGACATAGAAAACTTAAGTTACCAAAGGGGATACGACGGAGGGGGAAGAAGCAAGATAAATTAGTGGCTCAGGATTGACACATACACACTACTGTATGTAAAATAAACAGGAACCGACTGTATAGCACAGGGAACTCTATTCAATATCTTATAATAACCTATAATAGAAGAGAATGTAAAAAAAAGAAATAAATTAACATATATTTATATCTGTGTGCCTAATCGCTCAGTTGTGTCTCTTTGGGTCCACACGGACCGTAGCCCACTCCTTTGTCCATGGAGATTCTGGAGGCAAGAATGCTAGCGTGGGTCGCCATGCCCTCCTCCAGAGGATCTTCGCAACCCAGGGATCGAAATCAGGTCTCCCGAATTACAGGTATATTCTTTACCATCTGAGCCACCAGGGAAGCATATATTTATATATGTATGTATAACTGAATCACTTTGCTATACACTTGAAATTAACATTGTAAATTATACCTCAATAAAGTAATTTTTAAATAAATAAACATTCAGGACTGCAGAGCAGAGGGATTAAAGCCATCTAGCACATGCACAGAAGAGGTGAAACCTAACCCCGACTCCAGGCACCATGTAACTGACCACATTATTTCCAACAGGAATTCAACCGGTGTGTGTATCGCATGACTGGACGGCTGAGTATAGTTCTCATATAAACTCATGTCCCCAGATTCAATCCTGAATTCAAATGGTTTCTAAAAAAAAAAAACAATATCAACCTCAAGACCCAAATATTAGCCCAGCCAGCTGCCCCTCCCGCCTACAGTTTCACTTGTAAAAACAAACCTGTCCCCCTAGTAAGGAGGATCACGCTGACTCATGCCATTGTTCACCAGGCAATTATTGTAATGAGGCAAAGCAAACTGAATGCAGGGCTAATCCAGCTGCTGTGTTGATAAAGCATAATAAGGGTGGCCGCTCCAGAGCACAATGGCAGAGTTAATTTGTGCTTTTCTCCACGAGCCTGACGCTGCCTGCACCGAAACTGTCCTCAAAACTAAACAGGAGCTAATTATGCATGTTAATTGCCCAGCCCTGGGTCAGATCCCAGCGCTGGTTAGAGACAGCCAAAGGCCACGCCCACGGTGCTTCCTTTGAACCCTGTGTGTGTAGAGGCTAAGTCAGGTGCCCAAACCCTTGCACTGACTTCTCACTGCCTTGAAGATATAGTCTTTGCACAAATGAAGATAATTCTAAAGATGAGGCTGGTCATGTCCCCACTTCCTCAACCTTGTCTTCCACGACTCACCCAGCCTCAAATAGTTTCCCCTCTTTTCTTCTCTCTGCAGAGAACATTATATGGAGAAAACTTCAGCAAAGGTTAATAGGGACTTCCCTGGTGGTCCAGTGGCTAAGACACTGCTCTCTCAATGCCAGGGTCCCAGGTTTGATCTGGGGCTGGCAAACTAGATCCCACATATCACAGCTAAAGAACCTGAATGTCACAACTAAAGATCCTGCGTGCTGTAATTAACATTCAGCAAGGCCAAATAAATATTTTTAAGTTAATAAATTAATAATAAACAAAAAGGCTATATGCTGATGATTCCATTTATATAACATTTCAGAAAAGGCAAAACTATCAAGGCAAAGGACAGATCAGTGTTGGCAGAATTGGGGATGGAGGGAAGGACTGATTCCGAAGGGAATTTGGGGTGTTGGAACTTTTCCTATACAATTAATTATACTCGTGGATATACAATTCTTAGAAATATGCAGTTGTCAAAACCCACAAGACTGTACACCACAAAGGGCATATTTTACTGTTTTGTACTTTACATAAATTAAAAATAAATTTAACCAGAGAATAAAACTTGTTCTCTCTGACAGCCTTTCTTGTTAATTTGTCTTTATTATTAGAAATTGCCAAGCCATTTCTTCTGACAAATGAAATCTCTGATATCATAGTAAAAATGAAGAGAGGAGAAACAATTTTTTAACTAATTTGTAACAAATGCACTCTATTGTGTTTGAAATGATTAAGCAGGTGTGTATTGTTTTCTTCCCTAGGAATGCAAAACGAGGATTTATGAAAAAAGAGCACAGCAAAGGTTTGAACAATTTTCCAGTGAGATCAGTCTAGTCTTAATCTCCATGACGCCAAGACTTGGCTACAAAGTGGAAACTTCGGTCAATCCCCAGCTGTTTCATCTCTGTGTGTCCCCCGCATCTATGTGGCTGTTCAGGTTTCAGACTGTTTGGCTGGTGCCACGGAGACACCATCATAGTTGGCAGCTTTCCCCAACGACACAATTTTTTTTTATCCTTCCTCAACTCCCTTCACTGGGGCAGCTACAGCCTCAAGTTCTTTGTCATCTCATCTAGGCAGCAGTTGTTTAAAACACAAATCAGCGACTTTATGATGAGCTAGAATACGCATCATTCTTTTCTTCTCCCTGGAACGTGCACGGCAACTCCACAGAAAAGCTGATGCAACATGGCAGCCTTAATTATACCAAAGGTCATTCATTGTCACGGCAACCTAAATACTTACACCATTTCCAAAATAATCACACCAGAACTGACAGACGGTTTTGCATTCATTTGTAATGTTAAGTGCTTAATCAACAAGTTAAATATTCTTTGGGTTCACAAGAAGGATGACAACCCCTGAATGGTTTTCTATCACCTCAGTGGGGTTTGTCTGATTAGGGCTGACATATGTATATAAGAAAACAAGCAGCTTTACCTACACTTTTTTTTTTCTTGTTGGGAATATGATAATGTAATAAAATTAGATCTTAAGATGCTTGCATGTTTGTGCCTTGAGAATCATATGCATACCTTTGTTGCAGAAGCAAAAGGAGAGGAAGTAGACAAATACCATAGGATATCACTTACATGTGGAATCTAAAATATGACACACAAATGAGCTTATCTAAGAAACAGAAACAGAAACAGACTAATGGTTGCCAATGTGTTGCAGAGGGGGATGGACCGAGAGTTCCAGGTTAGCAAATGCAAACTAGAATATACAGGATGGATAACAAGGTCCTACTCCACAGGGAACTATACTCAATATCCTGTGATCAACCCTGATGAAAACAATGTGAAAAAGAATGCATGTATATGTATAACTGAATCACTTTGCTGTACAGCAGAAATTGATATGACATTGTAAATCAACTATATCTTGACTTTTTAAAAAATCAACTTAAAAAAAAAGAAGAGGAAGTAGTCTTAAAGTTTGATTCCTAATGCATCTGCTTTCTGTCCACCATGAGTTATCTGCCAATAGTGGGGGGTGGGGGCACACCATAGAGGTAAACCCTTAACTCAGTTGGCAAAACCACAGACTCTCCAGTTAGCAGAGGCCTGAAGAGTGCCTGATTAGCTTTTCTTGAATGCAGGGACAAGAGAACACTTTACTTCACTCAAGGAATTGAGAGCTTATTATAGAAAAACACATGAACTGGCCATGAAACTGAAAAACTCTAAGGAACTAAGACAGCTCTGGGACCCGGAACTAGATTTCTCTCTCTGGCCACAGGCTCTCTCTCTCTTCCCCAAGGTATTGCTGCCTCTCTCAGTCCACATGCTCCCTCCCACCCCTCCCAAAATGAACTTCTTCCAAGTGCCTCCCATTTTCAGCTTGCTCAGGGCCCTCTGTGATTTCTCTGGCCTCTCCCTGGCACAGAACCATTGCCAACTTGCTGGTTCATGCTGTACTTCTCAGTTTTTACAGCCAAGAGGGAAAGTTTGATTGGCTCAGCACATTTTCCCCTCCAGGCCCAAGTAAGCATGTGTCACCATCAGCCAGTGAATTGACAGCCCCAGTATCAGGCATCAACCTCAACTGCTCAGTTAAAAATGGGGGAACATAACACGAAACACAGCTATTTGGTTGCAGGGGCTCTGGGTGGGCAGCCCCCATTAGAAAGCAGGGTAAGGCTGAGGGGGTGCTGTGCCCATATCTAACAGCTGAGTTTCCTCTACTACAGAGGTATCAATTCCAGGGCCTACAACTCATGGGGCAGGTGATAGAAATGAGCTAAACTGACCTGGTCGGGAGGATGCACTGAATGATGGGAAACATTGAGGAACTGGAGAACACAGCCTAGGGTCAAGAGAAAGAGACAACTTGCTCTGGCTGATTGTGGTCAACATGCAGAAAAGAGGGCCTCATGCTGACATATCCTCCAATTTTCTCAGCAGAAGTCAGAAACTTGATATTGTATGTAGTCTCCCAAACTTTAATGTGGCTCAAACTTTTTAACCTGTGAGTCAACTGAAACATTCCCTCACTCTTCCATCTTCTGACCAATTGATGGCCCTCACCTTTCAACGCTTCCTGAACCACAGCAATGAGGAGGACATGCCCATCTTTGAAGGAAGCCCAACCTGTTTCCAAAAATAATTTAAAATTCCTTCATATATTTAGAATATTGTTAAAATGGCCATGCTACCCCAAAGCAAACTACAGATTTAATGCAATCCTTATCGAAATGCCCATGATACTTTTCACAGAACTAGAATAAATAAACCTAAATTTTATATGGAACTTAAAAAGACTCATAATTGCCAAAGCAATCCTTAGGGGAAAAAAAAAAACAAAGTTGGAGGCATACCACTCCCAGACTTCAGAAAATACTACAAAGCTATAGTAATCAAAACACTGTGGTACTGGCACAAAAACAGACATATAGATCAGTGGAATAGAAGAGAGCCCATAAATAAACCCAGTCAATTAACCTTCAACAAAGGAGGTGAATATATAAAAGACAGCCTCTTCAGCAAGTGGTACAGCCACATATAAATCAATGAAGTTAGAACACTCCCTCATACCATATACAATAATGAATTCAAAATGATTAAAAGACCTAAATATATGACACGATACCATAAAACTCCAAGAACACAGGCAAAACATTCTCTGACATAAATTGTAGCAATATTTTCTCAGATCAGTTTCCTCAGGCAATAGAAATAAAAGCAAACATAAATAAATGAAACATAAACAAACTTTAAAGTTTTTGCACAGCAAAGGAAATCATAAATAAAACAAAAAGACATCCTACAGAATGGGAGAAAATATTTGTAAATGATATAATGACAAGGGATTAATTTCCCAAACATACAAACATCTCATACAACTCAATTTAAAAAAAAAAAACAATCAAAGAATAGGCAGAAGATCTAAATAGACATTTCTTCAAAGACATACAATGGCCAACAACCACATGAAAAGATGGTCAATGACTCTAATTATAAAAGAAATCCAAATCAAAACCACAGTGAGGTATCTATCACCTCACACTGGTCAGAATGGACATCAATAAAGTCTACAAACAGTAAAAGCCAGAGAGGGTGTGATGAAAAGGGAACCCTCCTCTACTGTTGGTGGGAATGTAAACCGGTGCAGGCACTATGGAACCCAGTATACAGGTTCCTTAAAAACCTAAACATAGAGCTACCATATGATCCAGCAATCCCAGTTCTGGGCATACATCCAGAAAAGGTGAAAACTCTTCATTTGGGAAGATGCATGCACCCCACTGTTCACAGCAGCACTATTTACGATAGACAAGACAAGGGGATGTCCTTGGTGTCCATATACAGATGATCAGTTTAAAAAGGCATGGTGCGTTTTTACCGTAGAATATTCAGTTCAGTTGCTCAGTCATGTTGACTCTTTGCAATCCCATGAATCGCAGCACGCCAGGACTCCCTGTCCATCACCAACTCCCAGAGTTCACTCAGACTCACATCCATTGAGTCAGTGATGCCATCCAGCCATCTCATACTCTGTTGTCCCCTTCTCCTCCTGCCCCCAATCCCTCCCAGCATCAGAGTCTTTTCCAATGAGTCAGCTCTTCGCATGAGGTGGCCAAAGCACTGGAGTTTCAGCTTAAGCATCATTCCTTCCAAAGAAATCCCAGGGCTGATCTCCTTTAGAATGGACTGGTTGGATCTCCTTGCAGTCCAAGGGACTCTCAAGAGTCTTCTCCAACACCACAGTTCAAAAGCATCGATTCTTCAGAGCTCAGCTTTCTTCACAGTCTAACTCTCACATCCATACATGACCACAGGAAAAACCATAGCCTTGACTAGACAGACTTTGTTCGCAAAATAATGTCTCTGCTTTTGAATATGCTATCTAGGTTGGTCATAACTTTTCTTCCATGGAGTAAGCGTCTTTTAATTTCATGGCTGCAGTCACCTCTACTTAACGGTTTAAAAAAAGAAAGAATCCCATTTGCAGCAACATGGAATGCTGCTGCTGCTGCTGCTAAGTCACTTCAGTCATGTCCGACTCTGTGAGACCATATAGACAGCAGCCCACCAGGCTCCGCCATCCCTGGGATTCTCCAGGCAAGAACACTGGAGTGGGTTGCCCTTTCCTTCTCCAATGCATGAAAGTGAAAACTGAAAGAGAAGTCGCTCAGTCGTGTCCGACTCTTTGAGACCCCATGGACTGCAGCCTACCAGGCTCCTCTGTCCATGAGATTTTCCAGGCAAGAGTACTGGAGTGGGTTGCCGTATGGACCTAGAAAATATCATAATAAGTGAAGTAAGTCACACAAGTAAGTCAGAGTACATCTGGCTGGATGTAACACATCCAGTACTGGGCTGGATGAAGCACAAGCTGGAATCAAGATTGCTGGGAGAAATACCAATAACCTCAGATATGCAAATAATACCACCCTTATGGCAGAAAGTGAAGAACTAAAGAGCCTCTTGATGAAAGTGAAAGAGGAGAATGAAAACACTGGCTTAATGCTCAACACACAGAAAGGTAAGATCATGGCTTCTGGTCCCATCAGTTCAGTTCAGTTACTCAGTTGTGTCCGACTCTTTGTGACCCCTTGGACTGCAGCACGCCAGGCCTCCCTGTCCATCACCAACTCCCAGAGTTCACTCAAACTCACGTCCATTGAGTCAGTGATGCCATCCAACCATCTCATTCTCTGTTGTCTCCTTTTCCTCCTGCCTTCAATCCTCCTCAGCATCAGTCTTTTCAAATGAGCCAGTTCTTCAAAACAGGTGGCCAAAGTATTGGAGTTTCAGCGTCAACATCAGTCCTTCCAATGAATAATCAGGAATGATCTCCTTTAGAAAGGACTGGTTGGGTCTCCTTGCAGCCCAAGGGACTCTCAAGAGTCTTCTCCAACACCACAGTTCAAAAGCATCAATTCTTCAGCCATCAATTCTGGTCCCATCACTTCATGACAAATAGATGGGGAAACGGTGGAAACAGTGTCACACTTTATTTGGGGGCGCTCCAAAATCACTGCAGATGGTGATTGCAGCCGTGAAATTAAAAGACGCTTGCTCCTTGCGAGGAAAGTTATGACCAACCTAGACAGCATATTAAAAACCAGAGACATGACTTTGCCAACAAAGGTCCGCCTAGTCGAGGCTATGCTTTTTCCAGTGGTCATGTATGATGTAAGAGTTGGACTGTGAAGAAAGCTGAGCACCGAAAAGAGGGTGACAGCATATGGAAGAACAATCCAGGTGAGATGGAGGCACTTACATCCAACTGTTCCAGTGTTTGGGGTTTGTTTGTTTTTTTCCCCACAGCTGCCCTCAAGCTCAAGCAGCAGCAACTCTTTTCTGCCCACCTTCTCCTGCATGCCTCCCCAACCATCCCAGTACTCAGAACCCTGCTATGGCCCAGATCAGCCACACTGTGGGTTGTTAGGCCTTTTAAAGTTCATCTGGGGGCCCGCCCTGCATCCTCACAGCTTGTACAGAACACAAATTCTCTCCGATGGTCCACTTACAATTCGCCTGAGAACACAAATCCCTAAGTAGGGCTCTGCCTGTATGTGAGAAGCTGAGGCATCACCAGATGACATGACCCATGATGGGAGGAGCACAGGAACCACGGGGCCCAGAAGCATCACAGGGCACTGAAGGGACAGGGCACCGGTAGTGCAGGCGGCGGGGGTCGGGGCTTTCCCTGGACACCCAGCAAGTGTGGGGCCAGCTATGAGATGCAAGTGGGGTTCTTTTCTGATGTGGACCATTTTTAAAGTTGAACTGGTTACAATATTGCTTCTATTTCACTTCTTGATTTTCTGGCCAGGAGGCAGGTGGGATCTTACCTTCCCACCAGGTATCCTCACCCCTGCATTGGAAGGCAAAGTCGTATCCACTGGACCACCAGGGAAATACCTAGGCGGGGTTCTGACCCCTTAAAGATGGGTGAAGAGCAACAGATACAGGACGAGTGGGATGGTAGGAGGCGGGTGGGGGACTGACTTTGACCTTGGGGGAGCTTAAGGGGAGTTTGCCACGTCCTGAGGCACAGGGTGCTGTCTTCCTGGTTTCGGTTCTTAGTGAAGCGGGTCCTGACTGTACCTGGAGTTTTGTAGGGCAGCCGCTGGCCCTGCTGCTTTGCCCCAGGCTGCCCAGGAACCTGGCTCCAGTTCCTTCTGCCAGCTCTCTGCAGCCAAGCCTCGTCTTCAGGTCAGTATGGCTCCAGAAACGTCTCTGAGGTCTAGTCAGAAGCCAGGCCCTGCCCAACACACCTAGAACCAGGAGAGCAGGAAGCGGTAGCCAAACCTTATAGCTCGCGCAGGGCACGCACAGCCAGGTGGGCAGGACCACTGTGCCAGGGGGCGGGGCTGGGAGCGAGGACCAATGGGGAAACCTTCACAGGAGGGCCTCCTGCACGTGACCTTTCCCATTACGAGGATGCAGCGCTGAGGCTCCGCACCCGGGCGCAGGGCCAGTCAGAGTCTAGCTTCTCAGCCAGGAATTTGAGTCCGGGTCCTACGCTTGCCAGGCGGCACCAGCATCTTCTAAATCTCAACTTTTCTCATCTTTAAAGTAGATATGACAGTACAGTTGGTTCTGCTGTGGTCCAACAAAGGTGTTCCTAAAAAATCCTGCTCTTGTGGCGAAGCTGGGGTTGGGGGCACCCAAAAGCTAGTAAGGGCTTCCCAGGTGGCTCAGCGGTAAAGAATCTGCCCGCCAGTGCAGGAGATGCGTCGGAAAAATGCACTGGAGGAGATGGCAACCCACTCTATTACTCTTTCCTGGGAAATCCCATGGACAGAGGAGCCTGACGGGCTACAGTCCATGGGGTTGCAGAAGAGTTGGACACGACGAAGCGACAAAACAAGAGCTAATAAAAATGGCAGCACTGTTTAACACGTGTTCTGTGGTTTAGACATTCATAACTACTACAAGTAAGTTTGGCGATTTACCTTGAATAAGACCTGAAGCTTTGCTTGGTAAGTGGGTGTCAGTGTGTGGGCCGTGAGGGCAGGAGGCGGGCTCTGAAATTCGGCGTAATTCGCAGCACCTGCCGGGGATGGGCGTGGCTCCCTGGGGGCCGTGAACCGAGGCCGCTGGCGGTATCCGCGTGCGCGCGTGCGTGTTTTGCGCTCCTATACCTGCAGAATCACAGTTCTGCCCAAGCTTCTCGAATTCAGCCTCAGCGGCCGCCTGGCTAAAACCTCTGTGTGGTCACCAGACACAGAATGTGCTGCAAGACCCAGGGATTGGGCCTGCCTGGCCTCATCCTCCGGGAAAGACCGGATGAAACGGCCTGTTCTGGCTGGGTGACCCCACACAGGCCTTCCGTTGCTTCCACTAGACACACAAAGCTGGCATCCACATGCCTCCCTGGAGTGGAGCAGCGACCACGCAGAACTCTGTGACAGGCCCCAGCTGGACTTGCTGGAAACCAAAGCTGTGGCTTTCCAGGCAGGTCTGGGCGGCCAGGGGGAGAATTCTTTCCAGAACAAATGGAAGCTACCTCTGTGAGTTGAGCCCCGGGCCTTGCTGGAGGTGGAGGAGGTTGAGGCCTGCATTGTCCCCAGGCCTGGCTCAGCAGCTGCTTCAGCAGAGGAAAGTCTCCTCAGATAGAACTGAATAACACAAATCAGGAAGCGGTGTGAACCAGACGCTCACTGGAGACGGCCGGGGTGACTGGGCGCCTCCCGGGGCCTGGCTGTGGGAGGCTGTGCGGTAGGGGTGGGGGTGGGGTTCCAGCTGGAGGTCTTCTCCAAGCCCTCATGAGAGCAGTGTCTGACCAAGTCATTTCTTCCACTTTCAAGGTTACTGTTGGCCTGAGCTGGACTGGAACCTGAGCTATTTCTCAGGTTGTCTGAAAAGATCCAAATGTCCTGAAGGAGGATTTGGGCCTACCACCTGGAGATGCGGCAGCCCAGGGCACTCTGGGCACCAGCTGTGTGTTCTCCTCCCCCCACCCTTACCTTCAGGCAATGGGACCTACCAGAGAGGGTTTGGTCATCAGTGATCCCCCAGAAGCAAGGTACCAAGCCCCTCTTTTTTCTCACAGTGCCCCCCCACATACCAGCATATGGATGACAAATGTATCGATTTCTTAAAGGATGGGCCCCATAGGATTCAGGAAATTGTTGTGTTTATGGCAGAGCCCAGCTCTTTGAACCCAGCTCTGCTTCCCCACCTGGGAGGGGGCATCACTGGCCGTGAACTTCAATATACTCCAGGTATTCAAGACGTCAGGGTCCTTTACAGGGGGCAAACAGTATTAAAGGTGAGGCCAAGAGGACCCCATTGGGACCGACATAACTTTTGGGCTGGCAAGAAGAAAACTTGAAGGGTGACAGGGCATCTCCAGACAGCAACAGGACTTACCCAGCCTCCCCAGTGACCCATCACCAACGGAAGCATTCTGAGGATTGCTTTCCCATCCAGCCTATTTACTGGTGCTTCTCCCAGGCACACAGTATCCCCTCTGACTAAAGTCATTGGTCTTCTTCCCTCTGTTCCAGCTCATCTCCTGGCCCCCTGCCACCTTAACCTTCCTAAAAGATCCATGTTCACTTTTCTCCTTGAAAGCTTCAGACACCAGTTTGCACAGGGCTCTCAGCTCCCCATCCTGCTTTGATTCCCATCACCCTGCTGCCTGGGGGCCCCAATCCAGCCAAATCTTGCTCTCTTCTCATAATCACACATCCACTCAATCCAGTTTATGTCAATTTCCAGCCCCCAAGTGTTCCTTCAAGAGTAGTGTCAGCAGGAAGGATAGTGAAGTCTCCTGAACATCCTGAGGACCGCTGTGCAAAAATCATTTTTGTAGAATTCAGAAAATTAACGAAAGGCTTGAGCAGTCAGGGAGTGTTTGCTAGTGGAGAAAGGCAGGATCTCAGAAAGAATGATGAGCTTTATGGTGTTGGAACTTCCCTTACTCTCATCCCCCTCTCCCCAGTACGATTGAAAACCAACAACTTTCAGTCTCCAAGAAAACTCTTGAGTCCCTTGGACTGCAAGGAGATCCAACCAGTCCATCCTAAAGGAAATCAGTCCTGAATATTCACTGGAAGGACTGATGCTGAAACTGAAGCTCCAATACGTGGGCCACCTGATGGGAAGAACTGAGTCATTGGAAAAGACCCTGATGCTGGGAAAGATTGAAGGCAGGAAGAGAAGGGGACGACAGAGAATGAGATGGTTGGATGGCATCACTGACTCGATGGACATGAGTTTGAGCAAGCTCTGGGAGCTGGTGATAGACAAAGAAGCCTGGCGTGCTGCAGTCCATGGGGTCACAGAGAGTCAGAAACAATTGAGCGACTGAAGTGAACTGGCAGAAGGGGGTCAAAGCCCTGTTCTCATACCTGTCTGGTGGTTCCCTGGAAGATCCTGCTTGCAAAACTTGACTTGATTTTGGAATATTCCTTAGCCATAAAAAGGGATGAAATTGGATCATCTGTAGAAACATGGATGGACCTAGAGACTGTCATACAGAGGGAAGTAAGTCAGAAAAACAAGTATGTATTAATGCACATATGTGGAATCTGAAAAAATTGGTATGGACGATCTTATTTATAAAGTAGAGACATAGATGTAGAGAACAAAGGTACGGATAGCCGGAGGAAAAAGGGAGACAGGGCGGGAGGAACTGGCAGGTTGGGACTGACATATATACACTACTGAGACTGTATATACAATGGAGAACCAATGAGAACCAGAGAACACAGGAAACTCCACTCAGCACTCTCGGTGACCTCAACAGGAAGGAAATTCAAAACAGAGGGGACATATGTACACACAGAGCCGGTTCACTTCACTAGACAGCAGAAACTAACACAACATTGTAAAGCAACTAGACTTCAATTACATTTTTTTTAAAAAAAGAAACAAAGCCAAATAAATTCTAAGTAGCAATAAGCTACAAAAAAAAAAAAAAAAAAAAGACTGGTCTGTATTTGACCTGACTAGAAGTGCACTCAGTGCAAAGCAGTCTTTTCCTTTGCCTCCTCGCTGTTCCTGACAAGACCAGAAGCCCTCTCAGCTCAGGACTGTTACCACTGCCCGGTGCGTCCTGCCCTGGGACCCCCAGGTCTCACTCCCCGCCCCCTTCAAGTCCTTGTTTGCACACCACCTTCTCAACGAGGCTTTCTCTCATTGTAAACTGCACCCCTGCCTCACTGTCTAGAGAGCACTTAATACCTTCTATTGATAACATACCATATACTCTATTTGTATTAGGCTTATCATCTGTTTCTCCCATGAGAAAGTAAGTTCCCATAAAGGCAAGATTTCGAGTGTTTTCTTCAATGTACTCTCCATCACCTAGTAGAGTACCTGGTACAAAATAAATGCTCAGGATATACTTACTGAATGAGTAAATGAGGGAAGGTTTCGGAGTGGGGGAAGTTGGTAGAAATGTGGGGCTTCTTGTAAAGCTTGGCCTGTAGTTAGTCATGTCCAACTCTGCGATCCCATAGACTGTAGCTCCCCAGGCTCCTCTGTCCATGGAATTCTCCAGGCAAGAATACTGGAATGGGTTGCCATTCTCTTCTCCAGTGGATCTTCCTGACCCAGGGATCAACCCCAGGTCTCCCGCATTGTGGGCAGATTCTTTACCGTCTGAGCCACAAGAGATGGGAACTTATTTGCAGGAGAAATTGGTCATTGAGTCTTGAAACACTTCCAGGAATAAAGCCAATCCTTTGCTTTCATCAGCACCTCCATACTAGGCACACAGCACATTTCTGTGGATTTATTTGAGGCCAGAGTCTGGCCTTTCTCCAGGAAGTCATAAGAATACAGAAGCCCCCAGGAGTCCCCATGAGCCACTGAAGGTAGATGGGAGTGATTATGTCTAAAGGAAGTTGACTTATTTTTGTTTGTTTTTGTTTGACAAACAATCCCTTCAGAAGTTATATTCCAAATAAATAAGCTCCCTCGGAGGCCAGTGTGCATTTCAGCAATATTCCTAGAAACATCTTCATGGTCAGCAAGTTTTTTTTATTGTGAGGCTTCCCTGGTGGCTCAGAGGGTAAAGCGTCTGCTTGCAATGCAGGAGACCTGGGTTCGATCCCTGGGTCAGGAAGATCCCCTGGAGAAGGAAATAGCAACCCACAAAACAGCAAATTTTCACTTTTGCAAAGTGGGCTTATTTTTGCGAATGACCCAAAGTTTCTTAAAGCAAAACTCTAGGAAGTAAACTAGCTGAGGGGATTTGTAACCTACTGAATGGGTCAAGCATGTGTTCGGAGTTGNCAACCCACAACAGCAAATTTTCACTTTTGCCTAGTGGGCTTATTTTTTCGAATGACCCAAAGTTTCTTAAAGCAAAAATCTAGGAAGTAAACTAGCTGAGGGGATTTGTAACCTACTGAATGGGTCAAGCATGTGTTCGGAGTTGAAGGTTGGGTGGTCACTGCTTTGCACAGTTCCTGCTCCTATCCTGGTGCTCTGTCCACTGAGCTGCTGCTGCAGGGTCCTTGGCAGTGGTCAGCATGATCCTCCACCTGGTATTAATACTTTGGTGTGGATGGCTCCTTGGGGGGATAAGGGACATAGAGGTAGGGATGACGCCCAGACTCCAGGCGGGACTTTGAGGAAGCAGAGTGTGGCAATGTCTCTTGACAAGCCTCAGCAAGGGCTTTTGGTGGACAAAGGAAAGCCTGTTGGATTCTGAACCAAAACCCAGTGTTTTTAGTGCCTGTAACTTCCTGGTTTGTCACTGGCAGAGTTCAAAGAGACAAGTGCAGAACATTTCTTGTGTGTGGTTGACCATATCTCGGGGGGGAGACAAGGTAACTCAGGTACCCCCGCATCCTACTTCCTTCTGCATTTTTTCAGTCCTGCTCTGTATTTCCAGGATGCCCAAAGTCTTCTCCAAAAGATGCCTGAGGACCAAGTGGAATGCTGCAGAAATGGTTTCCCAGGCTGCTATCCACGCTGTCTCAAAGCTGTAGTGGGGCAGAGGAGTGCTAAGACTTTCTGTTTCTCCCTCCTCAGGGTTTCTTAATTGGTGCCTTTTTATTTTATTTATTTTGGCCACACTCTGCAGCATGCAGGATCTCTGTCCCTTGATCAGGGATTGAACCCTGGCCCCCTGTGTTGGGAGTATAGAGTCTTAACCACTGGACCACCAGGGAAGCCCCTCAGACTTTCTTTTCTTAAAAGATTAGGTCTCCAGACCAAGATGGAGTAGATACACCTCTCTTTATTCTTCCTATAAAGTACAACTAGAAACCCTGGAATTAACATGTACTTTTATTTATAAATTTACATTTAATAATTAGTATATTAAAATATTTAACATACATTTGCCAAATTAACATTTAAATATTTATAAAATAAATGAATTCTATATTTATATATGTACTCTTAGGCCACCTAGAAGGAAGAAAGACCATATAAATAAGATAAATACAGTAGATTTATTTTCTTGAGTTTTGTAAATCTTGTTTGGTTGAAGCAAAAACTCTAACATTGTTCAATGAGGTTCTAAATATATAGAGAAGAAATACCTAAAACAATTATATTTTAAAGAAGGGTGAGTGAAAGGACTTAGTGGGAGGTAAAGTTTGGGCACTTTACTCAAACTGGTAAAATGTCAACAGCAGTCGACTGCTATAAATCATGTATGCATAATATGATATCCAGAGCAACAGCTGAAACAGCTATACAAAGAGATATACTCAGAAACACTATAGAAAAATTGAAATATGACTCTAAAACAGATGTTCAGGTAACCAATAGTAAGATGGGAAAATAAAAACAAAGAACAGAAAGCAAAAAATAAAAGGGCAAACTTGGGCCCTTCACGTACCGAAAATTACATGAAAGTAAATAGTCGGTAGCAAATAAGTAAGTTAAGTGAAAGTTGCTCAGGCATGTCTGACTTTTTGGGACTCCACAGACTAGACAGTCCATCGAATTCTCCAGGTCAGAATTCTAGAGTGGGTAGCCTTTCCCTTCTCCAGGGGATCTTCCCAACCCAGCAACTGAACCCAGGTCTTCCACATTGCAGGTGGATTCTTTACCAGCTGAGCCACAAGGGAAGCCGAAGAATACTGGAGTGGGTAACCTATCCCTTCTCCAGGGATCTTCCTGACCCAGGAATCAAACCAATGACTCCTGCACTGCAGGCAGATTCTTATCAACTGAGCTATCAGGGAAGCCTCTGGTTCAATTGCTGGGCCGGGAAGATACCCTGGAGAAGGGAGAGGCTACCCACTCCAGCGTTGTTGGGCTTCTCTGGTGGCTGAGACAGTAAAGAATTCACCTGCAAGGTGGAAGACCTAGATTCAGTCCCTGGGTTGGAAAGATCCCCTGGAGAAGGGAAAGGCTACCCATTCCAGTATTCTGGCCTGGAGAATTCCATGGACTGTATATAGTCCATGGGGTTGCAAAGAGTTGGACATGACTGAGCGACTTTCACTTTCACTCTCCTGCACTGCAGGCGGATTCTTTACCAGTGGAGCTGCCAGGATGATTCTACTTAAATCACATTTTCTAAATGATAAAATGAAAGAGCTCATCAAGGGATAGGAATGATGAGAGGGAACAGGGAGAGCTTTATGGTGAGTGGAAGCCTCTGGATATTGGCTGCAGGGAAGGTGACACAAATGCACACATCTTATAAGATGGCACTTATGTACAACACAACTGTATCCATGTCAAAGTCCTGATTTCCACACGGTTCCATTGTTGTGTAAGATGTTACCTTTGGATGGAACAGGATAAGTGGTTCCCAAGGCCTCTCTCCACCATCTTCACAGCTTCCAGGGAACCTAGTTACTTCGGAAAGATGTTACCTTTGGATGGAACAGGATAACTAGTTCCCAAGGCCTCTCTCCACCATCTTCACAGCTTCCAGGGAACCTACAGTTAATTCGGAAGAGAAGGGATGATGGCTGAAAAGAGCTGTCTGGATTCTGACATCAGTTCTGATATCCTCTGGGGTGGGAACTGTAGTGAAGTTCCAGGTTCCCACTCTTTCGCTCCCCCTACACCCCCAACACCCTGGCCCACCTGGCAGTTACAAACCCATCATTTTCAAAGTTCTCGCAGTTTTGGTCTTCCAAGGAGATATGAAGTTCTCTTAGGACAAATGCTCCTTTTCCTGGGGGAAAGAAAAAACAAACGACCACTTTAGGCCGAAGACAGTAAAGTTAAGGACCAGCTGAGGAAACCAAATGTAATTTGGAAAAAACATGGAAGTTAGCGCGTCTCTTAGCAACATGAAGTGNAGGAGATATGAAGTTCTCTTAGGACAAATGCTCCTTTTCCTGGGGGAAAGAAAAAACAAACGACCACTTTAGGCCGAAGACAGTAAAGTTAAGGACCAGCTGAGGAAACCAAATGTAATTTGGAAAAAACATGGAAGTTAGCGTGTCTCTTAGTAACATGAAGTGAGTATGTGTTCACAGCATGGCGTGGTTGTTTTCTGTGGAGAAATGTCTCGTTTTGGGGGGGTGTATACTACATGGCATAAGCTCCAATACTTTGGCCACCTATTGCAAAGAGCCGACTCACTGGAAAAGACCCCGACGCTGGGACAGATTGAAGGCAAGAGGAGAAGGGGACAGCAAAGGATTAGATGGTTGGATGGCGTCACTGACNATGTCTCTTTCAATTCTGGTTTCCTCGGTGTGTATGGCCAGCAGTGGGATTGCTGGGTCATATGGCAGTTCTATTTCCGTTTTCTAAGGAAGCTCCACACTGTTCTCCATGTACCTGTTTGTATTCCCACCAACAGTGTAAGAGGGTTTCCTTTTCTCCACATCCTCTCCAGCATTTATTGCTTGTAGATGCCTGGAAAATCCCATGGATGGAGGAGTCTGGTGGGCTGCAGTCCATGGGGTCTCAAAGAGTTGGACACGACTGAGCAACTTCACTTTCACTTTTCATTTTCATGCGTTGGAGAAGGAAATGACAACCCACTTCAGTGTTCTTGCCTGAAGAATTCCAGGGACGGCAGAGTCTGGTGGGCTGCTGTCAATGGGGTTGCACAGAGACAGACACGACTGAAGTGACTTAGCAGCAACAGCAGCAGCACTTTTAGATCACAGCCATTCTGACTGGCATGAAATGGTACGTCACTGTGGTTATATTTGCATTTCTCTGATAATGAGTGATGTTGAGCATCTTTGCATGTGTTTGTTAGCCATCTGTATTTCTTCTTTAGAGAAATGTCTGTTTAGTTCTTTGGCCCATTTTTTGACTGGGTCNGGGGACAGCAAAGGATTAGATGGTTGGATGGCGTCACTGACTTAATGGACATGAGTCTGAGCAAACTCTGGGAGATGGTAAAGGTCAGGGAAGCCTGGCGTGCTCCTGTCCGTGGGGTCACAAAGAGTCAGACACGACTGAGCGACTGAACAACAGCATAGGACATGGTGCCTGCGGATGGCCTTGTTCTTACAGCACCAGGTGTGTGCTCCACTGTTTCCAAGAAGACAGCATTGAACAGAGAGGAGGATGGGAAGGACAGGCGGGCCTGCTTCTCCCTGGCCCGGGAAAAGAGACAGGGCAGGAGGGCTGAGTCAGACTTGCAATCTCACACATTATGCTGTTTTTGACAGAAGATTCTAGAATGTCCCAACCCTGAAACCATATGTTCTATGGGATCACGGTGGGCTCTGCAGCCAGTCTGCCTGGTCAGCCTCTGCCCCCATGCACTGTGGAGTCACGGCTCAGTCACTGACATGCCCACACCCTTCTCTGCAACTGTTCAGTGGGCACAGTGACAGTAACTGCCTCGGAAGGCTGTGGGCATCCAGGACTTAGAGGAGCTAAGTAAGCTCTGCAATTTTATCCTCCTCCCGTGTTCTGGGGAAGTCTCTCAAAGGCCCAAGGACACACGTATTTCTGTGTCGCCTGGGAAGATGGTTTGGGCCCAAGAACTGAGCTTGGAGTGGGCGCGTGGGGGAGTGCTGTCTTCTCNAGCTCAGTCACTGACATGCCCACACCCTTCTCTGCAACTGTTCAGTGGGCACAGTGACAGTAACTGCCTCAGAAGGCTGTGGGCATCCAGGACTTAGAGGAGCTAAGTAAGCTCTGCAATTTTATCCTCCTCCCATGTTCTGGGGAAGTCTCTCAAAGGCCCAAGGACACACGTATTTCTGTGTCGCCTGGGAAGATGGTTTGTGCCCAAGAACTGAGCTTGGAGTGGGCGCGTGGGGGAGTGCTGTCTTCTCTGTGAGCCTCCTATCGGCTTCCCTGGACCCCGCGGCAAGCAGACGGCCACCTGGAGGCTTCCGATAGTGGGGGCACATGCTCCCCAGCTCCGTGGACCCAGCGGGTAAGCTCGGGTAAGGAAAAGGGGCCCTGGGTCAGGTTTGGGTCTGTGGCCTCAGAGCAGCTACTCCTGAGAGAAGCTGAGAGTCCCTTCCGTGTGTGCTCAGGCCACAGCCCTTGGCTGTTCACAGAGTCATCTGAGGACCGGGTCTTACTCTCTCTCCCCCTCAGGCTTTCTCTGGCAGCCCTGAGTGCCTGGCCTTTCTGTGATCCCCACCTTTCCCATCGCCCTCCACCAGGAGGGAGAGGTAAGTCCCTCCAGCTTCCATCAGCCACACGGCCCTGCCCACCTTTGCCAGGCCGGGGCCCCGGGCTGCAGTTCCTGTGAGAAGTTCCTCACTGGGTGGTAGGGACAATTCCACAGGTAACGGCCCTGGAGGAGGGACAGAGGCAGGTTTGCTTACTTGGACCGTGTGTGCCTGATGAGGGGAAACGTGTCAAGTTCTTTATCAAGGCTTCTCTCCTGGTTCCCCCCTCCACTGACTCCCAGGCTCTGTGGCCCTCAGGTTTGGAGCCTGACCAGCACAGACACAGCCCCTGAAACAGTATGTTTTACTGGGAATTGCCAGAGAAAAAAACAGTGGCTCAGACTGAATTGTATTTATTCCAGTGGGCTCGCTGCAACAAAGTATCTGTTGTTGCTGCTGCTAAGTCACTTCAGTCCTGTCCGACACTGTGCGACCCCACAGACGGCAGCCCACCAGGCTCCCCAATAAATACATGAAAAGATGCTCACCATCATTCATTATTAGAAAAATGCAAATCAAAACTACAATAAGGAATCACCTCATACCAGTCAGAATGACCATCATCAGAAAGTCCTCAAAGAACAAGGGCTGGAGAGGGTGTGCACTGCTGGTGGGAATGTAAATTGATACCACCATTATGGAAGACAACATGAAGATTCCTTTAAAAACTAGGAATAAAACCACCATATGATGCAGCAATACCATTTTTAGGCATATACCCTGAGGAAATCAAAACTGAAAAAGACACATGTTCATTGCAGCACTATTCATAACAGCTAGGACATGGAAGCAACACAGACGTCCATCAACAGATGAACGGATAAAGAAGCTGTGGTACATGTATACAATGGAATACTGCTGCTGCTGCTGCTGCTAAGTCACTTCAGTCGTGTCCGACTCTGTG
>SJYV01018906.1:856834-870075 GCA_006410875.1 Neotragus pygmaeus | reverse complement strand
GGCTGCAATCACCATCTGCAGTGATTTTGGAGCCCCCAAAAATAAAGTCTGACACTGTTTCCACTGTTTCCCCATCTATTTGTCATGAAGTGATGGGACCAGATGCCTATGGTTGGAGATTTATAGGAACATTGTGACCAGACCTATGGGAACAGCTGCAAGAACAAAGGATTCCTACAACCAGGAAGTCTTCACAACGAGCCAAAACCCTCTCCCTTTTTAGTATGAAAAAAGCCTGAATCTTAACTTGGATAAAATGGTTCTTTGGGACACTGACCACCATCTTCTCTGTCTGGTGGTTTTCTCAATAAATTCACGATTCCTTCCCCCAACAAGTTGTCTCTCCATGTATTGACTTATGCGGTGAGCAGTTAGAGCTTGGACTAAGTAACGTGATCATTCATGATGAAATACTATCAGAACAAAATAATCTTTATAAGATTATCCTTATTATATGCTATTACCACAAAAGTTCTAATCATGAAATCTGCAGAAAGAGGTGTTGCCAACCTACCTTATCCATCTCTGGCAGGGAATACCTTCTATGCCTCAGTTTCTGCTTCCCAGACCTGTAGAAAGCCTAGGGCCAGGTCTGGATAGGCCAAGGAGAGCCTAGTGTTAAGCCCCTGCTGCCTTCTTCCCTCAGGTGCTATGCTTATTCTGTCCCACTGCTCCCAACTCCTTTGTCACATTATAATTTTTAATAATTTATTTTTTTAATTAATTAATTTATTTTAATTGGAGGCTAAATGATATTATAGTGGTTTTCGCCATAGATTGACATGAATCAGTGGAGAAGGCAATGGCACCTCACTCCAGTACTCCTGTCTGGAAAATCCCATGGACGGTAGAGCCTGGTAGGCTGCAGTCCATGAGGTCACTAAGAGTTGGACACAACTGAGCGACTTTACTTTCACTTTTCACTTTCACGCATTG
The DNA here is from genome assembly GCA_006410875.1 of Neotragus pygmaeus. Taxonomy (NCBI): domain Eukaryota; kingdom Metazoa; phylum Chordata; class Mammalia; order Artiodactyla; family Bovidae; genus Neotragus; species Neotragus pygmaeus. Next base: position 869,139 of record SJYV01018906.1, on the reverse strand, counting down.
GAGAAGGAAATGGCAACCCACTTCAATATTCTTGCCTGGAGAATCTCAGGGACAGGGGAGCCTGGTGGGCTGCTGTCTATGGGGTCACACAGAATCGGACACGACTGAAGCGACTTAGCAGCAGCAGCAGCAGCCATGAATCAGTCATGGGTGTACATGTGTCCCCCATCCTGAACCCTCCTCCCACCTCCCTCCCCATCCCATCCCTCAGGGTCATCCCAGTGCACCAGCCCTGAGCGCCCTGTCTCATGCATTGAACCTGGACTGGTGATCTATTTCACATATGGTAATATACACGTTTCAATGCTATTCTCTCAAATCATTCCACTCATGCCTTCTCCCACAGAGTCCAAAAGTCTGTTCTTTATATCCATGTCTTTTTTGCTGTCTCGCATGTAGGGTCATCCTTAAGGTGTAAGGTGTCATCACTCAGTTGTGTCTGACTCTTTGTGACCCTATGGACTGTAGCCTACCAGGCTCCTCTGTCCATGGGATTGGGGTGCCATTTCCTTCTCCAGGGGATCTTCCCAACCCAGGGATCAAACCAGGTCTCCTGCATTGCCAGCAGATGCTTTACCCTCTAAGCCACCAGGGAAGCCCTGGTCATCGTTACCATCTTTCTAAATTCCATATTTATGCATTAATATACTGTATTGGTATTTTTCTTTCTGATTTACTTCACTCTGTATAATAGGCTCCAGCAAAAAGACTCAGATGTCTCTCTGCCTCATTTGGCAAACTGGCCTCCTTCACAACTGCATGTGGGTTCCAGCCAATTGGACATTAACAGAAATGGTGTGTGCAATTTCTAGGTGTCATGAAAGGAGGAGATAAGCCCATATCTTCCCCTTTTCTCCTTCCTGCTGGCTGAAATGCAGAGACGAGTGCGAGAGCTGAAGCAGCCATCACAGGGACGAGGTAAACTTGTCAAACAGCGCACAGCAGAATGGAGCAGTGAGATATACGAGCCCAGGGGGCTGGCTGACCTTAGGGTGAGCACAGTTTCTCCAAAGGCTGGGTGAATCTGGGGCCAGCAAAGAGGAGAAGAGGCTGGAAGGTGGAGGCACAGCACTGGCCTCCTCAGAGGAGGCTCGGTCTCCTTCCTGATGGGAAAGGTATCTGGGTTCCTCTTTGCCAAGTTCCCTCCTATCAAGGACTGCCTGAGATGCTCACCTCCTAAAGTTGCAAATTAGCTGTCACCTGCTCTGCATAACCAGATGCCATTCTTCTTTGCATCAGCTAGACCTCCTACCCACTTTCAGCTTGTAGAAAGATGCCAGAGAATTAGGTTGGTGTCAAGCTGGGTACAATTAACACTCCTTCCTGCCTTTATCCTGGATTAGTTTAATAACTATCTTTGCAGGTCTTATTCAGAGCTCCTCACAATTGCTGCCAAACACCTCCTTGGCTCTACATGCAAGAGAATCAAAAGCAGCTATGTCTCAGGAGCCCGTGTGTGAGTAATCCATGTAGGATGAACATGCCTGAGAATCCCTTTTAGACAAGGAGCCCCGTTCACTGGTGTAGGGACCCACCTGACACCCTGAGGAGCATCCTCCCAGCCTTGGACCCCTGATTCCTGCCTCCCTGCCCTCAGGTGGTCCGTCCAGGTGGAAGCGCCTACTGTTCTTTCCAGAGCTGAGAGAGAGAAGTGGGACTCCACTCCTCTTTAAGATGACTGGCAGGTCTGGGGAGGAAGCAAGGGGCTGCAGCTGCACAGACCTCCCCCAGTGAGGTCTTGATGAAGTCTGGGGAGAAGGAGCAAGAAGAATCCAGGGCAAGTAAAGAGAGAGATGAAGATGTACTCTAAAGACCCTTCTGAGTCTTCTCTGAAAATTGCCCTGAGCCTGTACTTTCCCATCAATGGTGAGTTGGTTGTAAAATGCAGTGGTGACCTGCAAGTCAGCTAAATCTCAGTCCACTTAAAATCTATATAAGGTTGGCTCCACGTCTTCTCCCATGACTCTCGGGTCTTCAGAGATGTCACACACTCATTTAGGGGCTTCAGTTGTCACATCATTTCTGCCACTACCCTTGAAATCTTGGACTNGTTCTTCTTTGCATCAGCTAGACCTCCTACCCACTTTCAGCTTGTAGAAAGATGCCAGAGAATTAGGTTGGTGTCAAGCTGGGTACAATTAACACTCCTTCCTGCCTTTATCCTGGATTAGTTTAATAACTATCTTTGCAGGTCTTATTCAGAGCTCCTCACAATTGCTGCCAAACACCTCCTTGGCTCTACATGCAAGAGAATCAAAAGCAGCTATGTCTCAGGAGCCCGTGTGTGAGTAATCCATGTAGGATGAACATGCCTGAGAATCCCTTTTAGACAAGGAGCCCCGTTCACTGGTGTAGGGACCCACCTGACACCCTGAGGAGCATCCTCCCAGCCTTGGACCCCTGATTCCTGCCTCCCTGCCCTCAGGTGGTCCGTCCAGGTGGAAGCGCCTACTGTTCTTTCCAGAGCTGAGAGAGAGAAGTGGGACTCCACTCCTCTTTAAGATGACTGGCAGGTCTGGGGAGGAAGCAAGGGGCTGCAGCTGCACAGACCTCCCCCAGTGAGGTCTTGATGAAGTCTGGGGAGAAGGAGCAAGAAGAATCCAGGGCAAGTAAAGAGAGAGATGAAGATGTACTCTAAAGACCCTTCTGAGTCTTCTCTGAAAATTGCCCTGAGCCTGTACTTTCCCATCAATGGTGAGTTGGTTGTAAAATGCAGTGGTGACCTGCAAGTCAGCTAAATCTCAGTCCACTTAAAATCTATATAAGGTTGGCTCCACGTCTTCTCCCATGACTCTCGGGTCTTCAGAGATGTCACACACTCATTTAGGGGCTTCAGTTGTCACATCATTTCTGCCACTACCCTTGAAATCTTGGACTCACATCCTTCTGACCAAGACGTGACTATCACACCATCCTTGACTCATGCACACTCAGGATGGCACTAGACGTACCTGCCCATCAGGGTGTAAGCACTGCCCATCAGAGCTGTTAACACTGGGCAACCCCACCATGGCTACCAGATGAACAAAAGCAAGCAAGCAAGGAAGAGAGTCCCACAGGCACACACACTTTACACATTGTTGAAAGCTGAGAGGAGAGATCATTTATATACCAAGTAATCTTAGATCATCATTCTTACTCAAAAAGTTATTTTGGGGACACCCCCATCAGGGCCCCCACCTCTCATGCTTTTCAGTCACATCAGACAGCATGAGATGTCTCCCTAACAGCCACCTCCTGCCTTTCTCCAGGTAACGAAACCTCATTTTTTTTTCAAGTTTGGGGGCTGTGCTCTCCAAAGGTGAGCCCTCCCACAGGACCAGTGGATGAACCAGCCTGACTGATCCTGACAATCCCACTGACGTTGGTCAGGGACAGGTAAAGGTATGGACACATGAAAACAGGGAAATCAGAGCTAGCCAGGAGTAGCCTCCTAGAAGCTTCTGGAAAATAAGTTCCCTCTTGGTAAAATTATAAGATACAAAAGGAAACACTCTCTCCTGATCCGCTTCTGCCCTGCCTTCAAATGCAGTGGCAAGAGGACTGTCTGCCCAAAGCTGGACAGATGTCACACCACCAGAAGGGAGGGTCCTCAGGCTGAGGACAGAGGGGAAGAGTTGGGTCCTCCAGAACCACTGACCTCAGACCCCTTCTCATGGGAGACTGTTTCCTCTCCTACATCCCAGCCACTTTAAGAAACCTCCTGCTTCCTGTGGCCACATGGTCTTTCACCAACTCACAGGTCCTCTCCCTTCGCCTCTGAGATCAAGTTCTCATTTTCTTCTGAAGTCTAGTTTAAAAAGATCTTTCATTGCTTGGGTTTCTCGCAAAACCATGCCTTTCATAGTGTCATTTTGTGTCCCAAAAAAGTTTAGTCAAGATATTTTCCCAAACAAAGTTAATTCTCTCCCTAAGAATAATTCTGGTGCAGCCTTGAGTGGGCTTTTTGTCTACAACAGAGCAGCTCTCATTCAGGGATCTCCAAGAGATAACAGCCTCCACAAATCATGGGATGCCCTGTTGTCCTCTGTTGATTTCACACTTAATGGTTGTAGAACCCAGAGTAAAGTTCAAGTCTTTGCAGTCTCGGAAAACCCACACTCCCACCCACAGGGACCCCTTCTAAACCTTGATTTCTGGAGGATCTGGACCTTGGAACAAGGGCCTCTTCCACTCTCACACCAGGCTTTCTTTCCCACCCTCATCTCCCAGTTCTGCTACTGACAGCCTTCTCCTCTCAGCAAACTACTTAGGTCCCCCTGTTCTTCCCAACCCAGCATCCTTCTCATCAACCACGCCCTCTTCTCTTCTTTCTCCCTTTTTTTTTCCAGTTCCTTAACATCCCACATGAACCCACCCTTGCCAGTCTCCACTCCAAGCACCTGCCTGATATGCAACAAACACTTCTGCAGCCCCCATGATTGCCAGCTGCTGGATCAGGCTTGGGAACCAGTTGTAATCAAGACAGTCCTGGACTTCCCTGGTGGCACAATGGATAAGAATCTGCCTGCCAATATAAGGGACATGAGTTTGATCCCTGGTCCGGGAAGATTTCACATGTGGCACAGCAACTGAACCTGCACAGCACAACACAGGTTCAGGAGTTCACAGAGCCTGCGAGCTGCAGCTCCTGAAGCCAGCACGCGCTAGGGCCCACGAGCCACAGCTGATGAGCCCCTGTGCTGACACTACTGAAGCATGTGTGCCTAGAGCCCATGCTCTGCAACAAGCAAAGCCACCGCAGTGAGAGGCCCATGCACCACAACTAGAAAGTAGCCCCTACTGGCCACAACCAGAGAAAGCCCCTGAGCAGGAACGAAGACTCAGTATAGCCAAAAATAAATTTGAAAAAATTTTAAATACCCTGCTTTCCAACAATGGACAGATGTCAGCCTGGAAACACGGACTTAAACTACACATTAGACCAGATGGATTTAGCAGACATTCACAGAACTTTCTATTCAAAGGCAGCAGAGTATGCACTATTCTCAAGGGCACATGCAACATATTCCAGGAAAAAATTATATGTTAGGCCACAAAGCAAGTCTTAATACATTGAAGAAGACTAAACTGTATCAAGCATGGGACTCGGGCAGCAGCAGGAAGGAGAACAAGCGACGGGTGCCCTTGCTCCCCTGGGAGGGGGGCAAGCTGGCTCCTTAATAAGGTGATGGTGGGCGTGGGGCGCGGGTCCCACTGGGGGCGTGGCTTAGGTGGCTGCCCACCTGCTTGATGGTGCTCTGTGTAGGGGTCATTGCACAGTACCCCCTGCTTTTGTTCCCAGCCCCTCCAAAGTGGCAGTTGGTTTGTGGCCTTTCCATATCTTATTGTTCATAAATGCCCTGACTGTGCCTGAGTGTAGTTATTTTTAGTCCTGTATAGTTTCTCTGCTGGAGGAGATGTCTGTTCAGCTGTAAGCACTGCAGTAAAGGGTCCTGGATCCCAGGTCTCATCCTAGTTTACCCAAGAAACAGGCTTGGAGTGACTCCAGGAAGGAGCAGTGCAGAAAAAGGGTGGGAAACAGGGGAGGAGGGGAACCAGCCTGAGGACTTGTCAGCAAGTCGCCTTAGGTAGACACTGGGACCCAGTCTTATCAGTGCCCACCCGAGCGTGAAGGGGAAGCCGTCCCACAGTCGCTCTGGGGGCCACAGGTCCAAGAAGCCTCTGAGGCACTGATGCTTCCCGATGGCACACCTGGAGGTGTGACCAGCCTGCAGGCACTGCCCACGCCAAGGCTTAGGAGAGCCCCAGGACAGAGATCTAGAGGTCAAGGGGAGGCACTGACAGGATGCCACCTGCACCAGCTGGCGTTCATCAGAGGAAGGGGAGAAGGCTCACGTGTGCCCACGGACGCCCCAGCGCATGCACTGTCTGGGCGTTACCCCTCAGAGCATCCATCTAGGGGACGGAGCGGATGTGTGCTTAACTGAGAGAGGAAAGGAGAGGAGATGGAACAGAAAGGAACAGAAAGAGGAAAAATGCCTTCATTTATTCTATCAATCCTTCTTAGCCACATTTCCCCTGCTGCCCCAGGGAAAGAAGCCATGGATTAAAAAGAGAGAAAGAGACCTACAAATGGTTAATTCTCAGCTTTGAGTTTCCAGTGGCCTTAATGAAGTGTAAGGGTTTTTCTTCAAGATTAGTTTCACCTGTACTCGATTTTTGCTTTACATTTTTATTTTAAACATAAGTCTAGAATATGATGCTACTTACTCAGCAAAAGGGACTCTGCAGTTGTGATGAAGGATTTTGAGGTGGCGAGATGATCCTGGATTATTTGGGAGAGGGCAGAGCATACTCACTAGGGCTTCCCTGGTGGCTCAGATGGTAAAGAGTCTGTCTGCAATGTGGGAGATCTGGGTTCGATTCCTGGGTCAGGAAGATCCCCTGGAGAAGGGCATGGCAACTCACTCCAGTATTCTTGCNATTATTTGGGAGAGGGCAGAGCATACTCACTAGGGCTTCCCTGGTGGCTCAGATGGTAAAGAGTCTGTCTGCAATGTGGGAGATCTGGGTTCGATTCCTGGGTCAGGAAGATCCCCTGGAGAAGGGCATGGCAACTCACTCCAGTATTCTTGCCTGGGAAATCCCACGGACACAGGAGCCTGGTCGGCTACAGTCCCTGGGGTCACAAAGAGTCGGACACAGATGAAGCGACTTAGCACACATGCAAGCTCACAGTAGTGTATTCACAAGGGTCTTCCTTTAAGGGGGAAGGAGGGTCACAGTCAGAGGAAGAGATGTGACAATAGAAGGGAAGGTCAGAGAGAGTGATTTGAAGATGTCACACTGCCAGGGTGAAGATGCAAGTAGGGGCCCTCACCAAGGATGTCGGCTATCTCTAGAAGCTGGACAAGGGAAGGAAACAAGTTCCTCCCAGGGCCTCCAGAAGGAGCACAGCCCTGTTGAATTTTATTTTAGGACATCTGACCTCCAAAACTGTAAATCTGTAGTTTTCTTTTTTTGGCCAAGTTGTATGGCATGTGGGATCTTAGTTCCCCAACCAGGGATTGAACCTGTGTCCCCTGCATTGGGAGAGCAGAATCTTAACCACTGGACCTCCAGGCAAGTCCCAAATTTGTGTAGTTTTAAGCCACTACATTAGTGATCAGTTATTACAGCAGCAGCAGGAAAACCGACACAAACCTGGACAAGCATATCTCCTCCTCTGGAAAGGGAGGGTCATCACTGTGTCTCTAACCACTGTTATGAGCATCAAACCCAATGTCGTAACTGCCACGCTTACAGAATTGAATAACGATAGTTCAGTAAACAATAATTCTTCTTCCTCACTGCCCCGCTTGTCACCTCCACCTGGAAAGCACCTCAGAAAGCATTAAGGAAAACGCAACATGGAGTTAAACTCACTAGTGAGGTAGGGAAGCTGGTTTTCAGGTAAGGTCACCACTTTGCATATGACACCACGGGGGCTCTGGGAAGTTAGGCAAATTGCCCACCGTCAACTGCCCAAGGTCAGTGAGAAACAGAATCAGCAGAATCAGACTGTTTCCCTCCTGACCCTTAGTTGTCTTAGCAGTTGACCACAGTCGGGCTTCTCATCTAGGGAGTCCTTTCCGTAGGCAGATGCCACTGCTCCACCCACGTCACCGCCGATTCAGGCAGGCGGTGCCCAGGAACCTGCGTTTCATCCAGCTCCCTCGGAATTTGCATACAGGCTGGTGGAGTGACCCCAAGGTGAGAAATGCTGCCCGACCTGTGTGGCCAGACAGCTGTGAGCTGTCAAATGCTTCCATCTGCTTCCACTTCTTTGCGTATACGGGAAGCCACAGACGCCCTACCATGTTGTTGACTTTTTATTTTGAAAAATTTCAAACATACGGAAAAAGACTACATGGATGACCACCCACAGACCCGCCACCCAGATGAAAGAACAGCTAGCGTGGCTGCGTCTGTGTTTACAGCCCCATAGTTTCCTTTTTGCCTGAATCATCTTAAAGTACGATACAGTGTGACATTTTAAAAACTGCATCTGAAAATGAAAGCTATTTCCCTGCTATCCACAAGAATTCATCACACTTCACAAACTATGTTCTAAAGACATTCTAATGAAGAAGCGTGACTTCAGCCTCAAAGCAGGAAGTGTCACTATCACTTTTGAGGTGACTAGTCTAGACAGAGGTTGAGGGTTTCCAGGGTGGCATGCTGACAGAAGGTTTTCTGTGCCCACAGGAGCACTGGGTTGAAAGGCTGCCCCTCTCCCTCCCCAGCACCCACTTGCCAACATCGCTGCCCTCCTCCCATATTCTTTGGCCCTTTCAGAAGGTTGACAGAGCAGCATTCCTCTTCCCCCAAACGACAGATCCTCTTCCTACACCTACAGCTCTCTCTCCAGGTTCTGGGAACCACTCAGAGCCAGATAAGACAGGGGATCCCAGTTCCTCCCAGCCCAAAGGTGCTGTACCTGTTGCTTTCCTTTCACCCTGCTCACAACCTTGTAAATATCTCTTTGTAAAACCCTCTTCAATTACCCCACTTCACAGCACCTTCTCTTTCCCATTGAGAACCCTGACTGATGAAGTCACTGGTATCAAGAATGGACACAGAGAAATATAACTCTCATGTGAAATTCAAGGATGGGACTGCTCACCTCCTGGAGCTGTACCGGGATGAATCCTTCACCAGAGGGAAAGAAGGTGCAGGTCACCTTTAAAATACAGTAGCATCATACTTGCTCAAATTATCCCCAGCAGTGGCACTGGAGAAATGCAAGTGGAAGGCAAGACGTCGGCAGATGGAGTGGCTTGGCTGTGCTGACAGTGGTGATTACAGGTCTGTGGGGTAGGAGGTCTTCTCTGACAGCCCCAGAGACCATACACAGAGAAAGGACAAACTGAAGGTCCTGAATGACCAACTCAGAACATGGGTAGAGATCCCCAAGTCCTTCAGGGTAGTCTTGAGGGAGTCACTGATGTCCTGTTGGGTAGATATTCCCAGGGACTGATTATAAGGGGAACCAGGTGACAGACATGCAATTACATTTTCAACTCCACCAGATTTCTTATCCTTCCACTGGTTGCAAAAGGTGGGATCGCGACTCACAGGCTGGGACAATTGAGCAGACAGACGTGGCTGCCACGTCACCTCAGGACCATCCCACACCCTTCGTGTGGCCTTCATCCAAGCCGATGATCAGATTTCTATTCTAGGATAGCCCAGATGGAGACAGACACAGCCTGGAACAGGAGGAGAGGGCCTGTAGGCCAAAAGGTTCATAGGAAACCAGCAGGAATCCATGCAGCATCTTTCAAAGGAAGTTCTAAGGGCACTGAGTGGAGATGGATAAAACATAAAACTGGACCAGAGAGAATTTAATAAAACAGTCATGCTCACTGAAGAGTCAGAATTCCCTGTGCTGGTGTGAGCCCCTGGGAGGGGAATCTGAGCTACGCTGGACTCAACAGTGGCTGGCAGAGAAGGAGGACTTCTCCAGCACGCTGAAGGAAAGGAAAATGTAGGCTCAGGACATGAGGAATGTTGGCGGGACCTCTTCTGCACAACATCATAGCCACACCTACCCCCTCCCCCGGAGGCCCAGACCATAGCTCCCTCCAAGGGGCCAGAGAATTCCATTGTCAAGTGTTCACAGGCCTCCCTGAGAAGTTCTTCTTGGCTGTTTCCTGGAAGCAGGAAATGACAGTGGGAGAGGCTGTAGTGGAATTAGGCTCCCTGATGTTAATGGCAAAGAAGTGAGATTCCAGCAGAGGAGGGGTCGGGGGGTTTCAAAGACACAATGCACACAGTCATAAGACCTTGGGCTGGAGCGGCCAAGGGAACGTTTGGGCCTCCAGGGACCTCTGGCCCTGGCTAACGGATCGTGGGATCCCTGGCCTGCAGGAGACGTGCAGACTATTAAGGTGCTGCTTGATGGCACTTCCCTGGTGGTCCAATGGTTAAGAATCTGCCTTCCGACGCAGGCGATGTGGGTACGACTGCTGGAACTAAGATCCCACGTGCCACAGGGCAGTGAGAGCCCACGCACGGCAACTCCTAAGCCACGGGCCTCAACTAGAGATGCCACATGCTGCACCTAAGACCCGAAGCAGCCAAATAGACAAACACTGAAGGAAAAAAAGATGCTGCTTGACCTATATAAGCAGAAAAATTCTGGGTCTAGTGGGCAAAATCACAGTGGAGAAACAAAACTTACCCTGTGTTTGGATGCAAAGGCCCAGGATCCCTTGACTTGGGGATGGGGGCAGGGATCTCTGTGAGCAAGCATGTACAATGCAGCCACAGGTCTATTGTGAACCTCCCCCGCATCCTCCCCAAAAGAGACATGGTGCCACTGAACAGAAGATGGAAAGGGAACTATCCAGACTTTCCAGGGACTATTAGGTACTATTAATATTTCTCATCTCATGCTAACCACAGGAGACTCAAATTTCCGCAACAGTCCCACAGTCAGAGTGTGAACGCGTGGAGATCAGGCCTAACAGTAGGTCCCTGAGGGTCTATCCTGTTGTCATTTTCCCAGAATGTATCCTAGTAATAGATAAGTTACTATTATTCCCTGAATCTCACCGTGGCTCGCTGACTCACGGAATGAAGCCCATTATGGTAGTAAGGGCCAAAAGGAAACTATCTCCTTTTAAGTGGAACCTCCCCGCAACCCCTGCTACCAAGACAGTGAACCCAAAGAAATATCAAAATCCCTTAGAGAACTGCACAGCTTAGTGCAACCATCAAATACTTAAAAGATGCAGGAGTGGAGATTCTGACCACATTAATATTTAACTCATATTTGACTGGCGCAGAAACCAAACAGACCATACAGAATGACTACAGATTATAGAGAGTGGTCATATGGTGATGTCAAGTGCAGACGCAGTTCCAGATGGGTATCTGTACTAGAACAAGGCAAAAACACACTTGGCACCTGATGTGAAGCGACAGTCCTAGGGAAAGCATGTCTTTGATTCCAAGTAGCTAAGCTGATTGCCTTCACATGGCGGGGACGCCAGTATACTCCACCTGAGGCTTTACGTCAGGGCCGTGTCAACTTGTTCTCTGTTGTACCATAGTCCACAAGAACTGCATCATCTAGATGCTCAGAGAACATCACTGCATTTTTTTGGTGTCCCTGTGCAAATTGGACCTGGTGGGCAGGAAGTAGAAAATATTTTAGGTGCCTTAGTAAGTCACATGCATTTCAGGGGACTGGAGATAAACCCCATGAAAGTTTGGAGGTGTTTCATACTATGAATTTTCTAGGGACCCAGGGGTCCAAAAAAAGAGTTCCAGGAAAACATCTACTTCTTCTTTATTGACTACACCAAAGCCTTTGATTGTATAAATCACAACAAACTGGGAAANAACTGACTCATTGGAAAAGACCCTAATGCTGGAAAAGATTGAAGGCAGGAGGAGAAGGGGACGACAGAGGATGAGATGGTTGGATGGCATCACTGACGAGATGGACATGAGTTTGAGCAAGCTCTGGGAGTTGGTGATGGACACGGAAGCCTGGCATGCTGCAGTCCATTGGGTCACAAAGAGTCAGACACAACTAAGCGACTGAAGTGACTGAGGGGTCCAAAAAATGTCAGGAGTGAGTGACAAAGTGCACTTCCTAATACAAAGAAAGAGATACCATATTTGGTAGACCTGTGGGTTTGGGGGTTTAACACATATCACACTTGGGTATGCTGCTCTGATCCATTACAAGGGAAGTGACTGAAGCATGGATCTACAATGATTCATGAGCAGAGACTAATGGGTTGGCCAACTGGTCAAGAACTTGAACAGAACGAGATTGGAAGACTGGTGATGAGGTGGGCTTGGAAGAGGTATGCAGATATACTCTCCATACAGTACTATTCCCTGAGCTGAATCATCAGTCACCTGGGGACAGGCTGATGACACTGAATCCCTTCCACCATGGTGGGGGCAGCAATTGGCCTTGTAGGAACAGATGCAATAGTCTACATAAGTTTTTGCTTTCCATGACCATAACACTCTGCCAGCACCATCATTCCCTCTATAGGGAATTATTCACCCTCTAAGGGTGAATAACGCCTTATTCACCATAGATCACATGTTGCCTAAGACAGGAAAAAATGCTCTTTAAGTGCAAAGAAAATGCAGCAGAGGGTTTATTGCAATAACGCCAGTCCATGGCTCACCTGTGTGCATCCTATGTAAAGGTCTTCAGCCCCACGCATGTTCAGACATCTTTTCACCAGTCTCTGAATAGACAGTCAAGAAGTTGCCCAACAAGGCTCTACTGTGGTCTCAATTGGTTCAAACACTAGCTTGCTTGCTGGAGGGGTGCCATGGACTGAATC
>SJYV01018906.1:768113-840201 GCA_006410875.1 Neotragus pygmaeus | reverse complement strand
AAGGAAATGGCAACCCACTCCAGTGTTCTTGCCTGGAGAATCCCAGGGACGGGGGAGCCTGGTGGGCTGCAGTCTATGGGGTCGCACAGAGTCGGACACGACTGAAGCGACTTAGCAGCAACAGAACTCCAATCGAAGCAGCAAAAAGCAAGCAGGACGATCTAATCGCGTATATATAAAGGAGCAATCCCAGAGCAAAAGCAGCTCCTAATGACCGGCTCTGGGCCGCGTCTGTGCAAAGAGTCATCAGGTTGAGCTACTCCTGAATGTCTGTCCGTCTAGACTGAAGTTCAGGCTCCATCACTTCCTGATTCAGTGTCACTTCTCATCCGGGGGGCCTCGGTGTTCTCAGTTTAGAGAGAAGGCCTGGATAGTTTATCAGAACCCTTCCAACTCCAGATTTCTCTGAGCTGCCGAGTCTGTTACTGCACGCGGCCCATCGCTGTTTATCGTTCAGACTTGAACGGGAAAGCATTGAGTGGGACGCTGATTTAACTTTGCTTTTTTCCCCCCTTTGCCTATGTCTGCAGAAGAAGAAAGAGCTGTCTCATTCCCCTTTGCCAGAGGAAAAAAAATCAATAGGTGTTTAATCTGCAAGGGAGATGAATTTCCCTTCCAAGTCAAGGAGATGCCGGACTGCTCTGCGCTGAAGATTGATAGAAGTGTCAGATGCCAGAGCTGACAGCGCCGGTAAACAATCTCATAAAACCCCACCCCCACCTCACCCCCCACCGGCTTTACAGATGAGGAGTCTGGGGCCCAGAAACGCTGGGGACTTGTGCAAGGCCGCCCAGCTGTCAGGGCCAGGAACAAATCAGTGCCCTTGCTGCCATACACCACCGTGGACAGCTTTGGCCACTTGCTTAACGCAGGGACCCCCTTTTCCTGTGCCACCCCCTCTTCTTCCTCTCACATTGCCCACTAATAGCTGGAAACATAAAATCCAACCCTGGAACTTCAGAGGCCAGGACCAAGCTGAGGGTCTGGCACATTCCCTTTAAAAAGGAAGAATGGGCTGTCTTTAACTTGGCCACAATCTGAAGTTCTGAAAATGCTAGTGATTCTGCAACACAAAGGCTTCTGCTTTACAGGACTTGCAGCTGGTTTCACAAACTTTCAAAGCCTTAAAGAGCAGAGTGATGGGGGTCAGAAAGACAGCAGATCCTCTTATTTCCCGATTGTCTCAAATCCACAGAACAGAATCCACTGGATTTGTCACCTGCAAAGCCTTACAGCTGTCATGCTAGAATCAATTCCTCCATTTTACCAAACCCACCTCATTGCCTGTCATCTTGGATAACCTCCTTTACCCAGCATCATGTGTTCCTCCTGAACTCCTATATAGTCTCAGCACATATGAGACAAGAGGTAATCTCAGAAGCCTCTCTCTGGTCTACTTTCTCCCTGTTGCCTCTGCCCACCTTCCACCCGGGGCTGTGGCCTCCTGCTTTCCCATCACACATGCCAATTCAAAACACTTTTCAGGCTTCCCATGGTTTTCTCCTAGTTTTCTAGCTAATTCCCAAAATCCAACTTCTCTGTTGCCTCCAAAGTTTGTGCAGTGCTGCTCTGAGACAGCCAAATAGCAATCAGCCAAACCGTTCCACCAACTGCAGAAACTGGAAGGTGATGTCACCAAGAAGGAGGAGGGGAAGAGGAGGAGAAGAAACAGAAGAAGAAAAAACAGAAGGCAAAGGGCTGAAATATATCCCCTTCAAAAAGAATCTGAAAAAGGATGGGTATATGTATAACTGAGTCACTTTGCTGTACACGTGAAACTAACACAACATTGTAAATCAACTACACTCCAATATAAAATAAAATACAAATGGATCCCTTTTTACCCTACAAAACAAAGCCCAAAATCTTTTATCACCAGGCTCAGAGCCTACCCATCACTAACTGCATCACTCATTCATTTAACCAACACTTGGAGCACCTCCTCTGCGCTGGCCCTGGGGGTACACTAGCGAATGAGCCGGGCAAGTCCAGGCCCCTCAGAGCCCACAGGCTTGGGCCCCCAGCTCAGAAACAGCTTGAAGGGTTCAGGTTGGACAGTGCAAGAATGAGAGAAGGGAGACGTGATTGGAGCCAAGTTCTCAGAGGGGACGAGGTTGTGGGGGTGTGGATCTCCCAGAGCATCATACTCAGCGTCAAGGGTTAGAGTTTTATCTGTATCTTAAGTACAATGAAAAGTTTCTGCAGGGTTTAAGCAGCAGAGCTGCGTGATCTGATTCATGTTCGTAAACCCACTCTGGCTGCTGTGGGGCTCATGCAGCATTATCCAGAGAGGAGTCTTCTTGGCTTGAGAAGAAATCCACGCAGCCATCGTGACTAGACATCCTCTTCTGCACTTGAATCTGCTCCAGGAGGGGATTGTTCATTCCACCCAGTCTGGCTTGGGGCATCATTGATTGGGGCCCTCCAGGTTCATAAAGCATTCTCTTATGCAAAGTTATGAACTAGATTTTGTCCAAAGTCTTTCCTGCGAGGGCCTCTTGCCTACAATCCTCTGCCTTTTTTCTTTTTTAATATTTATTTATTTGGCTGCACTGTGTCTTAGCTGCAGCACGTGGGATCCTTAGTTGCGGCATGAGGGATCTAGTCCCCTGACCAAGGACCAGGCCCCTGCATCAGGAGCTCCAAGTTTCAACCACTGGACCACCAAGCTAGTCCCTCGCCCTCTGCTTTAAACCACTGTCATGTTTGCTGAATGAACCAACGAAATACCAAGTAGATGGCTGGCTGGCTAATGGGATGGAAGTAACGTGTGCGCACGTTGGAAAGAGCCAGCAGGGAAATGTCCAAGGGGAGAAGAGATGATAAAGGGCAGCAGCGGAGACGCTGATCTCACTTCTTAAGCGGCCACCTGCTTACTCTGGTTCAGCCCTCAGTCCACCTTCCCGGCTCCTTAGCTGCCTGGAGACCTAGCANATCAACGAAATACCAAGTAGATGGCTGGCTGGCTGGCTAATGGGATGGAAGTAACGTGTGCGCACGTTGGAAAGAGCCAGCAGGGAAAGGTCCAAGGGGAGAAGAGATGATAAAGGGCAGCAGCGGAGACGCTGATCTCACCTCTTAAGGGGCCACCTGCTTACTCTGGTTCAGCCCTCAGTCCACCTTCCCGGCTCCTTAGCTGCCTGGAGACCTAGCAAATGGCCTGAAGCAAGTGTCATAAATCTCCCCAAGTGCTTTCTCCTTGAGGGAAGATAAATCCCCTTCTCTTCAGACCCCACGATTGCATCCCCAACTCTGGGCCACAGGATTTCCACTTCCCTAGATTTCCACTCCAGCCCCGGCGGTGTTAGAACCCAGGAAGAAAGAAGGGAGCTGCAGGCTGCTGAGACACCAGGTCAGGATTCCCTGTGGGGCCAGAGACAAAGATGGAAGCAGAATCCACCCCTACCCAAACTACAAGGCTGGTCGTCGGATTCCCAAGGCCCCTCCGTCCTGCAGCCCATGGGGTTGCAGAGTCGGACAAAACTGAGTGATGAACAACAACCGCTCCTGCACGCTGGTGGGTGCCATTGCAATGATAGGCAGTGCTAAAGCTTGCCAACCACGCCACTGTCCCCCACCACCCAGGGAATCCAGGCCATCCACGCCTGCCGTGCAGGAGGCTGCTGCCTTCCCCAGAAGCCGCTTTCAATGCTTTGGTCTGAATCCTGTGTCAGATCACCCATCTCCTTCCTGGGGATGGACCTGGGGCCTTCGGACAGAGAAACAAGCTCCATGTGCCGGCTTAGGGGACCAAGAGATGCAGAAGAAAATGCCACCACCTTAGTGTGAGGCCACCCCGCTTGGGAAATCTGGCTTTTCAGATTCTGAAGGGGAGCCCCACTTTTGTTAGCAAAAAGACAGAGAGAGAAGGAGGGAGGGAGCCAGGGAGAAGGCCGGGGTCAAAGTACTCAGCAAGGTCTGCTTTTGTCTTCCTGCGAGGGGTCCAGAGGGAAGGAAATGCTTTCCCCGGGGTCTAAGTACAGGAAGTTTCTTTGCCCCCGCGCTTGATCGCTTGATCCCTGGACACCGCGGCATGTGAACAGTTATCATCCCATAGACAGTTACCAGCACCAGGACCTCCCTGGCTGGCTCCACGCCCCCCTCTAAGGGAGGTGACTGTGTCCCCATGCCATCCTGCCCCCCCAAACCACCCGGGGCCAGGACACCCCTCCTGGCAGAACAGGAGGGGCCTGTGGCAAAGGATGCTAATGGGGGCCACTGTCTGAGGTCACTCAGGCTTCCTGCCCAGAACTGCCCTTCCTGGGGCCCCTGAGCTCCACAAATGCCCCAGACAGACCACGGTCCTCTCCTCCAGCAGGCAGAGAAATTCACGTGAAGACAGACCCAGGGCTGGGGGAGAGCACTCTGAAGGACGCTGGTAAGCACAATAGTTGTAACAGATTTCCTAAGTCACTTGTAGGCAATATGTGATAAATAAACATAAAACACTCCCTTAAAATGTACAGTGCTCTGAATAAGCATTTCCACTTCTAAGAATCCAACCCCTAAAGCTAAGCCAGGAACATGGCAAACAGGAAAAAATGGGAAACAACCCAAGTGCCTAATCACAGGGGACTGAATGGTGTCTTGTACTTTGAGACAACAGTTACAGACCCCTAGCAAATGCAACATTTGAGTACACATCCTGATATATGAGTATTTATTTATAATAAGTTGTGTACAGGTACTATGGCACTAAACATGTGCATTTAAAACACATAATATGGGCATTTTAAGCAGTATTTTAATTTTTAAATTTTTATTTTATTCATTAATAGCACAGCAACATTTAGGCTTCAAGAGAGTAATGTGATCTTTTGGACATGCTCGGTTATTTCTTTTTGCATTTTCATATTGTTCATGGGGTTCTCCTGAAGGAAATTAACCCTGAATATTCATTGGAAGGATTGATGCTGAAGCTGAAGCTCCAATACTTTAGCCATCTGATGCAAAGACATGAGTCCCTGGAAAAGACCCTGATTCTGGGAAAGACTGAAGGCAGGAGGAGATGGTTGGATGGCATCACCAACTCAATGGACATGAATCTGAGCAAACTCCAGTAGATAGTGAAGGACAGGGAAGCCTGACATGCTGCAGTCCATGGGGTTGCAAAAAGTCGAACATGACTGAGCGACTGAACAACAAAAATTATTTCTTAAAATCCTTAGTGGTACACCCCTTTGTGATTCAGCTGTTGAAAGTTCAATATATTTCTCTGCTTGGTTAGAAAACTGCCATAATCTAAAGCAATCTTTTGTGAAGGCAGATACAAATAGGAGAAAGCCATACCTGGGCACATAATAAATCAAATTAATTTTTCATTCTTATATACATGCTTAGTATATGAGATTTGTACTGGAATTGAGCTAAGTAAATTTTTCATTTCTCTGATGTCAATTAATCCATTCTACATTTTTAAATATTTTTAATGAATGAACCCAAAACACTAACAATTTCATGGGAAGATCTTTAAACAAGTTAGAAAATTCTTTTCCACATTTTTGAGTGAGTAAATATGAGAGTGTGTATATATAACTGCACTTTTCCAAGCAACAAAATAACATAACTACTTCACTCAAAAAGCACTACTTTTCATCGTTAGTAAGTAGTAAAGTCGCTCAGTCGTGTCCGACTCTTTGCGACCCCATGGACTGTAGCCCACCAGGCTCTTCCCTCCATGGGATTCTCCAGACAAGAGTACTGGAGTGGGTTGCCATTTCCTTCTCCAGGGATCTTCCCAACCCAGGGATCAAACCCAGAGTCTCCCGCATTCCAGGCAGATGCTTTAACCTCTGAGCCACCAGGGAAGCCCAAAAGTGCAAGCCCCATCCTGTCACCAAAACCTGAAGGGAAGATCCCGTGTATTNCCAGGCTCTTCCCTCCATGGGATTCTCCAGACAAGAGTACTGGAGTGGGTTGCCATTTCCTTCTCCAGGGATCTTCCCAACCCAGGGATCAAACCCAGAGTCTCCCGCATTCCAGGCAGATGCTTTAACCTCTGAGCCACCAGGGAAGCCCAAAAGTGCAAGCCCCATCCTGTCACCAAAACCTGAAGGGAAGATCCCGTGTATTCGTTTTGAAAGTTAAGTGACACAGTATGAGAAGCCACCAAATTCCTATATTTATTAGCTTTTTAAAGTAATTTGGTGCACGATACACATCCAACCCTGTGTACATAAAAGACTTTTTTTTGGTCATTCCCTATGTCCTTAAAAGTTATTATAAAGATTTTGCTATATATTTAAAGCTTTGTTTTATAAATGGAACCAGGCAAGAATACTGGAGTGGGTTGCCATTTCCTGCTCCAGGAGATCTTCCCCAACCAGAGATCAAACCCACATCTCCTGTGTATACTGCATTGCAGGCAGATTCTTTACCCACTGAGCCATCAGGTAAGTCCATATAAATGGAGCCACATCCCTGATACTCAGTGTAGAACTTTGCACTCCAGTTTCAAATACCCTGCTATAGTAATTTGTTCCTAAATAAATTTCGAGCATGGCATAAATTATCAGCTATTTGTGGAACACTTACCAGGGGTCAGGCATAGTTTAAGCACTTTACATACATTAGCTCATTTAACTTTTGCAAGTATGTCTCGTGCAGATACAATTATTATCCTCATTTTACAGGTGAGGAACCTGAGGCCCAGAGAGGTCAAGTAACTTGCTCAAGTCACACAGAAGCACTGGAATTTGAACCATGATGGTCCAGCTGCAAGGACAATGTTCTTCCCCACTGGGTAGACCACTATCTATGTGTTTACGTCTATCTACTGAAGTTCAAGAATCTTCTGGTTAAAGCAGCCCTTCTATTTTCTATCTGCTCTTCTATCTACATCTTGTTATTGCTGTTTTTAACCATTATTGAAAGCATTATTTAATGCTGAGACTATACGCCCTTCAATAATCATTCCTGAAGTGACTTACGAAAACATAATTCATGTGTTTTGTTTCTGAAACAGAACTCACCAAATGCTCTAACCAGGTGGTAAAGAATCTACCTGCCAATGCAGGAGACAAGGGTTGGATCCCAGATCCTACATTGCCAGGACAGCTAAAGCTGTGCACCACAACTGCTGAGCCCACGTGCTGCACCTTCCGAAGCCCCCCATCCTAGAGCCTGTGCTCCACAACAAGAGAAGCCACAGCAGTGAACAGCCTGCACACTGCAGCTAAAGAGTAACCCCTGCTTCCACAACCAGAGGAAAGCCCGTGCGCAGCAGTGAAGACCCAGGACAGCCAAAAATAAAGGAAATTATTTACATCACACCAATGACATAAAATCACACCAATGTTTTCTTAGATCAGTCTGCCAAGGAAACAGAAATAAAAGCAAAAATAAACAAATGAGACCTAATCAAACTTATAAGTTTTTGCACATCAAAGGAAACCATAAACAAAGCAGAAAGACAACCTACTGAGTGGGAGAAAATACTTACAAATGATACAATCAACAAAGGTTTAGTTTTCAAAATACACAAATAGTTCATACAACTCAAAAACAAGAAAACAAGCAATCCACTCAAAAGAATGGGCAAAAGACACTTCTCCAAAGAAGACACAGAGATGGCCAAAGGCCCATGAAAAGATGCTCAGCATTTCTAATCATCAGAGAAATGCAAATCAAAGTCACAGTGAGGTACCACCTCACACTGGTCAGAATGGTCATCCGCAGAAAGTCTACAAACAATAAATGCCAGAGAGGGTGTTGAGAAAAGGGAATCCTCCTACACTGTTGGTGGGAATGTACACTGGTGCAGGCACTATGGAAAATAGTATGGAAGTTCCTTAAAAACCTAAAAATAGAACTACTATATGATCCAGCAATCTCACTCCTAGGCATATATCCAGAACAGGTGAAAACTCTAATTTGGAGCGATACATGCACCCCAATGTTCATAGCAGCACTATTTACAATAGCCAAGACATGGAAACAACCTGAATGTCCATCCAGAGACGAATGGATAAAGAAGATATGGTGATATATACAATGGAATACTACATAGCGATTAAAAAGAAAAAAGTAACGCCATTTGCATCAACATGATGAACTTGGAGATTATCCTACTAAGTGAAGTCAGGAAGAGGAAGTCAAACACCATATGAAAACACTTATATGTGGAATCAAAACCTGATACAATGAATCTATCTGTGAAAGAGATTCACACAGAGAGCAGACTTGTGGNAAGGAGATCAGCCCTGGGATTTCTTTGGAAGGAATGATGCTAAAGCTGAAGCTCCAGTACTTTGGCCACCTCATGCAAAGAGTTGACTCATTGGAAAAGACTCTGATGCTGGGAGAGATTGGGGGCAGGAGGAGAAGGGGAGGACAGAGGATGAGATGGCTGGATGGCATCACGGATTCGATGGATGTGAGTCTGAGTGAACTCTGAGAGATGGTGATGGACAGGGAGGCCTGGCGTGCTGCGATTCATGGGGTCGCAAAAAGTCAGACACGACTGAGCGACTGAACTGAACTAAGAGAATGAATGAATAGGTAAACCAGGTAAAACAAGAAGAGACACAGCAAACATGGTAAATCGCTCATCTGTCAGCAAATTCAAGATGGTTTGTATCTCATATATGCACCTACATATACTCTGAATGGATCTTTCACATGTACTAATTCATTAATTACAAAACTGTGATATAAGTACTGTCAGTATTCATATTTTATCTAAGCGCACAGAGGTTAAATAACTTGCCCAAGGACACAAAATTCAGAAATAATACAAGCTGAATGGTACAGAGAACACTACAGCTGAACAAAGCTTAAGAAGATTTTAAAAAGAGCTTATTTCCTAAAATGGCTCTAAATTAAGCTGAAATATAATAAACCTCACCACATACAATGAAACACAAACTTCATAACTGACTCAATACTCGCCACTAGGTTAGGCTGTCCCCTGTTTCCGGGTCAGGTAGACACCACGGTTTTTCCAGCAGAGGTTGTTTTCCAGCTCTGTTGCCCAAGGGCCCAGTACTTAGGTCATAAGGTAATGCCTTGAGATGTCTTGAGAGCTAACATGTGAGTAAATCAGAGCAGCTCTGTCTTGTAAGGTTTCACTATGTGATAACAATTCACCAGTGAAAACTATGAACAAAATGCTTCTTCTTGACTTGCTTTTAGCCTCTAATATAGTCTTTCATGGCAATGATGGTAAGCCCCACTGCCAAATATATGCACAGATATTGAGGATTTGCCTGCTCACAATTCAGTTAACAGATAATGAAGACACAAAGGCAAACACAAGTGAAAATAAGACTTAAAACAATGCAAGATAATTAGCAAAATACCTCTTCTAGTTCAGAGACAGCAAATACTACTTTTTCAAGAGTCTCTCCATGAATTTCGAGGAATCTCCTTACAGTGCCTAAAGAAAATAACAGAAAGATTATTAATAAATAATAATAAATGAGAAATTACTTATGTGTGAAGAAAAATCAGTCCAAGTTTTATTTTTGTAATGGATCACTCCTCCATTCATTCAGGCCTGTACTCAACGACACCTTATCAGTAAGGCCTGCCCAGGCCACCCTATCTAACAAGTCTTTCTTGATTTTGCTTTCCTCCACAGCAACTATTTTAGACATTTTGTGACGCTTCCTGTTTATTGTATATCCTCCAGCTCTGTCCCTGGCCCATCCATTAGAATGAAAGCTCCACACAATAGCAAGAGTTTTGTTTTATTTACTGCTT
This sequence comes from Neotragus pygmaeus, assembly GCA_006410875.1. NCBI lineage: Eukaryota > Metazoa > Chordata > Mammalia > Artiodactyla > Bovidae > Neotragus > Neotragus pygmaeus. The sequence continues at coordinate 830,499 of SJYV01018906.1, read as the reverse complement.
TATTGCCAGTAAACAGTGGCTGGGCCATAGAAGATGTTGACTCCAGACAATTCTCCCTTATCCAGTATATTCTTTCTGTTCTCTGGGGCCTCTCTCTCTGACCAGAATGGTCTAGCAAAAGTGCCTTTCCATTCATCTGTTACAGTATTAGATGCCCTACTCAGCCCTTTTATTGTTAGTGTTCAGTTGCTCAAATGTGTCTGACTCTTTTGAGACCCCATGGACTGCAGCACGCCAGGCCTCCCTGTCCATCACCATCTCCTAGAGTTTGCTCAAACTCATGTCCATTGAGTCAGTGATGCTATCTAACCATCTCATCCTCTGCTGCCCCCTTTTCCTTTGCCTTCAGTCTTTCTCTGCATCAGGGTCTTTTCTAAAGAGCTGGCTTTTTGCATCAGGTGGTCCTCTCAATATTCTATCAAACCAAAACTGAATCATTTTTTCTTCATTTCTATCTTATTCTTTCTCTAAACTTGTTAATAATGAGACCGAGTCGCCTTTTCTCAGTCCTTAACTTACCAGCGATTTCTTTCTAGATGCTCACACCCTAACTTTTAAAAATATTGTCCTCTCCAGGTTCTGTCCTCCACAGTTTTTGGTTTCTTTATATACATATATATTCTCTTGAGCTCACTAATTTGATGGTTAGATAGTGCTTCAAATGCTGATGGCTCCCCAATTTTTATATTGTTTTCTTTTTTAAATTGGAGCATAGTTGTTTTACACTGTTATGTCAGTTTCTGCTGTACAGTAAAGTGAATCTGCCATATTTATACAAACCCCTTCTTTTTTTGGTTTCCTTCTCATTTAGGTCACCACAGAGCACTGAGTACAGTGTTGTACAGTAGGTTCTCATTAGTTATCTATTTAAGACATCAGTTCAGTTCAGTCGCTCAGTCGTGTCCGACTCTTTGTGACCCCATGAACCACAGCACGCCAGGTCTCCCATCACCAACTCCTGAAGTCCACCCAAACCCATGTCCACTGAGTCGATGATGCCATCCAGCCATCTCATCCTGTCATCCCCTTCTCCTCCTGCCCTCAATCTTTCACAGCATGAGGGTCTTTTCCAATGTGTCAGCTCTTTGCATCAGGTGGCCAAAGTATTGGAGTTTCAGCCTCAACATCAGTCTTTCCAATGAACACCCAGGACTGATNGGCAGAGGACAAGAGATCAAATTACCAACGTCTGCTGGATCCTCAAAAAAGCAAGAGAGTTCCAGAAAAACATCTATTTCTGCTTTATTGAGTATGCCAAAGCCTTTGACTGTGTGGATCACAACAAACTTTGGAAAATTCTGAAAAAGATGGGAATACCAGACCACCTGACTTGCCTTCTGAGAAACCTGTATGCAGGTCAGGAAGCAACAATTAGAACTGGTCATGGAACAATAGACTGGTTCCTAATCGGGAAAGGAATATGTCAAGGCTGTATATTGTCACCCTGCTTATTTAATTTATACGCAGAGTACATCATGAGAAACGCTGGGCTGGAAGAAGCACAAGCTTGAATAGAGATTTGCGGGAGAAGTATCAATAACCTCAGATATGCAGATGACACCACCCTTATGGCAGAAAGCGAAGAGGAACTAAAGAGCCTCTTGATGAAAATGAAAGATAAGAGTGAGAAAGCTGGCTTAACATTCAGAAAACTAAGGTCATGGCATCCGGTCCTATCACTTCATGGCAAGTAGATGGGGTAACAGTGGAAATAGTGGCACACTTTATTTTGGGGGGCTCCAAAATCACTTCAGAGGGTGACTGCAGGCATGAAATAAAAAGACAGTTGCTCCTTGGCATAAAAGTTATGACCAAGCTAGAAAGCATATTAAAAAGCAGCAACATTACTTAGTCAAAGCTATGGTTTTTCCAGTAGTCCTGTATGGATGTGAGAGTTGGACTATAAAGAAAGCTGAGCGCCGAAGAATTGGTGCTTTTGATCTGTGGGGTTGGAGAAGACTCTTGAGAGTCCCTTGGACTGCAAAGAGATCCAATCAATCCATCTTAAAAGAAATCAATCCTGAATATTCATTGGAAGGACTGATGTTTAAGTTGAAGCTCCAGTACTTTGGTCACCTGATGTGAAGAGCTGACTCATTGGAAAAAACCCTGATGCTGGGAAAGATTGAAGACAGGAGGAGAAGGGGATGGCAGAGGATGAGATGGTTGGATGGCATCACTGACTCAATGTGCAGGAGTTTGAGTAAACTCTGGGAGTTGGTGATGAACAAGGAGGTCTGGTATGCTGCATCCATGGGATCACAAAGAGTCAGACACGATTGAGCGACTGAACTGAACTGAACCGACCAGGTTGAGAAGCTGAGGCATCAAAAACTTAAGTTGTTATCATATAATGGAATGCTCCCTGTTTACTAAATTGCTCATCATTTAGTGAATCTATTTTTACCCATATAAGGGGTGTTAATATATTTTGAAGCAGATAATGTATAATTGTATCATTATTCTTTCAAACAATACCTAGGACCTACCACCTCAAAGTTAAATGTTTTCAATGCAAGAGTGGGTCTTTTAGGATACAGTTTGTCATTATTGTTGTTTAGTTGCTAAGTTATGTCTGACTACTTTGCAACCCCATGAACTGTAGCCCACTAGGCTCCTCGGTGTATGGGGTTTTTGAGGCAGGAAAACAGAATTGGGTTGCCATTTCCCTCTCCAAGGGATCTTCTTGACCCAGGGATCAAACTTGCACCTCCTGCATTGATGGGCAGGTGGATTCTTTACCACTGAGCCACCTGGAAAGTCCCTGGGATATAGTTGCTTGACATCAGCAACAACAATAACAGCAATTCATCATATGATAGAGATGAATCACAATACTTTATAAGTGAATACTGGAGGCCCTGAAAATTCAGTCCCTGTGAACAAGAAAAAAATTTTATGTGAACCAAAAGTTCCTGTCTTCCTATGTCTGCCATTAGGGTACAATTCTGAATCCACAGTATTACCAGTTGGTTAATATCTTGATATTAAATATTATATTAATGTTTAAGTTCTACCTGTTGTGAAGAACTGACTCATTAGAAAAAACCATGATGCTGGGAAAGATTGAAGGCAGTAAAAGGCCATGACAGAGGATGAAGTGGTTGGATGGCCTCACTGACTCGGTGGACATGGGTTTGAGCAAGCTCCAGGATTTGGTGATGGACAGGGAAGTCTGTCATGCTGTAGTCCATGGCGTCGCAAGTAGTCAGACATGACTGAATGACTGAACTAAACTATTAATATTTCATTAACTTGTTTTAATAATCAGTAATGAAATCAAGTATTTAAACTATCTTCTTGAAAGGGCTCAAAATTCTCTTACAGTGTTAGATGTCATAACTATTACTATATCAAATCTCATGCTTGTGCTCAGTTGCTTCAGGTGTGTCCAACTCTTTGAACTCTATGGACTGTAACCAACCAGACTCCTCTGTCCATGGAATGTTCCCAGCAACAATACTGGAGTAGGTTGCCATGCCTCCTCCAGGAGATCTTCACAACCTAAGGGCCAAACTTGTTTCTCCTACATCTCCTGCATTCCAGGTGGATTGTTTACTGCTGGGGGAAGATATCAGATCTAAAACCAGGCAAATGTCATGTATCAAGTACCTGTTCAGTAGTAGCACAATCATCTTTGATAAACACCCTATCTAAAGGAATATTGAGGTCTTTCATTTAAGCTTTGATGTAGAAATGAGGTGTCTGGCCAGGAAAAGGCAGAAAATGTTTAAATGAGAAAGTGGCTTAATCCCTGCCTTCTTCTTTCTTGTATTTCTCTTATCCCATCAAAGAGATGATCCCACATTTTCCAGGATCAGCCATTTCCTCTCTGCTATTGGAGTGAGTGGTGAGGAATACCAGTGAGACGACTTGGACTGCTTGCCTTTCCATTCCCTTGGTGGGAAGCCCACCGATCCCCAGATAGGATCTGGTGTTGAGCACAGCAGAAGTCTTCCAGCTGGCATCCAGACAAGGCCCAAACATGTGGAGAACAGATTTAGTCTGAGTAGACTTTGAGACTCATTTCACCCTACATTAGGCCAAAGGTGGCAAACCCTGCTCTCAGGGGAAGATTGCTTACTAGTTTAGGAAAAAAAAAGAAAGAAAGCCAAGCATAAGCAGTGAAGAATCCAGTGAATTTATAAGATAAGTAAAGAAACATGGCAGATTATCAAAGACCAGGATCAAACCTTAGAAGCATCCATCCCCAAACCATGCAAGCACTTTTAGGATTGTGTTTCTTACACACTGTCATGGAGAAAGAAAAAGCAAAACAAAGATTGCAAAAGATGTGCAAGAAGAGACAAACCAGGACATTCCACTTTATTCCTAGTTGGCACTTTTCTCCCTTCACTTCTAGGCCAGATGGTCACAGACTGATATGATGAAAGAGGCCCGAGATCCACAATTAGTTACAAGCTGCAGGGAAGCAGTCATAGTGGACCTTCACAAAGGGAAGATAGTCAAGTCGGGCATGGTATTTCAACCTCATTACAATTAGCATATTCAATGCTTAGTAAATAATAATTACAAACAAAATAAAATTCTAGTAGTCATGGCTTGAGTTGTCTTTGAGTATTATCCTGCCATTTTCTAAAATTTGCCTCTAGAAAATTTAGATCTGATTTGAATGCTCATTAGAAGGTTAGTCGTCTAATTGTTTCCCAAAAGACTTCCCTATAAGTATTTTCCTGAACTTGCTACCAGATATATTTAGGGTTTGGGACCTTCTTGGTGGCTCTGTAGTAGGAGACACAGGAGAAGGAAATGGCAACCCAATCTTGTATTCTTGCCTGGGAAATCCCATAGACAGAGGATCCTGGTGGGCTATAATCCAGGGGCAGGGAGAAGAGTCACAAAAGAGTTGGACATGACCTAGCAACTAAACAAAAACAAATATTTAGTGCTGTTTTACATAATTGTACCATTGATCTAACAATATTTTTGTTGATGCGGGTGGAATGTTTAGCAGCCAGTCTGAGATGGTCACTGTGAGTCATGTGTCTATTAGAGAATTTCTATGAGTTTTAAACCACTGATGACTTTAGATAACTTTTGTCCTCAGTTCAGTTCAGTTTCTGAGTTGTGTCTGACTCTTTGCAACTCCACGGACTGCAGCACATCAGGCTTCCCAGTCCATCACCAACTCCTGGAGCTTGTTCAAACTCATGTCCATTGAGTCGATGTTGCCATCCAACCATTTCATCCCTTCTTGTCTCTTTTCCCTCCTGCCTTCAATCTTGCCTAGCATCAGGGTCTTTTCTAATGAGTCAGTTCTTTGCGTCAGGTGGCTGAAGTATTGGAGTTTTAGCTTCAGCATCAGTCCTTTCAATGAATATTCAGGACTGATTTCCTTTGGGATGGACTGGTTGGATCTCCTTGCAGTCCAACGGACTCAAGAGTCTTCTCCCACACCACAATCCAAAAGCATGAATTCTTTGGCATTCAGCTTTCTTTGTAGTCCAACCCTCACATCCATACATGACTATTGGTAAAACCATAGCTTTGACTAGATGGACCTTTGTTGGCAAAGTAATGTCTCTGCTTGTTAATATGCTGTCTAGTTTGGTCATAGCTTTTCTTCCAAGGAGTAAGTGTCTTTTAATTTCATGGCTTCAGTCAGTACCTGCAGTGATTTTGGAGCCCAGGGAAAAAAAGTCTCTCACTGTTTCCATTGTTTCCCCATCTCTTTGCCATGAAGTGATGGGACCAGATGCCATGATCTTCATTTTTTGAATGTTGAGGTTTTTTTTTTTAAATTAATTATTTTTAAAATTTTACTTTATAATACTCTATTGGCTTTGCCATACATCGACAGGAATCTACCACAGGTGTACACAAGCTCCCAATCCTGAATCCCCCTCCTACCTTCCATCCCACAGCGTCTCTCTGGATCATCCCTGTGCACCAGCCCCAAGCATCCTGCATCCTTCATCGAACATAGACCGGCGCCTTGAGTTTTAAGCAAGCTTTTTCATCTCCTCTTTCACTTTAATCAAAAGGCTCTTTAGTTCCTCTTTGCTTTTGGCCATAAGGATGGTGTCATTTGCATATTTGAGGTTATTGATATTTCTCTAGATACAGTAACTTTTGCCCTAGATATGGTAGATACATTATTTTTGGAAACTTCAAAAAAATTAGAAAGTCATAGCTGATTTTAATGAAGAAGGAAAGATGGGTGTGTTATTAAGGGACCTTAGGTTGTCTGCATGGTGTCTAGCACCCTTTTCTTACTAGTGGAACTCATAAGTTCTTTATGTGGGGTTTGAGGAAAGAAGTGGGTGGGCAAAGTTTTATTGGTACCTAGTTAAAAACCTCTCCAGTGTCTAGGCCCTCTTTCAGTTCAGAGTGACATGTTCCACAGATCTGACCAGTGAGATGGCAGTGGAAGGATTCCTGCTTTCTTGGGTGTTCCATCATCAGTTCCTGGCTGCCAGCTCTCTGCCCTGTTGGCCGTGGTAGCTGCAGCACTGCCTGCCAACTGGGAAAGCAAGGCCTTGCCCTGATCGGTGTGTGTCCAGTGCCAGTCTGTTTCTTTGGCCCCCGAAGGTCCTGACTTCAGCTCTGCTCAGACCTGTAGATGCATGCCCAGCTCAGGCCTCTCTCTCTTCTTTGTTTCCTAGATTTTCTGGTTCTGATACACGTTTCCTTGGACAGGGGTTGACTTTTCATGGTGAGATGCAGCCTGACTGCCTTCTTTTTGTCTTGGCAGTTTCCCACTTTAAGGGCTCTGGTACACAGTCTCTGCTTTGCTATTATGAGGGCAACAAAGGGTCAGGACTCAGAACCATGGCTCTAGAGTCAGACTGACCTGGTTTTGAGTTTAGGGAGCTACTTAATTTCCTTGTTCCTTGATATTTGAGCTGCAAAATGAGAATGATAGTTTCTATCTCATGATATTGTTGTAAGGATTAAATGAAGTAAACTTGTAAGGTAATTGGCCTGATCGTGATCATGATCAGTTGATCAGTCACTCAGTCGTGTCTGACTCTTTGCAACCCCATGGACTGTAGCCTGCCTGACACAGGGATCGAACCTGTGTCTCTTATGTCTCCTGCATTAGCAGGCAGGGTCTTTACCACTAATACCACCTGGCATATGGCAAGCACTCAGTATAGTTGAAATGATTTTACATGATGGTGCTGATTGTTATGCTAAGCCAAAACAGATATTGCACAGAGTTATCTTCTTCCTTCTAAAATGTAGGAATCTAAGTTTGATCATGTTGTATCAGAACTGGTGCCAAATGAACAAGTCAAAAAGCCCTGTGGAGCAGAACACAGACTAGTCTCACTCAGTTCTGTCTCTCTAGAATCTGGTAGTACAGGGCCTGCTACAGAAGAGAAGAAAAGTAGTGTACATTCAGTGAACGTTTAGTTTGTATCAGTCTATTTGAAGTGTTTTACATGTATTAACTCCTTTTCTTTCAAAGAATAATGGGTTAGGCTTTATTATTATCCCTTATAGATAACTAAAATCCAGAGAATTTAACTGTCCAACTCAAGGTTAACACATTTCAACTGGCCAAGCAAGATTCTAGTAGTCCAGTACCAGATTTCCACTGCTTTTCAATAACTATTCATTGGGTGCATGAGAGAAGGAAGGGAAGGAGAAAAGGAAGAAATCATGTATCTTAACTCCTTGTATTTGAAGTTGGTTGAGTATGCTGTACAACTGGGTTCTGTCACTACTTTAGCAAAGGGTATCAGTCCTGAATGATTGACCTTGAGGAGAACCACAATATTGAGTTTTTGGAAGGTAACAGTAAAGGAGGGGTACATGAATCCCGCCGCCCCCCGCCCACCCGCCGCCCAGCAAATAGATCACTAACAGAATAGTGCTGGTTATAGACAGTTTGCAGCTTATGGGCAGATTGGTTTTCCAGAATGTGTAGTTTTATTTTTTGAAACTCAGCACGCTTCATTAGTAAATAGCTAAGTTACACAGTAGGGTAGCTGTAACAGTTATAGGGTCTAGAGCCTGGAGAGGCACTGGGGGCTGTGTGGAGAAAGGCCTCAATGACAGGAAGCCAATAGTGAGCTGTTAGAATGGCCGCAAGTTTTACTGTTTTTAAGAAGTTTACTATTTTTAAAAAATACTTATGGTTTAATTAGTAAGATTTTTATATCACTGGAGGACATAGCATGTGTTTCTGTTAGAGTGCAGACATTTTTCAGGACATATTTCTCTCTGTATAGTCTGAGATAAAATATATTTAAGATGAATTAAGCAAACCCATTCAACTGTATTTGTTATGCCTGTCTCCTTTTTATCATAGGAATTAAGCAAAGAAATTATATTGTATTCGGCTAACACCTCTTTCTTGTTGTTTAGTCACTCAGTCATGCCCAACTCTTTGTGACCCTGTAGTCTATAGCCCACTAGGTTCCTCAGACCATGGTATTCTCCATGCAAGAATACTGGAGTGGGTTATTAGAATTCAGCTTATTTCCCAGTTTTCTCCTTCTACAATAACACTCTGTCTTTCTGAAATTTAGCTTCATTTTCCCTCACCAAGAAGCATAGTCCTTTGAATAATCAAAATAATGTTCACAAAGTCCCTGTCCTTTACTTATAGCAAAGCCCTGTTCATCCTCATTTCGAACTTTGCCCTTCATCAATGTCTAACCTTGGACAATTTATCCAGCTCACTGGTGGCTCAGTGTTCTGATTTCTCTAGTGGAGGTAGTATCTTCCTTATAAGGTTGATTGTGTATTCAATGAGATAAAGGGCACAAACTCTGAATATAATTCATGGACATACTAAGCACTCAGTAAATGATATTTATGCTAAATATTATTTAAAACAATACAGGTTTACTGTTTCATGTAGACAGAGTAAATTATGCAGGTGAGAGGGCTATTGTAGGAAGATACTCCAGCAACTGTGGGAAGTAACAACTGATTGTGCGGTTTGAAGGAAGAAGACAGACACTATAAAATTAGATATAAGAAAAACAATTGTGCAGTAGTTATAATCATGTAGTATAGGATCAAAAGAGCTTTCCACCTCTCCATAATTTCTTCCAGCTGAATAAATGTACAGCTGAATATAGCAGTTGATATTCATAATAGGGACTTCTTTGAGTCATCAGGAAAAGATTAAATTATATGAAGTGCATTCCATTTAAGAAGGCAGTGGGGTTGGAACACAATTTAGAAAGGTTTTTCTTCAAAATAGTGCGTTTCTTTCTTCTTTCTTTTTTTTTTTTTTTTTTACTGATGGCTCTGCAGCCCTCAGTCTATGTAAAAATCCCTGATGTTCCATATGAACATGAAAAGTACTGAAAATCCAGCTAGAGCTCAGTAGTTCTGGAGTAAGAATGGAGGTGCCATTAGCAGGACATGCTTTTCAGATGATGTAGTATCCTGGAGGGTTTATGTCCTCTGACACCACTCACGGAACAGCTAAGCCAGAGGGAAGAAGGGGTGAAGTGACCCTTGCTAGGCTGACAGTGCCAGCCTGGATCTAAAAGCACGTTACCCTGGACTTAAGCAGGACTTCAGAGCCTTCTGGCTCTTCACTGACAGTCAGGGCTGCCCATGACCCCTTCGTCCTTGCTCTGCCTTGGAGGCAGTATTGTATAGTGTTTAAGAGCATGAGCTTTGAGATCTACTGGTTAGGGGCTTAGGGACGCTTTTGGCTGTGATTGAAACCCAGCTCAGACTGGCTTAGCCAATAGGGCAATATATGGGTCCATATAACTGAAAGTCCAGAGGATGCAGGGTTGTCTGTCCAGTAGCTTCCATTCTGTTGCTCAGTGTGACTCAGTGGTTTTGCCTTCCTCTGTGTTTCAGTCTCATTTTCAGGCTGGTAATGGTGAGATGTCCACAGCAGTGCCGGACATGTGACATCTGGAGGCTTGAGTTACTCAGGAAGCATCCAGCAGACTTTTTCTTATGTCTCTTTGGCCCATATGGGAGCATCTACTCATTTTGGGGGCAATCTCTGATGCTGGAGGAATGTTAAATATTGAATGGCTTAGTCCAGGTGCCTGAATCAGTCATTGCCAAGAGGGATGGAATTATCATGATTGGTTTAGACAAATCATGATTTACCTCTAGAACTCGAGTTGGACCCCCTACCTAAATCACAACAGTTGCTACACTGCTGAGTAAGAAGTATTGAGGATAACACAGTATTCTTTCTAGATTCACACAGGACTTGTTCCCAAGTTTCAGTTCTATCATTTACTAGCTGTAGGCCCCAGCTAACATTTGTAGGGCCTGAGGGAAGAATACAAATGAAGGCTCACATATCGTATGTCAAAACATTTTTACAAGTTATAAATCAAACCAGTTTCTTCTACCTTGACAAATTTCCTCTTATAATGACCTGGGAAGTCATGCTTGAATTTGAATTCTTGGATACTTCAGGGTTCTGCCCTGGAACATGGTTACATAAGGAGAGTAGGCCCTAGGCTTGCTGTGTCGATAGCCTCCCTGCTTCTCTCCTGCACTGAAGAGTGTTGACATGCCAGCCCAAGGTCCATGCTGTTTCTTTTCCATGCCGAGGGCCACCCCTTGTCTTTTTGGGCCTAGGTGTGTAGATGTGTGACACCTGCTATATAGTCAGTCCTGGGGAAGGATTTGGGAAAGAAGCCTTAGAGGTGAGCTTAGGGAAGTTTGCACAGAGAATTCTGAGCTAATCAGAAAATGTCCAGAAGAAGAAACACATGACTCTTGATTGATACATACCCTTGGCCTTGTTGTACCTTTGGGGAGAAGTATAGAAAGGAAGGGCTTCCCAGGGGGCGCTAGTGGTAAAGAACCCACCTGCCAATGCAGGAGATGTAAGAGATGAGGGTTTGATCCCTGGGTCAGGAAGATCCTCTGGAGGAGGGCATGGCAACCCGCTCCAGTATTGTTGCCTAGAGAATCCCATGGACAGAGGGCTATAGTTCATAGACTCGTAAAGAGTCGGGCATGACTGAAGCAACTTAGCATGCACGCACACTCAGAAAAGAAAGCCCCATTTGGACCTTTCAAAACTCAGGACCCAGGGTAAAGGCTCATCCTGGTATAAGGGCGATTCTGATGAGCTATGAGACCACAGGCAAGTGACAGTTCATCTCTTCAAGCATCACTTTGTCTTGAAAATTGGATAGTGGTGACTTTGGATATAATGCTGTTGATGGGTATAATGGTAAGGTGCATAAAATACGCAGCAGCACAGCCTCAACTGTCAGGAAACTTCTGTTTCTGATGAAATAAGGTAGAGGTTCAAGACTGCTAACTGCCCTCCATAACTTTCAGGTAAAATTTTCCCGGTAAAATCTACTGCTGACCAGATGATTTGTTCAAACTTCAAAGAAAGTCAATTTACTAAACCAGAAAAAAATTTTGGATAAATTAGCCCCCTTCTTTTTTTCTACTTCAAAGTATTTCCTTCTTGTCCACCTCTACCCAAGGCAGTCTGATAATCTTACTCTTGATTTTCCGAGACTTTATCTCAACAGAATCATCCCTATAATTATAATNAAATTTTGGATAAATTAGCCCCCTTCTTTTTTTCTACTTCAAAGTATTTCCTTCTTGTCCACCTCTACCCAAGGCAGTCTGATAATCTTACTCTTGATTTTCCGAGACTTTATCTCAACAGAATCATCCCTATAATTATAATTAATAGATTCCCATGACGTTCAAATTAAAAAACCATAGAAAACTTTCAGTGGTGAAAAAAACACCTCCATGTGGTGTAGTAACTGGATGTTGACATTTTCAAAAGAAAGCAGTATCTGAATAGGGCTCCAGCTAACATAAGGTGAGATTAACAGGGGACTGTAAGAAAAAAAATTTTTTTTAATATATAAATTTATTTATTTTAATTGGAGGTTAATTACTTTACAATATTGTATTGTTTTTGTATTGTATTATATTGTTCATACATCAACATGAATCCGCCACAGGTATACACGTGTTCCCCATCCTGAACCTCCCTCCCACCTTCCTCCGCATACCATCCCTCTGGGTCGTCCCAGTGCACCAGCCCCAAGCATNATTGTTTTTGTATTGTATTATATTGTTCATACATCAACATGAATCCGCCACAGGTATACACGTGTTCCCCATCCTGAACCTCCCTCCCACCTCCCTCCGCATACCATCCCTCTGGGTCGTCCCAGTGCACCAGCCCCAAGCATCCAGTATCATAGAGCCATTAGTGATAAGCAGTTGCTTAATTTGGTATATGCCCAGTAATGAGATTGCTAGGTTGTATGGTAGTTTTATTCCTAGTTTTTTTAAGGAATTTCCATACTGTTCCTGGTGGCTCAAATGGTGAAGAATCTGCCTGCAATGCAGGAGACCTGGGTTCAATCCCTGGGTTTGGAAGATCCCCTGGAGAAGGAAATGGCTACCCACTCTAGTATTCTTGCTTGGGAAATTCCCTGGACAGGGGAGCCTGAAAGTCTTCAGTCCATGGGGTTGCAGAGTCAAACACAACTAAGTGACTATCACTTTCACTTTCACACTTCTCTCCTTAGTGATTGTATCAAATTGCATTCCCACCAACAGTGTAACAGGGTATCCTTTTCTCCACACCCTCTCCAGCATTTATTGTTGGCTTTTTGATGATGGCCATTCCGACTGGTATGAGATAATACCTCCTTGTAGTTTTGATTTGCATTTCTCTAGTAGTGAGTAATGTTGAGTATCTTTTCATGTGTTTATTAGCCATCTGTATGTCTTCTTTGGAGAAATGTCTGTTTAGGTCTTCTGCCCACTNCTGGTATGAGATAATACCTCCTTGTAGTTTTGATTTGCATTTCTCTAGTAGTGAGTAATGTTGAGTATCTTTTCATGTGTTTATTAGCCATCTGTATGTCTTCTTTGGAGAAATGTCTGTTTAGGTCTTCTGCCCACTTTTTGATTGGGTTTGTTTTTATGATATTGAGCTGTACAAACAAGTCACACTGTTAATTAGCAGGGAGACATAAGTAGGACTGAGACTTGGTTTCCATGGTGCATGGTGGGAGAATGTGTGTGTGTTAGCTCCTAAGAGGGAGCCCTACGTCCACTCCAGAACTATTTTAAAGCTGGTCTTTTGGGAGACAGATTAGGATTTATCCTTTTGTCCTCTTCTCCGGCTTCTGTGGGCCTCTTCAGAAGTTGTTTACACAGGGGGTCATTTTTCTGGAAAACCCATGGAACACACTGATTAATGAGTCACAAAAGCAATTAGCTTTGTAATTCTGAGAGTCATTGGCAGGAGGTCACATATTTTCCTAAGGTACAAGAAGAAAGTCAGAAATGAAATAAATTAGCCTATGCTTGCTCACAGGAGTTTTTATCTCCATAAAAAACTAGTCTTATTGATGCACTTTGAGAAATGGGTAGAAAGGCGGATTTCAGGACTTTTTCTGGCTTGCCCTGAGGATAAGATTTTAAGCCTTTCTCTTGACCACAGACTAAGAATTCATGAATCTTGGCTAATGTTACTGTTTTAATAAGCCCTTCTACTATAGTTTATCAATGAAAGATGTTGTGATACTCATTTCCATATATTATGAGATCAGATGTTTTCTGAAACTTAGTTGTTGATGGAATAAGATGTAATTTTTATACTTAAAATGTTTCATAGAATATACAGAAAATTTGTGTCTTAGGAAAATCTTTTACATTTTTTGTTAGCAAGCTGATAATTTCAAACTCAAAATCAGTTTGTCTAGAAATATGGAAGATTTATCTGTGGAAAAACCCGGGTGAAAATACCTTTGAAAAGAGTATTATTTAAAGACCCTAATATCTCGATTTAGAGTTTAAAAATATAATTTGTTTCATTTAGCAACTTTTAGCCAATACTCTTAAAATATCCCTTCCATAAATTACCGAATCATTTTGCCAAATAGTTGCCATTTATAGATCAATAAAAGTCCAAAGAGGTTAAGTAAGTTGTCAAAATAATATACCAAGTCACAGAATCAGAAAATTCAGAGCTTTTAATTTCTTGTCTTTTGCTCTAAGACCGTTAGCTAGTTCTCCCCTGAGCTCAGTGCAAGATAATTTAAATGGGCTTCCAGGTGCACTCTGTAAAAGGGACAGTTGTTTGGCCTGGATGGATCTGTGCTTTTTATTTTTCTGAGTCGTATTTGTTATAGAAAATTTCCGGTTTTGGCTAAACTGTTTATGTCACTCTTTATCTAAGAAGGAATGTAAAACTCAGCTGAAGAATGAGTGAACAGAACACATCTGTAAAGTTGATTTTCTGAATGAGAGAAAAAAATGAAAGATAAACTTCTATTGCCTTTTGAAAACTTAGCTCTCAGAACATTATGTCAGTGCACCTGTTTATTCATTTGATTCATAAATTTCTTCCTTGGGAACACCTCACATCAGCAAATACTTAGATTTGCCCTTAAGGTTCTAGTTCAGTTTAAGAATTTCTAGAATTAGCTTACCATTTTGGAGAAAGTATTCAAATTAGCTATCCTGTACCCATTTATCTTTGTGAAAAACCCTTCTTCTGTTCTTGTAGGCTAGACTAAGTAACAAGAAGCTGAGGCTTGTAGCTAATTGTCTAGAACACAGGATTAGAAATCCAATTCTGACAGAAGCCAAATGAGTTACACTGAATTTGGCAGAGGGTGTAAAAGAAACTGGCCTCTGTTAATGACATGTTCTTGTTCATAAACAGGTGTTTGCCCAAGGGGAGTATACTTGCACTTCTTTGCAAATGTTATGGAAGAGTGGTTCACTGGAATAGGTGAACATTTCTCAATTTCACACCCTGAATATATTATGGCAATTATTTTAGTGCTGTGAGTTCAGTGTCCTTTCTCTGGCAGCCAAAGAGATGGGATTTCAGAAAATGTAGCACCCTCCTTATTTGGTGTTTCTGCGTTGCTCTGAAAGGCTGTTGTCCCTGTTCTTAATTAAAATGCTCTTCAACCCAGTGTCTTTGAAAGACAGCTTTTGTGAAGTGTGTCAAGCACTCAGGCTTATTTTCTTTTTTACCATGAGCTTTTTAGCAGCAGTGGAAATGAAATTAGGGGATCAGGGTAATAGTCGTTAAAAAGGCCTTATTGCTGATTGCTGACGGGAAAGAAAAGGAGAAATGTTAAAGAAGAAAAAACAAACTCTTCTCCTTGCAAGATCCTTCTTCCTCTTGCTGTATTGGCTCTTTAAAGACTAGCCAGAATCTCGCAGCATTATTTGATCAGTTTGTTTAACCATCAAGTGTTATTTAGTTCATCATTTTGAAAGTTTCTCTAGAGTATGGTTCTCAGTGAAGGGAGGGAATTTTGATTCCTTTCCCATCCCCACCCCCAAGACATTGGGCACATTTTTTATGGTCACATGGGGAGAGAGGGATGGGGCTGTTGTCATCTAGTGCACAGAGGCCAGGGTTGCTGCTCAGCTTCCTTCAGTGAGCAGGACCATCCACCGTAGAAGCACAGACCCACGATGTCAGTAGAGCTGACGATGAGAAACGCTGCTCTAGATGAAAGAACTGGCCTATCTCTGTAAATTCATAGCCAGTCTTTGCAAGCAAATATTCAAAAATATCCCAGTCTAGGTAGTGAAGGCATTGAGCTGTTTCCCTTCCACCCCCCCGCCCCCCCGCCAGCACTGCATTCCTTCCTGACAGCAAGATCTTCCCAGCACATCTTGTATATTTCCTACCCTAACCTAGAATCAGTTTTTCCTCCAAGGAGCCCATGTTCTTTCATTGGCGAATATTAATAGTAGTATTAGAAAATCAAGTCTGAGTGTTAAGTGTGCTCATTGGTTCTGGGGTTTTAAACTCTATAAACTTGTTTTATTCATGGAGTCAATTTTTCAACCTTGGTCTTGAATATACATGAGTGTACTTTAAAAAATACTTTTCTAAAAAAAAAAATTTTGATGTTTGAACTTATGTAAAACATTCAAATTACTCAGGAAATATTGAAATTTGAAATGACATTTTTATAAAAAACCTCTAATAATGTGATTTGTAAAATGTGTTTCTCCTTTTATAACATAATGATGACATTTGAGACTACTGTTGCTTTAAGTCAACTTTGTTATTGAACGCTTACCACATATAATTTTACTTCATAGACTCTTACAGCTAGAAGGTAAGCTAGGATCCTGCCCTGTCTATATACAATTTGTTCTGAAGAGTGTGAGAATTTGCCTAATGGTTCAGGTCAATTCAGTCACTCAGTTGTGTCTGACTCTTTGCGACCCCATGAATCACAGCACACCAGGCCTCCCTGTCCATCACCAACTCCCGGAGTTCACTCAGACTCACATCCATTGAGTCAGTGATATCATCCAGCCATCTCATCCTTTGTTGTCCCCTTCTCCTCCTGCCCCCAATCCCTCCCAGCCTCAGAGTCTTTTTCAATGAGTCAACTCTTCGCATGAAGTGGCCAAAGTACTAGAGTTTCAGCTTTAGCATAAACCTTGGTATAAGTTCTATTATGATTAAGTTAAATATATTTGATAGTCTTTATTCTTTCATTAGTCAGTGTTCATATCTTTGTGGAAATTTTAAGTTTAAATACTCCTAAGCTGATTTGCAAAATTTCCTGGCTTTACCTTTAACTGCATTGCTTATTTTAAAAAGCTGTTTTCTATACTCGTATTGATCTATATAACTTGTCAGAGTTTTCTCTTTAAGTGTCATCACTGACTTTGAAAACATTTCACATACAGCTAAAACAGAGCAATGGAATTTTTTGAAAATTATTGTTACTTAAATGTTTATTTCATACGTAGTGAGAGATCTCTGAGATTTTTGCTGTTGTTGTTCAGTTGCCAAGCCATGTCCTACTCTTCACAACCTCATGGACTGCAGCACACCAGGCTTCCCTGTCCTTCACCATCTCCCAGAGTTTGCTCAAACTCATGTCCATTGAGTCAGTGATGCCATCCAACCATCTTATCCTTTGCTGCCCTCTTCTCCTTTTGCCTTCAATCTTTCTCAGCATCAAGGTCTTTTCCAATGAGTTGGCTCTTCACATCAGGTGGCCAGACTATTGGAATTTCAGTTTCAGCGTCAGTCCTTCCAGTGAATTTTCAAGATTGGGCTCCTCTGTCTGTGGGATTCTCCAGGCAAAAATATGGGAGTGGGTAGCCATTCCCTCCTCCAGGAGATCTGCCCGACCCAGGGATTGAACCTGGATCTCCTACACTGAGAGTTTCTTTACCGTCTGAACCACCAGGCAATTTATTTAAAGAGATTTATTTAAACACAAGTTTTATAATTTATCGCACTTAAGTATGCATATAAAGAAAATATAAACCACATAAATTGTTTAAGGTATTTGAAAAATTGTTTTACATTCAGAGTCTGTTTGGGATCACTTTTAAACTTAGAGTTGTCAGTATCTGTATTTTTCCAAATAATATTGTCCTCAGTGTTATCAGAAGCTTTGTTGATGTTGCATTATTAAAGAATTATTTGAAATGAAATTCACATAATATAAAATTAACCATTTTAAAGTGAACAGTTCATTGGAATTTTAGTATGTTCAGAGTGGTTTAACCATCATTGCTCTCTAATGCCTCCAGATTTCTGTCACTCCATACTTATTAAGGCATTTCTCCCATTTTACCTTCCCCATTGCTCCTGGTAACCACTAATCTGAGTTCTGTCTCTATGGATTTATCTGTTCTGGATATTTCATATAAAAGTGATCGTACAATATGTGACATTTTGTGTCTGACTTCTTTCACTTAGCACAATATTTTGGATGTTCATCCACATTGTAGCATGTTGTAGTACTTTGTACCTTTTTATGAGTAATATCCTATTGTATAGATATGTCAGTTTGTTTATGCATTCATTTGTTAATGAACACTTAGGTTGTTTTAACCTTTTGGCTATTCTGAATAGCGCTTCCGTGAACATATATGTATATGTACTTGTTTCAGTACCTGTTTTCAGTTCTTTGGTGCATTTATCTAGTGGGAGTGGGATTATGGGGTCATATGGTAATTCTGTGTTTAACTTTTGAGGAACCATCAGACTGTTTTCCACAGCAGTGGAATGATTTTTTTTAAATATTTTTAACTTCATGTCTGTTATCTAAATCAAAATACTCTATTTGGAAGCATACTCTCTTCAATGTTTTTATTTTATTATTAAAAAGTAAATTATTCTTTAACATATCCACTGCTTTTTCCAAAGCTACTTAAAAAATCTTTGGATAATTCCCATGTTCCTCTCAGGAGAGTTTGTAAGACTCTCAGAAAAAGATTCAAGGCTTTTAATTTCTTGTCTTCTGCTCTAAGACAATTAGGTTGCTCTCCCCTGAGCTTAGCGTAAGCCAATTTAATTGTTCAGACACAGAATCTGCTTTCCATATGACTTGATAAAAACAAAAACAAGCAAGAATTATACTGGGTGTTCAATGACCTTTTATATATTTAAGAAGACAGTAAATGTTTTGTTTACTCTGAATAGGGAAAAAAAAAGATTAGCATTTTAAGATATATCCGTGAAATAAAATATTAAGGTTTTTCTTCTTTGCAATGTAAGCTAGAATTTTAAAGATTTGCTAAAAAGATACTCTTTTCCATTGGACTCATAACTTCATATAGTACATGCTTTTTACCAAGTGGATTCAGAAATAGTGTTTGCATTCCATGGACTTTATTATTGGCAACTAATAGTGTATATTGTTTTATAAGCACTTCATTTATAAGAGCTTTTTATTTTCAAAGACACAGAAAGGGAACCACAGATCCTATGTTAGCTCTCTCATATCCTTAAATGAGTCAGAACAGTACTGGTTTATTACAGATGCTTGATAAATACTTGCTGAACTGAATTGATGGTAAATTCTCCAGACAAGAGACTTCAGGAATGCAGGAAGTCTGTCTGTCTGGTTCATGGGAATACTGCCAGCACCTAACACTGTCTCTTCCACATAATAAATATTTATTGAATGAATGAGCAAATGGACTCTAATGTATAACATAAATGTTTTCTACATGCTGATGAAGGGAAGTTTTCTGAAGTTAATTCTTCCTATATCAAAGGTCATTTTAATTTTATTTCTCTACTTGGTGTTTTTATGGTATTCAAACATGAAGTTATATAGTTTTTCCTTGGGGTACACACACTGGGTTAATTGTTGGCTAATAAAAGTCAATCTAAGTTTAAAATGTTAACTCTAGTTTGATTACACAGGAACATTTTATTGGGATTAATACTTGGTTCTTTGTTTGCTTCTCTTACTGAGAAANCAAACATGAAGTTATATAGTTTTTCCTTGGGGTACACACACTGGGTTAATTGTTGGCTAATAAAAGTCAATCTAAGTTTAAAATGTTAACTCTAGTTTGATTACACAGGAACATTTTATTGGGATTAATACTTGGTTCTTTGTTTGCTTCTCTTACTGAGAAATGCTTTTATTCTGTTAAAGAAATAAAATATTTCAAATTTATGTCCACATTGTGGCTTTTATATCCAAGAGGTGTTTTACATTTACATTTGAAGTCAATCAAATCTTTTCTTGCAGTCACTTCCTTGATTATGGAAATATGTAAAGTTTTTTGACAAGAAAGAGAATGTCATTGTCGGAAATGAAGTAATGTATATAGTTTCTCATAGGGCACTGGGAGATAGCACATGGTAAATTTAATTCCAGGTTGCTGCAATTATTGGGTAACAGAAAATATCTTCTATGGATGGCTGCCCTTATCTAAAAACACTGTGGGATGACAGTAAAATTTATTGCATATATTGACTTGGAAAATTGGAGTAGTTCAATTTGAAATTGTGAAAGCTTAGAGTACTGTTTACATTATTTCTGGCAGTGACAGGAAAGTGATGTTGAGTTCTTCTTGTCTTTAACTAAACATTAGAAGAAAATCTGTGCTTAAGCATATACTTATGGAAAAACATTTAAAGGTTCTGAGTGAGTTCTTTAAAACCTTTTCCACACAAATGAAGATATTACTTGGAACAAGTCAGAATGAGGTTACCCAGGAGAAAAAGTGAAAGGACATGCCTGAAATGGCAGCTCTTCTTGCACAATGGAATTACTCTCTGGATTGGGTTAATGAAACACCCATGAAGCCCATGCTCTGTCCACTTTCTAAAAAATATTTTTTTAATTAGAACCTTTAAAGTCTGACTGACTAGATCAACTACAAACTCATTTTGCATTTAAACCTTTTGGGGATTTAGAGCTACAAGGACAAGACAAGAGCAAATGGGAGAGAGAAGGATGTATGCTTATGTGTGATGAACAAAATAGAAGGCCTAGGTCAACCCCAGGCCTGGAGATCTTGAAGATCTGCATAAGGAGTAATGGATTTATAGTTTGTCGGATTTGTAGTTTGCCAAGATTTCATAAAGTGAGAGGTATGCCCAGGGCTTCCCATCTCTGGCCAGAGGATTGAGACTGTGTTCTTTGACCATACAGTCTATCAATTAACTAACAAAACCAAACTAAACTGGTTGCTTAGGGTCATATAGACCAAAACACGGATGTGCAAAGGCTTCAATTCAGTTCAGTTCAGTTGAGTCACTCAGTCGTGTCCGACTCTTTGCAACCCCATGAACTGCAACATGCCAGGCCTCCGGGTCCATCACCAACTCCCGGAGTTCACTCAGACTCACGTCCATCGAGTTGGTGATGCCGTCCAGCCATCTCATCCTCTGTTGTCCCCTTCTCCTCCTGCCCCCAATCTATCCCAGCCTCAGAGTCTTTTCCAATGAGTCAACTTCTCGCATGAGGTGGCCAAAGTACTGGAGTTTCAGCTTTAGCATCATTNGTAGGGGCAGGGGCGGGGGGAGGGGCGGATAGAAGGACAGAGTGGGACTTCGGGGTTAGCAAATGCAAACCATTATATATGGAAGGGATAAACAATGTCTAACCCTATAGTGCAGGGAACTATATTCCCCACTGGGTAGACCAGTACCTACGTGTCTATCTACTGAAGTTCAAGAATCTTCTGGTTAAAGCAGGCCTTCTATTTTCTATCTGTAATAAACTATAATGGAAACGACTATAAAAAAGAATCTAATATATAACTAAGTCATTTTGCTGTACACTAGAAACAAACACAACATTGTAAATCAACTATACTTCAATAAATTTAAAAAGAAAAAGGTGTATACATGCACATGACATTTATTACATAAATGGCAAGGGCAAAAGCTTCATGCTGTCATAACCCACTCTGACCCGCACCCCTTGGGCTAAAGTGGGTGTGGGGTGCACACGTCCTCCTGGAAAGGAGAGAGTGAACACAGCAGCAGAGCTGAGCTTCTGTGCTCGGGGTATCGATGCAGGATGGGGGTGGAGGGTGAGCCAGGAGATGCCCAAAGCTGGTCGGGTCCCAGATGCTGGGGCCGGGGGACCAAGGGGTGGCGGCCCATTTCCCAGTTTCCAGCCCTGATCCTGGCAGAAGACTGCCTGTCAGCTTGGTCTCAGCAATGACTGGTGTTACTCTAATGCTACTTTTCCAAAGGGTCCTTACCAGACTTCATGTTCTGGGCTCACATGTCCAACAACGTTTGGGTACCGGGTCCGAAGAGAGTAGTCTTCCCAAGTGACACAGAGGTAAGGCATCAGAAACAGGAAGCCTGTGGTCCAAGGCTGTGGACCGGACTCCTTGCTGCCCCGGGCCTGCTCAGCCTTCCTTCCGGCTACCACGGCCTCCACTTGACATGGGCCTCGTCCCCCATGTCCCCACAACACGCCTCTCCCCGCCCTCTCGCACGCCGCCCCCCCATTCACCACCGCCCAGCAACGCGGGGGTTCCTTTGGCCTCAGGCCCAGGCTGATCTGGAACAGCTGATGGGGGCACCCAGCCTTCATTCTGACCTCTACTTTGGGAGGCCACCCAGGCCCGGCAGAAGCCCAGCGCAGATCCCTGGGGTGACCTGGGACTGACTGCCCGTCCCTGGCCGGAGGAGATGAGCCGGGGGTCCTGAGTCAGCTTCATCCCGCAGGGCCTGGGCTTCCTCCCTCGCAGAAGCTCATCTGAAAGATGAAGTTCCCACCAGCTCGGCTGCTCAACAAGCGCTGGGCACGGCAGCATGTGGGACCAACAGGTGCCTCCAGTACCCGGATCTAAGCCTCAGGCCAGAGAGAGAAGTTGAAGATGTGATTTCTTACACCTGCCGCGTACTGAGCCCCACACCACAGACCGTTTGCATGCGTGCTGTCTTTAATCCCATCAACAGCCCTGGGATGGCCCGCTCTTTCATCTTCAGTCTCACAGATGAGGAAACAGGCTCGGAGAAGTTGAATAAATAAATTGACCGACATCTCGCAGACCGAAAGCGGGCAGCCGGACCTGTGAGCCCGGGGGTGTGTCTAGGGACCCTTCAGTCCGTCCTGCAGGCAGCACTGAGCAGTCTGACCAGTCAGCAGGTCCCTCGGAGCCCTGTCGTGAACTCTGTCCCAAGGTCCACTATGGTACCCACCTAGGACAGGACAGACCAGCTGGCTGGCGTGTGGCCCCTGAGGCAGCAGTGGGCACAGGTTCCCAGACACAGTCCCTCCCACTCATTAGAACTTCACTCCCCAGCCCCGCAAACATCCCTGGACCAGCCTTTCCCAAACTGTACCAGCTCTTCTCTGAGATGGTGGAGGACAAAGTGGAGGGGACAGAACCGAGATTCGACAGAAGGGCGGCTGGGATGGGGGGCAGCCACAGTCTGGATGGAAACAGCTGCCTCTGCAGTGAGCCCGTGTTGCAGATCATCCAGCTTCCTGGGCCCCCAGCTCAGCCCACTGAGATGCATGTGAGGGCATGTGCGCTTGTGTGAGTGTGAGCACATGCCCAGTGTGTGTGCGTGCATGTGTGGATGAGTTCATGTCCACGTGTGAGTGCATGTCCAGTGTGTGTGCATGAGTCTGCATCTGTGTGTGTGTGTGTTAGCACATGTCCAGGCGTGTGTTGAAGAGGACACAGATTCTCACCAGCCGGGGTCAGGGAGGTACTTTAGTTTGAGGCGCCAGAGCCCACATGTGCTCCTCTCTCACCGGCTCTGACCTCCTATTTTATGGGAGGGGAGGAAAGCCCCAGGCAAGTTGAAGAGGCCACCAGGAGAGCCGATGATGATGTTTAAGAGCTCATGCTACCACCCACGTCTCTGTGTTTATGAAGGACCTTTGCTCACCGTCACTCTCATAAACTGTGTGCAGGGCAAGCACTGGGGGGCCAGGGCCATCAGCCCTCATCCCGGGGAGGAGAGGGGCCCCTGCTTCTGGGCGGGTGAGAGCACAGAGGCCAGAAGGCAGCCACTCTTACCCGCTGCCTGGCCCCAGCCACGTGGTCAACTACGGAAGGTGACAGATCCCGCTAAGGGATGCCACCTGGTACACACAGCGGGGCCGTTCCCATAAATCAACAGTGGGCCCACGTCTCAGGAAGGCTCCTGCAAGCCTCCTGCCTGGGAAAAGTGGAGAAAAAAAAACAAAGGGGTCAGTGGCTGTCCTCCATGACTGAGAACAGGGCCCTGAGGGCAGAATTAGGGCAAGAACCTCAGGAATGCCTAAACTCCCTAATTCCCCCAGGAGAATCCCAGGGCTCTGAACCAAAAACAGGTTCCCTTAAGCCCAGTTCCTCTGCCGAGTTTGTGATTACTCTATCCAAACTGTATTCCGTTTCCTGCCCTCTACCCGTTCTCGAGATGGAGGTGTGTCAAAGAAGGGCCCTGTGCGGCCCTCCCAGCACAAAAGCCCGTTTCTTGTTTGTAGAAAAAGTCTTTAGTCTCCTAGGTCTTGCCCGAATTCCAAAGAGCAGACTGTGTGTCTGTGTGTCTGTGTGTGTGTGTGTGTGTGTGCACACGCACGCGCGTTCGTGCTCGCATGCTCGCATCTGACTCTTGGTGACGCCACGGACTGTGGCCCGCCAGGCTCCTCTGTCCATGGGGTTTTCCCAGCAAGAATACTGGAGTGGTTGCCATTTCCTCCTCCAGGGGATCTTCCTGACTCAGGGATTGAACCTACGTCTCTTGTGTCTCCTGCATTGGCAGGCAGATTCTTTACCACTATGCCACCAGACCAGACTTAAGCAGCTGCTAATTAGGGAAGCTAGGGAACACAGAAACAAAGAAAATGCAGTTAAGATAAAATAATGACACTGGTTCAGGAATAAAGCAGAGTCCTAGTTCAGAACTCCCTGGTAGTCCAGTGATTAACGCTCCACTGCAGGGGGCTCAGATCTGATCCCTGGTTGGGAAACTAAGATCCTTCATGCCATGCATGGCGTGGCCAAAAATAAAACAGTGTCCTAGTTCCTCCTTCAGACAGGCAGAGCAATCTAGTGGGTATCTCTTTTTAAGAACCAAGGATACCCTGCCCCACAGGTGGAGAATGCTGACCACATGCAGACCACAAGCACTAGACCCCAGACTAGTTGGAACCAGAAGCTGACAACTGAGATTCCTGCAACATTACCCTGCACCACCAACCAATCAGAAGAAAGTCATGCATCCTTCAGCCCTCCCCACAAATGTGGCCTTTAAAACCGCTCCCCTGAAAATCATCAGGGGATTTAGGTCTTTTAATCATGAGTTGCTCCTTGTTTGGCATCTGCAATAAATGCTGTAACTTCCTCCATTGCAGCTCAGTGTCAGTAAGTTGGCTTTGCTGCTCTGAGGGCAAATGAACTTATGTTTGGTTCGGTAACAGAACCCCTAGGGTGGCCGACAGTCACTGGTTCCCTTGGCAGGATTTGCTTCCGCTCCCGCGTCTACGCAGCTCCAAGGTCCTCTCCCCAAGAACCACAATGATCTCTTTTGCAAAGTCGGTGCAGAGTTCATTCCTTCTGATCCTTCCAGCTCCTCCTATCCTGAGTCCACGACTGGGCAGAGACTCCCGCTGAAGGCAGGAAGGAAGATGGTCCTAGCACCTCCGAACGGGGAGAGAGATCCCAGCAGGCATGGAGCCCACCTCCTTCGCTTTGTGGATGAGGAGACCTGAGCTGCAGAGATATCACAGACATGCCCAAGGTTAAGGGTGAAGCTGAGGGCAGGACCCAGGCTCCTCAGTAGCCTGAGGCAACAAGGCTCCGCTTTGTGGCTGCTTGGTTTCTGAAATGGCACTTGTGCTCGGAAACAGTGACGCTGAAACAAAAGCTAACAGGTTTCTAGCTTTAAATAGTGATTGGTAAAAATAAGAAAGCCTTCTGCTCCAGCTCTTTAGTGTTGCCCCCACTCCCCACCCCCATCACCTCCTGCAGACAAAGGTGGGAATTAACCACTCCTGTTCACAGAGCAGCACTGTTTGTGTAGCCTCTCAAAGATGTTGAAGCCTTGGGAGGGGGTGAACATCGACTTCCAATACTGTGCAAACAAAGTGGGGGGTGGAGGAGAAGGAGAGGCAGAATGGGGTGATAGGAGCCCGGGGAGAGGCCCCGTTCTTGGTCCGCGTGGTCTCTTTACCAGCCCAGGGCCAGCCTGGCTGTGTGGACTTGATTTTAACTCTGTGCGAATTCAGGAGAGCCACACATGCTGGGGGGCACCCACCTCCCTCAGGCAAAACCCTTTGCTTTTAGAAAAGCAAAACCTCTTTTGAACACAAATACAGATCTTTCTAAAACGGATGGGAAAGTTGCACAACACTATGAGTGTGCTACCACTAAACTGACATCTATTTAATACAAAGGGTTTAAATGGTAGATTGTATGTTACGTGTATTTAAGCATAGTTTTCTAAATGGGAAAATCTCCTAATGGGAATAAAGAAAAGACTGGTCCATGTTTTAAGATCTGGCCTCTAGAGAGATGGCACAAGCCTTTGTGCTCCCAGGAGCCTGGAACAGCACTGAGCCCAAAGGGCTGGCCCAGGCAAGCTCCCAGCCCCAGCAAACAAGTGGTGCCTGGCACAGGCACCCTGCTGCACCCTCTACCTGCACCCTTAGGAGCTAGGGCAAATCCAAGGCTGCTGTGTCCCCCAGGCCAGAGTCAGGGCAGGGCTGAGCTCAGAGCATTCAGACCAGGCTAGACCTGCAATAAGTCTAATTAATAGGGAAACAGTTCTCAGAAGCCATGTTCCAAGGCCACAGTCACTGAAAGGGAAACAACCATCAAAGAGAACTGATTCAGCTAGCCAGAACCCGTGTTTAGTAGACACAGACCTTGCCCTGCCAGAACCCCCAGGAGATGCACCTAAGTCTTGCCTGGGTGGTCACAGTGCCAGGGTCGGGGTTGCAGGAGCACACAGTCAGGACACTGTCGTAGAGAGGATCAGATTTGAGGACTTGTGCCGGGAGGAGCCTAGGGCATAAAGTTCATGTCACAAAAACTGACTTCAAGAAATACATGATCCGAATTCCCTGGCGCTTCAGTGGTTAGGACTCCATGCCTTCACTGCCAAGACTGGGTTCAATCCATAGTTGGGGACCTAAGATCCCACAAGCCACGCAGTGCAGCCAAAAGAAAAAGAAAAAAAGAAATACATGATTCAATTTACGATAAACAAAAAAGACCTGGAAACAACCAAAATGGCCATCAACAAATGAGTGAATAAAGAAGATGTGGTACATATAAACAGTTGAACACTACTCAGCCACAAAAAAGAAAGAGAAAGTATGCCATTTGCAGCATCATGGATGGACCTGGAGAGTGTCATACTAAGTAAAGTAAGTCAGACAGAGAAACACAAATATCACATGATATCATTCACATGTGGAAATCTAAAAGAACAGTACAACTGAACTTTTTTACAAAACAGAGACAGACTCACAGATATAGAAAACACACTTATGGTTACCAAAGGGGAGAAGGGAATGATAAATTGGGAGCTTGGGGTTAACATGCACACTACCATATATAAAATAGATAACTAATAAGGGCGTACTGTATAGCGCAAGGGACTATATTCAATATGTTGTATTATTATTTAATGTAAGACTTATTTTAAAAACTATAGATATAGAGATATATTAACTATATGTGTGTGTGTAACCAAATCATTCTGCTGTACACCTGGAATTAAGACAGTATTATAAATCAACTATACTTCAATTTTTTAATCAGTTCCTCAAAAAGTTAACAGAGAATTACTTTATGACCCAGGAATTCCACTCCCAGGCATGTGCCCAAAAGAATTGAAGGCAAGGACTCAAACAGATACCTGTGCCCTCATATTCACAGCAGCATTATTCACAATAGCCAAAAGGAGGACACAATCCAAGTGTCCCCCAATGGGTGAGTGAATAAACAACAGACGGTGTATATCCAAAGGAATACTATTCAGCTGTAAAAGGGAAGTAAATTATGACACATACCACAACACAGATGAATCTTGAGAATGTTATGCTAAATGAAATAAGCCATTCACAAAAGGACAAATATCGTATGATTCCATTCACATGCAGCCCCAAGAGTAATGACATTCACAGAGGCAAGAAGGAGATGAGGGGTTACTTCGGACTGGGGAAGCGGGAACAGGGAGTCAGTGTTTCATGGGGACAGAGTTTCTATTCGAGATGATGAAAAACTTCTGGAAATGAATAGTGGTGATGGTTGCACAACCTTGTGAATATACTTCTGTTCAGTTCAGTCGCTCAGTCGTGTCCGACTCTTTGCGACCCCAACCGCAGCACATCAGGCCTCCCTATCCATCACCAACTTCCAGGGTTCACTCAAACTCAAGTCCATTGAGTCGGTGATGCCATCCAACCATCTCATCCTCTGTCATCCCCTTCTCCTCCTGCCCTCAATCTTTCCCAGCATCAGGGTCTTTTCCAATGAGTCAACTCTTTGCATCAGGTGGCCAAAGTATTGGAGTTTCAGTTTCAACATCAGTCCTTCCAATGAATACCCAGGACTGATCTCCTTTAGAATGGACTGGTTGGATCTCCTTGCAGTCCAAGGGACTCTCAAGAGTCTTCTCCAACACCATAGTTTAAAAGCATCAATTCTTCAATGCTCAGCTTTCTTTATGGTCCAACTCTCACATCCATATATGACTACTGGAAAAACCACAGCTTTGACTAGATGGACCTTTGTTGACAAAGTAATGTCTCTGCTTTTTAACGTGCTGTCAAGGTTGGTCATAACTTTCCCTCCAAGGAGTAAGTGTCTTTTAAGTTCATGGCTGCAATCACCATCTGCAGTGATTTTGGAGCCCCCCAAAATAAATTCAGCCACTGTTTCCACTGTTTCCCCATCTATTTGCCATGAAGTGATGGGACTGGATGCCATGATCTTAGTTTTCTGAATGAATATACTTAGTGCCACTGAATTGTATACATAAAATCATCAATTTCATGTATGTATATTTTACTACCATTAAAAACAATTCTTCAGTTACTTAATTTCTCGGCAGAAAAACCCACTTCACTCCCAGGTTTGCTTCAGGCCTCCACAGGCTAGGAGAAGTGGCAAGCAAGAGTGCTGGGTGAACTTCTGATTCCTGTAGGAGCACGCCAGATTTCCAGATCACACTGTCCACTGGAGAAACAATTAAATCCTGGAGACAACAGAAACACCATGAAGCTGACCAGCAAGAGAGGTAACACAACATTTGAGCATCTCAGCTGCTCAACCGTCATTAAAATGGGCAGACTGATGGGTTTTAGCTTTAACAGCCTCTTTGTGCAAAGAAACAGGAACAAAGGCCTGCCCCCACAACCAACAGGAGACCCCGCCTGCAGGGATGCCTGCCTTTGGGGCTACACTTCATCTCTGCCCAGAAGCATACACAGCACAGCAGCACATGTGACAGTGACCTTGGCAGCTGACAAGGCAAGGCAAGCGCACACCCCAGCCTGGCCACTGGACTTGCAGCCTAGATTCCCAGGGAAACTCAAGCCAAGCCTGTGGTGCCAGGTGGTCCCAGACGCACCCACCTGCCCCTCGGGCACAGGTAAACGGATGCTGGCAGCCACTCTCACTGCTGTGACCCCCTCCCTATCACCCCCTCCACCCCCTGCCTCCTGTCCCTCTTCTGTCCACAGCTCTGCCTTCTTGCCATTTCCTGGGAGCCCCCCACCTCCTCTCTCCTGCCCCAGCCCACCATGGGCTGGACATTCTGTGTGCGACCAGCTAACCCTTCTCATCGTTTTGACCTCAACCCCAGAGGCATTTCCTCAGGGAAGCTTCCTCTGACCCCAAATCTAACCCAGGCCCTTCTGTAATTACCCTTTTATAAACCCAGTTCCTGGCTTTTAGAGCACTTAAATCGCTGGTTTTGAATTATACATTTATTTGTAGGATGATTTGAATAATATCTCTATCCCTCACTAGACAATAAACACCCAGACAGCAGGAAACATATCTGTTAATATTCATCATAATCCCAGCATCTCATACATTGGAAGGACTCAAAATTGTTTTTGAACGAACAGATTAGAAGACTTGGGGTTTGTCTCAATTTTGCCTCTTGTTCTGTGCCCTTTGTCAGCCACTGATCTTGCTGAAATTTAGTTTCTGTAACAAAGCAACTGGTACCCTTTTAACATTTAAAACTGAGTAGCATCTTTCCTTTCCAGTGAAGCAAAACAAAAATTGAAAAATAACCAAGAACAAAATTACAATAGACAGTGTCAATTGCAAATAAGATCCTACAGGTCCTGCTGCTTCTCCCATCGAGTGGCTGGGCTCAAGCTATCATTAGGAGAGAATTTTATTTTAAAAGTGCCATCTGAAACTGCAAGAATGTGTCTTAAACATCACAATTCCCAGGGCTCTTAAAAGGACCAAATAAAATCAATGCATGGTACTTCCGACAGTCCAGTGGTGAGGACTCTATGCTTCCACTGAGGGGACACGGGTTTCATAGATGGTGGGGGAACTAAGATCTTGTGTGCCACGAGGTGTGACCAAATGTATATACAGATAGATAGATCCCCTGGAGGAGAGCATGGCAACCTCCTCCAGTATTCTTGCCTGGAGAATCCCATGGTCAGAGGAGCCTGGCGGGTTATAGTCCATAGAGTTGCAGAGTTGGACACAACTGAAGTGATTTAGCATGCACATACACACACACACACACACACACACACACACAAATGATAGGTACTTAAGGTACTTACTGTAAACCAGGTACTACGCAAGGTGCTTCCAAGACATTCTCTCATTTTATCCTTGTCCTAGAACTGAACAGAAGGTATAATTGTCTGAATTTTACATTTGAAGAAATTGAAGTGCTTAAAAGTTCAAGAAATTTGCTTCAACTCCAGTTGAGAAATACGAGATTGGAACTCAGGTCTCTCTAACCCCAGTGCCCATATTCTCCTGACCCCAAGACTCTGGATCTTCCTAGGGTGCACCTCACCCAGCACCACCCTGGAACCGTCCAGGAGGGAATGTAGAGGGTCTCTGCACTCCACGTCCTTCCCAAACTCACTAGAAGTTTGGAATGCAGAGCACCACATTCCCTTGTATAAGGGCAGCTGAGCAAGGACCAGGATCTCCTGGGGAAACCCAGTTCGTAGAGCATCCCAATTCCGCCACTGTGCCAGCATCTCCCTGACTCCAGTGAAGGGGCCACTTGCCTCATGTCACTGCTTCAGCTCATGTTCCCTTACCCTGCCCTCCACTCCCTGGTGTGAGGTTCAAACAGCCCTCAAGTGTCTATAAGATCAGGCAGGAAGCTCTCTTTCAATTTACAAACGGCTTTTTAAAAGTGATCTTTCAACCTAAGACAAAATCCAGCTTTAAATTTTTGCCACTGTCTCCAGATCCAAAAGCACCGTTTCTTAAGTGTTTGAATATAACCACACTTAGTCCACTTTGGAATAGATGTACAGTTTCCATTCTGCTCTTTGGAAGGCCTTCCTGTGTTTATGGCAAGTTGTTTTCAATGTCAGTCACAGAAGGAGCATAAAAACCTTCTGTGTTCAGTGCACTGTCTGGTGGTGTGTGCAGGTATGTCCTTAAAATACCTCTCAGGAGTAGCGATGAAGAGTGACAGCAAGTGGCTCAGTGGATGAAGATCCACCTGCCAATGCAGGAGACACAGGTTCAATCCCTGGTCCAGGAAGATCCCACATGCCTCGGAGCAACTACACCCATGTACCACAACTTGTGAACTGGTGCTCAAGGGCCTGTGAGCTGCAACCACTGAGCCTGTGTGCCGCAACTACTGAAGCCTCCCAACAAGAGAAACCAATGCAATAAAGAAGCCCTTTGTTGCTGTTCAGTCAGTCGTGTCAGACTCTCTGCCACCCCATGGACTGCAGCATTCCAGGCTTCCCTGTCCTTCACCAACTCCTAGAGCTTGCTCAAACTCAGGTCCATTGAGTTGGTGATGCTATCCAACTATCTCATCCTCAGTCATCCCCTTCTCCTGCCCTCAATCTTTCCCAGCATCAGGGTCTTTTCCAATGAGTCAGCTTTTCGCATCAGGTGGCCAAAGTATTAGTGTTTCAGCTTCAGTACCAGTCCTTCCAACGAATATTCAGGGTTGATTTCCTTTAAGACTGACTGATTTTATTTCTTTGCAGTCCAAGGGACTCTAAGAGTCTTCTCCAATACCACAGTTCAAAACAGTTCTTCGGTGCTCAGCTTTATGGTGCAACTCTCACATCCATACATGACTACTGGAAAACCCACAGCTTTGACTGCACAGACCTTTGTTGGCAAAGTGATGTCTCTGCTTTTTAATATGCTGTCTAGGTTTGTCATAGCTTTTCTTCCAAGGAGCAAGCATCTTTTAATTTCATGGCTGCAGTCACTGTCCAAGTGATTTTGGAGTCCAAGAAGGTCTGTCACTGTTTCCACTGATTCCCCATCTATTTGACCTGAAGTGATGGGACTGGATGCCATGATCTTCGTTTTTTGAATGTTGAGTTTTAAGCCAGCTTTCTCACTCTCCTCTTTTACTTTACCAAGAGGTTCTTTAGTTCCCCTTTGCTTTCTGCCATAACGGTGGTGTCATCTGCACATCTGAGGTTACTGATATTTCTCCTGGCAATCTTGATTCCAGCTTGTGCTTTATCCAGCCTGGCATTTTGCA
This sequence comes from Neotragus pygmaeus, assembly GCA_006410875.1. NCBI lineage: Eukaryota > Metazoa > Chordata > Mammalia > Artiodactyla > Bovidae > Neotragus > Neotragus pygmaeus. The sequence continues at coordinate 798,626 of SJYV01018906.1, read as the reverse complement.
TGATGTTCCTTGCATATAAGTTGCACCACAATGACAAGTAGCCCCGGCTCACCACAAATAAAGCCCACATGCAGCAATGAAGACTCAATACAACCAAAAGTAAATATTAATTGAAAAAAATTGACAACCAGAAAAAAAAAAAAAAACTGAAAAACAAATTTTTTGAAGTGACAACCAGAACAGTTACACTCTTGTTTTCTAGGACCCTAAGATTAATTACTCTAAACAAAAAATACCCCCAAAAAAAGTCAAAATAGTAAGAGCTTGATAATTATGTTTTGAATGTCTAACCAGGTTGTGAGTGGGTAGCTATTTTAAATATACACATACTAAGTTTACTTTCTGCAAAGAGACATTTCCAACTCCTACTCCAAGCTCTAGGAAATTAAAACACCACACACACAGACACTTGTCTCATCCATATTTTCACCAAAGATAATGAACAGGGTAGACAAATCAAGCTGACAGGTAATTTACCATTAACTGTTTGATTTCATCAGTCTAGCCACAATGCATTATGAACCAGGAGAATTAGACAAGTCAAGAGGCTGATAGTATCAGTGTTTAATGTTTATTTTCCATTACCTGGCAGCACAATTATTCTCAGTAAAATATAATCGTTCTCTAAGAGAAAAACTTTAAGCAGTTTGGCTAATAAAATAGTACTATTACAATTTCAAGCAGACTCAGCTACTTGGAGAAAGAGTCCGTGTGCTTTTTATTGATGACAGCGGTGACACCTGGAAAACCATGCAGATTTATCACTCTGTTTAGGTGAAATGAAGGGAAACAGGACATCCTCCACACAAATAACTTCCATACCCACTAAATGAGAGCTGCTTTTCTCTTTCCCTTTTGAATGTCATGTCGTCATTTTTAAATGAATTGACAGTTCTGTGCAGGTTATCACATCCCAAAGCAACAGACGACAAAGTTGTTAAAAACCTTACATCAATATGTGACATAAATAAATGTCACACTTATGCTGGTGCCCTAAGCCCAGGTATAAACTCATCCAAAAATGATGGCAGGCTCCCCCTGCCTATCAGACTTTTCAGCAATTGAGTTTCCAAAAATTGTTGAATTGTTTGAGATGAGCTTCACACACAAACATTCCTGTCATAGGGGAAATTATTCTTCCCAATGGTCTGTTCTGAAAACAGTGGGATGGAATACAACTTTAAAAACAAGTGTAGATTCCTTGCCCTTCAAATGTAATTTCAATGTTCCTAATTTTACCATTTGTGGCCCTTATGACCAGCTACCAAACAAAGTAGCTGAGAATCCAAGAAAAGTTTCAAGAAAATGTCTTCTTAGAAGCGGAAAGATAATTTCAAGAGCATCAATGCTAAAAGAGGGAAAAGGCAGTTTCTAAGGCTTAATAAGGCCCATCCTAGCTCTGTTTACCACAGACATGCTGAGGGCTGATATGAGAAGGGAGGGAGGGAGGAATAATAATAAAGCTATAGCAAGGGCTTCAGTGTACAGAAAACACAGCTCCTGCAGTGTGGGGACGAATGAGACAAAAGGGAGGACCATGTGTCATTTCTCATTCACCCTCCACTTGCTGGTCTGAACATCCATTGATTCTTACATGAAACACATCACTGCATGGTTGCTCTTGTCTTTACCCCTTCACTCATTTTTCTCCTGGATTATTGGTCTTTTCCTTCTTACTTTCTAACAGATCTTTAAATATTAGGGAGATTAGCCCTTCATCTGTAACAGACTGTGGTAATCATGAAAGAACAGTAAAAGAATATACAGCTAATAGCTATAGTAAGTGAAGTGAAATACTGAAAACTACTAGAGATAAGACAAAAGAAGGAGGGGAAGAAACACCATTCCGTGTTTATGGCTGTGAAGAATTTTTAGGAACTGAGGACAAGAAATCAAATGTTACGACAAAAGTTGATTACTTCACCAACACGAAAACTGAAAACATTAACAACTTTGGTATACTTTCTTCTCATTCTCTGTAACAGTGGCATTAAATTTTCACTTGCAGGGTGTATGTGTATATACCCTCCTGTTGGCCCTTGCTGAGTCTTATTTCTATGAGCAGTTAAATGTTTAATACACAACAACTAGTCCTTATGCTGATGTTTCTGAGACATTTTGGTAGCCTGAAACTGTAATCTAAACTTCTGTAATTGATCCTAAAAGATGGGATCATGAGAAGAATCTTGAATTCTTAAATGCAGATGACAAAGTCTGCCTTTTCTACTTCAAAGTTGGATAGAAAAAGCCTTCGACTGTTTCCCTGAGAATCTTAAACACATTGCTTCCATTCGCATCCAGTATAATGTATTACTGTTGAAAATTCTGATAATCTAATAATTTCCTTTACAAGTCACGTGTCATTTCAAACAGATGCCCCAAAGATTTGCTTTTCCTTACAGTCCAGTAATTCCATTAAATGTCTTATTGATGGTTATCTTAGATTATTAGTTATACTGAATTAGTTTTATGTTAGCTATATTAATGTTATTTGGTGTGTTCAAATTTCTTTTCTAACTTAAGGAAAGTACTCCTGAAATATTTTTAATGTCTTTTACTTGTCCTTGGTTTTCGTATGAACTCCTATTGATTCTGTATTTGACCTTTTTATCTATCTCCATTGTCACTCTTAAGATTTTTTTCACATCTTTTAAGGCATTACGTTTTATTTATCTGCTCTTATGTTTCTATTTACAATTCTGAAACATTTTAATTCTGTCCTGAGTTCTGTCATCTTAGTTCCTGTAATTCTGATTTGATGTTGTTCTTTCACGTCTTATACTATTCCTTAAAAACCTTGAGTTCATTTTGAAATAAAAGATTAGTTTTCTTTATGGGCATGTGTTTCTAGAATGCTTCCATTTCCATAGGGATGCTACCATACTAATTCTTTTTTTCCTCATAATTTCATATGAGAGTTGGCTTTGATGCTATTATTTTGCTCATTTTAAGGTAAAAGTAATCTTCCTGAACTTTTGGACTAAGGATTCAAGAAAGGTTCATTACCTTATCAGATTCATTCTCGTGTTGTTTCTGAATTGTGTTAAACATTATGGAAGAGCAGGGGAGGGAGCTGTGTGCTGAATTTTGGAGGGGGCTAGCCTGGTGGGCTGCCATCTATGGGGTCGCACAGAGTTGGACACGACTGAAGAGACTTAGCAGCAGTGGCAGGCTCCTTCAACCAGCAGCTGGCTGAGGAGCAAAAAGCTCAGCAGAATTATCTGAATTCAGTAATCTACACCAATCAACGTATAGCTCAGTGTTAGCTGCAATTCAACACCAGCAGCCGCTGAGCTCAGGATGGTCCTGTCTCCCTCCTCCACCGTCAAACTCACAGAGGCTGAGTCAGAGAGGAAAAAGCTGCAGACCCCCTCCACCAACCCATGTCCTGAAGAGTGCTGAGCCTGTACCTCACCTTTGACCCTAGATAATAGAGTTATTCACTAAAGGGAAAAAAAAGCATGGCAGTTTGATTTCTGGGACTTCTTGGCTTCATCTCCCCTGCCCACCCTGACCTAGACAACCTTGTTGATCCACTGTCCCTATCCTGCCCAATTTTGATTGCACTCCCAGCAACCCTTCTTCAATGAGAGGCCTTGCCCTGGAAGGGACCTCTTACAAGTTAGTTTTGAGAATTCCTAGCAGAGAGTGACTCAGCCCCTCCAGTCCTGGTGGTTATACTGCAGTTCTCCTGTCCTCGGGTCTATCAGATGCTACCCTATGGTCTCTGCTGCTCCTCTCACAGACACCGTATCCTTGCAGATCCTGGAGCTGGTGGAGCTTTATCCACAGTCGCTTGTCTTTTGGGGGCTGTGAGGGTATATTAACTAGTTTTGCTGTCATCATTATGTTGTTTTATTGTGTGAACTGAAAATCTATGCTGTAACCAGCATTTTCCCAGAATCCTTTCCATGTGTCTTCACACAAGAGGTATGATGTGGATTACTTATGTGACTGCTAACAACGTTGTTAAATCCAAGATTTTCCTGAAACTTTAGCTAATGTTCCATTCCACATTTTATTGCTTCCCACCATGATGATCCATCTGCTGTTTAAAACCAGGCCTCATCCACTGAAACAATGCTTCATCAAAGCCATCGATATTTCCTGTATTTATCTGACAAACTTGCCTAACTTCAACTCAACAAGTACTCAAATTATATATGTCATTCTCAACTCAATCTACCCAATCACATAGCAATAAATCTCAGCTCAATCTCAGCAAGCTGGCCCAACCACAACACTAGCAGCTGACTGGAAGGCATATTCATAATTTATAATGAAACTACTGAGACTGACCACTTCAGTTCGCCTATTCAGTAAGGGTTTTACGTCAGAACTAAATATACACCAGTTGTCATAATACCAACCTCAAAAACATAAACACAAAAGCAGGGACTCTGTTTCACCATATCCCCAAAGGTTAAAGCTCTGTGTTAACAAAACATATTACTATTTATGAAACAAAGTCAATGAATTTGTTGAATGAATAAATGGGATCTTAGAAGACTGTTTATAAAGTGTCTTCCCAACCTCCTATGCAGTGGGAGATGTTTCAGAGCTGCCTGTTATCTGAAAAAATGATTTCATATCGTCTGACGCTGGCTTTGTGGAACACTGATGCCAACTGAATATGCTCCAGCTGCTTCCAAGAGTGGTTAGACGGGTAAGAAGGTTCAGCTGTTGGTACTGGCCATGCTCAGAATCAATTTGGCTAATGTAACAGGTCAGGAGGCAGAGCCATAATCAGAGGGCGTCGTAAGGTGCAGCCAGGTGTCAGGAATGACACATCTGATCTGGTTTCCAACATGAGTGTTGAATTCAGGGAAACTCATAGAACTAAAAATATTGGTGTCCCCCCATCTATAAAGGGGGGACCACACAGTTGTGCTGGCTTCCACAGAGGCCCTTGATTCCTCCTCAAGTCTACCTGCTCCAGGAAATCTGGACGCTGTGGACACAAAGGCCTCAGGAAGCCCCAGTACAGCCTGTGTGAGCAGCCACTCATCTGACAGTCCAAGCAACTGCTGAGACAGGCCACGTGGACAGTCACCAGAATGCACGTAACACATAAAAAAGAAGTTTCAATATGTCCCATAAATAAAAATGAACTTAGCTTGAAAACAGATGCCCACAACAGGTAGAGAAGCTGTTTCTTCATCAAACAATATGGGGAACATGCCAGAATATGCTTTACTTAAATGTATCACAAAGTTTAAATAGAAATAACGTAACTAATTAAGATGTTTCTTCCCTTAGGCTCATCCTTCTGGGCCTCCATAACCTAAGACTGTGAACGTGAGGTCTCAGTAGGTCTGTCCTGCTTGATCCACCGATGAGATTCAGTTTTACTTAAGTGATAAGATACCCATTTCTCTTGACCAAACATATAAACAATCTCTCAGAATGTCCAGAGGAGGCCCTGAATACCCAGCTGAGTCTCCACTAGTCATGACCCTGACCTGACAGCTGTTCTGACTTCTACTTACACAAGGCCTTGTTGATAGTTTCCACAGCGTCACATCTCCTTCTGATGTCAGTACTGGTTTCATCAACATCACAGGGTTCACAACTTGCAGGTTTCACTGCTGCTTGCACTGTGAGCCACAACAATTAGAACTACCTAGGGAATTTCCTGGTGGTCCAGAGTATGAGATCCATACTTCCACTGCATGGGGCATGGATTCAATCCCTGGCTAGGGAACTAAGATTCCACATGCCTCAATTAAAAGTTCCCACATGCAGCAACTAAGACCCCCGCAGAGCCAAACAAATAAAATTTTTAAAAATATTAAAAGCAAAAACAAGCAAGCAAACAAAATAAAACAAACAACTACCTAGAAGATCTGGCTCCCAGTTAAAATCTTTACCAAAGGCTGTTCTTCTGAAAACATTGGGAGAGGAAGTAAAATGAAGGGAAGGGCGGGTTGATGAGAAAAATTAAGAAACCAAACTTTTCTGGACTCATATTGTGGTGGTGCGTTAAACAGTTACCTTGTTCTCGATGTGCTCTGAGTATCATGAAAGTGCTTTCTGCATTTTCGTTTTGTTTTTGTTTTTCCTGCAGGAGAAGGGAAGCAATGAAGGAAATGAAAGAATTCATTTAAGTGCCACAGTGACATAAGGCTAATCTGAAAAAAGCTCAGTCCAGCTGAATACACTTACAGCCACTCCTGGTCCACAAAATTTCAGTTGAGAAGCCTAATTGAGATTCTTCAGGAGAACTCCCTGCCTTCCGTAGCTACAGAAAGTCTTATTAGCATTCTGGACGTCCCGTTCTCTGCCAAGGCCTAGGGTTGACTTTGCAGTGCCTGGGCTCCGGGCTTGTGAATTTTCAACAGATGCTAATCACCATCATTGTAAGGCTACTGATCTTGTTTTGCAGCCCCTTTGCCTTTTTTTTCTTTTTTGGTTTCAAACTGAAGTTGCAGGTAACATGACTGTATGAGTTATACTGGAATACCGTTTAAAAACAAAATCAGAAACGATGCCCCAAATCAGGGACTGTAACATGCTGAACTCACTAATTAAAACACCTCGGTCGCAAACTAGGCATGCTTTCTATAAAAGAGGATCGTTAGTGCAGACGGCTAGAGTTGAGAGACCAGGAAACTTAATAAAATCTTATTTTCTACCCATTATGGATGCAATATTGGAGTAGTTGACTTTTATAAGACCAATGAGAGGATGATACCCATCATCTGACTATTCTGATTTCTTTTTCACTAAAGAGACATGTTGTAAGTTCCTCTATGTATTTCTTCTAAATGCTTAAAGATGTTGGAGAGATCAGTGGTGTGAAAAACAGCATGTGTAAACATTTAATCAGAAGCCTCTCCCATGAACTGAGAAAGAAATCTCAGGGCACAATTATGGAATAACCTTTTTTTCCTCTCACTGCTATCTTAATATTTAATATTACAGGTTTATAAAGAACCATGGGATAAAATTAAAATAGTACAAAGGTCTCCAGGTATTTACCATTATTATTATCAATGAGTTTTCATTTGTATGTAAGCAATGACACATTCGGGCTTCCCTGGTGGCTCAATGGCAAAGAATCCACCTGCCGATGCATGACACGCAGCTTTGATTCCTGGGTCAGGAATATCCCAGCAGAAGGAAACAGCAACCCACTCCAGTATTCTTGCCCAGGAAACCCCATGAAGAGGAGCCTGGCGTGATGCAGTCCACTGGGTGGCAAAACATTGGACAGGACTTAGCAACTGAACAATATACATACACATATACGTGTGTGTGCATATATTAACACAGCTGTCTATGCCCAAAGTTTGGCTGAATTACTCCATTTGTGCTTTTCACATAAGAAAAAAAAAAATCTATAGGTTTGCCTCTATCTAAAAGGTAACAATGCTTTTTTTCTTAACTGTTTCTAAAGTAAAAGGCAAAATTTCTTATGGCAGTAAAATTTAAATAGTATTTTCTTGTATTGAAATAGAACAACATACCTATATATACTTTTTTCTCTCCATTTCCAACTGCTGTTTTTTAAATGACACTCTGAAGGAAAGTCTATTAGTAAATGAAATTTCACTGACAATTTATTTCAGCCTTTAATATATTTTCTACTAAAAATCAAGCTATCAAGACAGGAAAAATTATTGGTTATGCCAAAACAAGTGAGAATTTTTAATTCACAGAGGATGAAAACACAAGACATTGATCTCATTGTACATACAATATTACAATAAGTTGATTAGCCGTGGACTATTAAAACATTTAAGATTTCACATACACACGTGTACTTTGAAACGAGAAACACAGGACAATTTTATTCTTTGATATGTTGTAACTATCAAGAGAAAGAACATCACTGATTTGCATCTAATTGTTTTCCTGGCATACAATCACTACACAGGCCAGGCCTAGGGCATACTGTATATGGTTATGGACATCTTTAGGCAAATATAAACATTCTTATCTGGGGGATTTTTCTCCCTGCCCAATCTGCTTTCCCACTGCTGTCAAATACCTTAGTTTGTTATCAATTTAATAAGATCACAACCACAAACAATACTTTTACCACAAAACTCAGGCGAGAGGTTTTTAGACAGGTCATACAAAAAATATTTGTTCCCAAGAGAGCAAATCTGTAAATTGTAAATGTGATCCTAAGAAAAAGAGGCTTGGTTACAAATCATTCACTTTCAGATACTGATGAAGAAACAGAGTGGAGAGGGTAGGGGCGCGGTGGGTGGAGAGGGCACTAGTGTGGTGGGGAGAAGAAAAGGCGTGATATAAGGGAGACGTATTTGCCACAGGAAATGTGGGATTCACTTGATTTTTTTTAAATGAGGTATTATAAAAAGTGTGCCAGTAAATGCAAAAACAAAACAAAATTAAAAACCAAAATGCACATTTCCAATGGAAAANGGGGAGAAGAAAAGGCGTGATATAAGGGAGACGTATTTGCCACAGGAAATGTGGGATTCACTTGATTTTTTTTAAATGAGGTATTACAAAAAGTGTGCCAGTAAATGCAAAAACAAAACAAAATTAAAAACCAAAATGCACATTTCCAATGGAAAAAATCTCTAAACCTCTTATAGTTTTCTTTATTTGGATTAGACATTTCATTTACAGCAGTTAATCTAGAAAAATACATTTTAAAAAAATCTTCAGCAGACCATGCTCTCTGTAACAAAACCTTCCAAACCCTGTTTTATTATACAAACCAATCTACATTAGTAATGTAAAAAGAAATTCTCAGATTTAGCAATGTCATTTTCGATCTGACCTCTATCTAATTTACATATGGGTTTCCACTATTCATACTGCAGAGTTAGAATTCTGTAATAAATTTTTTTCTAATGTATTCTGTACATATTAAATAATCTAAAAGGTTCCTCTTGTAGTGCATTTACCATTTAGCAAGTCTATTCAGCATTTTTCCAGTACCATTTGCATTACAGTGATTTGCTGTAAATGTAATTAAAATCTAAAAGTGCACACAGTTAACTTCCTCAAATAACGGCCTGTTTCTGGAGGAAACCTAATATTCATGGAGAAGAATTACCAGTATCGTGATTAGAAACAAAGGGTTAGAACGTACTCTGAGACTATACAACACAATTATATACATGAGCTAAAGGACAGTCTTCAGCCTGAACTTACATCAAAGAAAGTTGGTTTCTCCACAGGGTCATACCAAGAACTCAATATGGCACTAGAGAAAATTAGGATTGTTAGCTACAAGTCAGTGTAGTATAGACAGCCCCAAAATACCCTGAACTGGCTTATGCTAAATTCAACTCTAGTATGTCACAGTGTTTTAAGTACTATTAGTGTGCTGCTGTGTTACACAGTGAAGACACCCAGCCTTCATCAAGGGATGGTGTCTAGGTTGTAATGAGTCCTAGCACTCAGACCGCCACTGCATGCAGAAACCCTGGAAAAGAAACACAGAGGTTTCGAAACAGACATACTTCACTTTGTTTTAAATGCCCAGGAGCGTTTTCAAAATAACTGATTGTAAAGCGTTGTTCTATCAAGTAATGAACCTATCAAATCATGAGAAGAAATTCTACATTATCCAGTTTAAGGAGAAAAAAAATGTATTCTTACCAAATTATCCAGTGTATATGACTGGTTAGAATTGCAAGTTTTGATTTTTTTTTTTTTAACTGAAATTCAGAGTGTGAAATGCAAACATTCAGGATAAAATTAATTCAAAGGTACACACAGGTTTATCAACTTGCAACAAAGCAGCAAATATGAGGGCCTAACACACATCTGGACTCTTCCGTTCCCTTCTGATCCCTCAGAAAAGTGCAAAATCAAAGAGTCACTGCTTGGTCCAAAACATTAGATATGTCAGGTACAAGGATCTGGAATCTGATGAAATCCAGCTTCTATTCCACAGGTTGTCTTCAGTAAGTGTCAGCGTCCAAAGATGGAATTTATCTCGAGAAGAATTAATTCTACGATCTGATTCTGGTAGACAGTATGGACCGCTATGTTACCAGTCTCCTTCTCTGGCTTGAGCAGAGTGGGACCAAAAACAATTGCTATGCTCTGATAGGTCATTCGGTTTTTTTCTCCATTTTCTATAACTCTAAGAGGAAAATAAAATTGTTAAAAGAGAAAATTTAAAAATCGGGGAAATTCTTCAGTGTTATAAACAGTTTGCACTGAGCAAAGAGAAATAATGCTCGTTTCCCTAAGGTACATATAAACTATTTAACCAAACAGAATTCAGTCTGAATAATATGCAAAGTTTTCTTTTGGATAAACTTAGGTGACAGGTATAACTGAACACCTGCTATAATTCAGATAACAATAATTCCCCCACTGAAGTGACGGGAAAATCTCATTAGAGCACAGAGAATAAACTTCGAATTTTACTCATTTTTGCTATTAAAAAAAAAAAATCTCATGTTGTGATCACTTATTTTAGTAAACTGGTCTTTTTCCTATCAGAAGTTTTAAAGTAACTATACGGTAATTTAGACCTAATTACCCCAACTTTAAGGTAACTGAATATTCCTCACTTAATAATCAATCTCATCTCCATAATAATTAATCTGAGCAACTATTTCTGAACAATTACTATATGCTAGGCATTATATATTAATAAAAGTTTCACATATAAAATTAATGTATTCTTTATACCAAACCATGTTACCTACAAGGAACTGGGGTTCAGAGACATTATCTTTCTTATGTTACAAAGACAGCAGAATAGCACAGCTAGGTTCTGAACCTGGGTCTGGTCGCCTGCCTCCGGGGGTCCCACACCACATATACCTGTGCACTTCTCTGACCTTCTTTTTCCCCAATTACTCCTTCTCTCCTGCAGTGAAACTCTTACCTTTTGAGATGTCTGAACAGAATCTGCATTGTGTCCTGATTTGGCTTTGGCAACTGTTTGATCAGATCCTTCACAGCAGAGACACGATGTCGAGGTTCTTGTTCTGAAAAAAAGACAACGAATGGAGAGTTTGCTTGAAACTGAAAGCAGTGACAAGGTTTTGGAACCTGGTATTTGGTGTTACGCAGTGACACCTGGTGGTCACATTTAATACTTCTGGAGTGAAGCGATTCTTTGAAAAAAATTTTTTTCAAGTAAGATCAAAAGGAATTGCAGTAGCTTAATCTGTATGTACAGAGGGTTTTCAACATCTGCGGGGAAAACTGAGTGCAACTACATACTTACTAATTGCATTAACAAAATCATTAAAATGATTAAACGTAAAGAGAGGTTCCGGTAATTCTCGAAAAAACATTTTGAGGGCTCCAGTGATGACATGAATATCTTCCCATTTACTATCCTTCAAGTCCAATTTCTCATCNTGAGTGCAACTACATACTTACTAATTGCATTAACAAAATCATTAAAATGATTAAACGTAAAGAGAGGTTCCGGTAATTCTCGAAAAAACATTTTGAGGGCTCCAGTGATGACATGAATATCTTCCCATTTACTATCCTTCAAGTCCAATTTCTCATCTGCAAAACAGAAGGAATAGGAAATTCTTGGAAATTATTTTAAACCAATTCTAACAGTATGAGTGATTTTTCTGTATATAACAACAGGGAATATGACCTTACCGTGATTGACTGCAAACCTCAGCTTCTGGATCACTGCTAGGTTGCCACTCACTCTGTAAATCCCATCAACATCCAGCCCTAAGAGACGAATGACAATAATTCAGATTGAAGTTCTTGTTGGTCTCCTCTACAGATGCTTTCACATCTTAGAATTCTTATTTATTAACATTTAGCCTAAAATAAAATTTCTCCTTTCCTCTCAATGGCTTTTTATAGCTACTTGGCAGGGAAAGAGGGGTGGAGATTCACTCTGAATTGTTTGGTAAACAGCAACAAATCTACTTAATCATGCAGACTGTGGATCGCCTCACAGAAGTCATCTTAACCTTGAAATACTAACAATTTATGATAAACTTCAGCAAACACTTGAGGATAAATCAAACAGTAAAGAAAACTGGTAGATCAAACAGTAAAGAAAGCTGGTAGATAAAATCAGCCTACCTATTTCTTTGTATATCATTTGCTAGTGTAAATGTACATATTAAGGCACCCTCTAAAAAATGTTTGTCAAATTATTGCTGTTGTTCAGTTGTTGAGTCCAACTCTTTGTGACCCCATGGACTGCAACACACCAGCCTTCCCTGTCCTTCACTGTCTCCCAGAATTTGCCCAAATTCATGTCCACTGGGTCGGTGATGCTATCTAACCACCTCATCTTCTGCTGCCTTCCTCTCCTACTACTGGCCTCAACCTTTCCCAGCAATTACGGTCTTTTCCAACAAGTAGCTCTTCGCATCAGGTGGCCAAAGTATTGGAGCTTCAACATTAGTCCTTCCAATGAATATTTAGCGTTGATTTCCTTTAGGACTACCTGGCTTGATCTCCTTGCAGTCCAAGGGACTCTCAAAAGTCAGTGTTTACAGATGTGTAGAATGGACTTTTGGACTCTGTGTGAGAGAGAGGGTGGGATGATTTGGGAGAATGGCATTGAAACATGTATACTATCATGTAAGAAACGAAGCGCCAGCCTATGTTCGATACAGGATACAGGATGCTTGGGGCTGGTGCACGAGGATGATCCAGAGAGATGATATGGGGTGGGAGGAGGGGAGAGGGATTCAGGATTGGGAGCTCGTATACACCCGTGGCGGATTCATGTCAATGTATGGCAAAACCAATACGGTATTGTAAAGTAAAATAAAGTAAAAATTAAAAAAAAAAAGTCAGTGTTTATAATAAACTTAATATGTTAAGTGAAGTGTTACTCGCTCAGTCATGTCCTACTGTTTGGGACCCCCACAGATTGTAACCCACGAGGCTCCTCTGTCCATGGAATTCTCCAGGCAAAAATACTGGAGTGGGTAGCCATTCCCTTCTCCAGGGGATCTTCCCGACCCAGGAATCAAACCTGGGTCTCCTGCAATGTAGGCAGATTCTTTACCATCTGAGCCACCAGAGAAGCCCAATAAACTCAATACAAGCCAGCAACTAAAATGATGGTTCTATAAGAACTGATAATTTGAGGTAGCTATTAATTTTTTATTTATTATGTAAAATAGAATCACTTGAAATTCACACAATGAAATCCCCAAAAGTTCAAATATTCAATAAATGATGATGCACATATTAACATTATCTAATGTGCTTATTATTCATTTAACTTCCAGTAAAGGCAAGGACCATGGCTTCTCTATTGTCAGGCTGATAAAGATCAGACAAGAGATCCATAAGCAGCAGTAATTACATTTTATGCAAACATTTTTATTACACAAGATTTTTTTGATGACATACTGATCTAAGTTAATGTGACTGTAGTCAAGATACTGTTATTTTAAAAGCTAGTATAAATAACACGCTAAAATTAACCAAAACAGAAATTAATTTAAGTCTTCTTTTACAAGAAATGATATAAAGAGGATTTGTCTATTTGGACACTTTATAGTTGACTTAGCAGTTTTGGAAGGTCATCTCATTTTTATTATAAACAGAAGAAACTTTCTCTTGGTAAGTAAACACCATCTCCAATACTGTCCAATCATTTCTTAATAAACACAGTTTTACAATCACCACTTTCATTTTAAGCAAATGTCAACTCCAAATGGCTTCAAGGAATACCATATCCTTAATCAACCCTAAGTACTGAACATTCAACAGATGACTACAAAGGTCTTAAGTTTGAAACAGTACAAAAGAGTAAGCTTTTCTTTTTTTTGCAAAACATGCCTTTCTTGACAACTTACAAAAGAACTTCTGGTTCCAACACTTAAACCCAAAAATCCTAGGAGTTTGAATGGCAAAACAGTAGGCTCGTGTGCTTAACATTAAAAAAAATTTTTTCTTACCATATTGCTCGACATGTTCAATGCATAATTTCACAAATTTTGGCACTGTGCTATTCTCTCTTTGACACAAATTAGAAAGATTGGCTCCAAATACCTGATCTGGAAGAGATTTTAAGAAATAATAGTTCACAGAGTTGCTAAACCACTGGGAGCTCAACAAGAGGTGTCCTTGCAAAGGTGCCCTCACCACGACACATGCCTGTCTCATCTGCACTTTGCTGACTGCTTCCAACTGTACTTCGCCACACGGTTTTCCTTCTTCGCGAAGCTCCAGGAACACCTTCCCTCACTCCTGTCTGGCTCCTCTGGTCTTGTTTTTGGTGGCCACACCTCGCGGCTTTCAGGATCTCAGTTCCCTGACCAGGGACTGAACCTGCACTTGGCAACTGAAAGCACAAAGTCCTAAGAACTGGACCATCAGGGAAGTCCCTGACTCCCTTCTTACTTTCTCATCCTGTGCAGAGGACAGGATCAATCTTCCCCCCTAAATGGAGTTCCTTCTCATCACTTCTGGTCTCAGCTAATATGTTACCTCCTGAGACGCACCTTCTTTGGGACTTTCCTGGTGACTCAGTGGCTGAGACTCCATGCTTCCAATGTAGGGGGCCCAGGTTCAACCCCTGACTGGGGAACTAGAGCCCACATGCTGCAGCTAAGACTTCCCATGCTGCATCTAAGAGTTCACATGTTGCAGCTGAAGATTCCGTGTGCCACAACAAAGTCCCAGAGCAGCCAAATAAATAAATAGTGGGGAAAAAAACAACCCTCTGACTATGCTACCTAAGGTAACCCAATTCTAGTCACTCTTGTTTTATCACTGTGTTCCATTCTTCGTGGAACTCATCACTATTTTAAGTTATCTTGTCTGTATCTCATCTTTATAGAAGTTTCTTTTTTCCCCAGCAAATGCTTTGCTTTTAAGCATTTTCACTGGACTGTAGCTGATTTAGAAGGTTGTGTTAATTTCAGGTATACAGCAAAATGATGCAGTCACACACACATATACTCACTCTTTTTCAGACTCTTCTCCCCTACAGGCCACTATAAGAGCATCGAGGAGAGCTCCCTGTGCTATACAGCAGGTTCTCTCTAGTTATCCATTTTACACAGAGCAGTGTTCACTGAAACTTATTTGTATACTTTAGTCTAGATGCTTTGCAAACAGATGTCCCAACAACAGTCTTTGTTAGAATCTTCACAAAAGACAGGCATAATATATATATTATGCTACCTTTTATTATATTTTTTACTGATGAACAAATGTCTTTTGAGTTAGGTATTAGAAAATTCTACCTTTGAAATTAAACACACTTTTAAGAATTAAAGGTATACACAGCCAATGTAATTTTAAAGACTATTTAAAGATCTTATTAGTGAATTGTGAACTCTTACACTTCAAAAAAATATAAAAGTTAGGAAGAAACACTTTATACTAATTTTGTAACTACCTTAAATGAGAATTGAAGGCAAACAATCAAGAATAAAATTGTTCATTATCTTTCTTTTTCTCTACTGTTAGTGACTATTCAATATTTCTTCTGATCTGTGTATCTCAAAACTAAAAATCTTAATTGTCACTCTGAAAGTCTGCCACCCAACCCATCACATCTGTGTAGTTCCTCTGGTGCAGGGTTTCTAACAACTAAATTTGGTATTTACATCTGTTCAATGCTTTAAACTCACATGCATTTAAAAACCAATTTTAATTACTCAAATGTATTGCAATCACTGTACTGATAATGAACAAGGAATGAAAACATTTTTATTCTTTCAAAATTACTCAGCTATCAATGTAAAATGTCTTATTTCTGATTCTGGCCAAAGTTCATTGCTATAAACATCACTTCTACCTACCTTTAATATAACCTTTTTCACGAACAGCTTGCAAAGTGGGGCGTCGTGTAAGAAACTTCTTCAAGTTTTTCTTGGTTTTTTTCTGTTCTGAAGNTTTCTGATTCTGGCCAAAGTTCATTGCTATAAACATCACTTCTACCTACCTTTAATATAACCTTTTTCACGAACAGCTTGCAAAGTGGGGCGTCGTGTAAGAAACTTCTTCAAGTTTTTCTTGGTTTTTTTCTGTTCTGAAGAATCTATGCTAGATACTTTTGTGGCTTAAGACAGATATTAAGCATTTTATAAGATAAAGGCTTTTTTGATAAAAATTTTTCCACCTAGCATTCAAAATATATTAATCTCATATATAAAAATCAGAGTAAATCAATTATTCTAAATTTAATATGGTTTAAGAGTAACTCAGGAAGAATTAAATTAACACAGACCCAATTTCAAAGTAATATACCACACAAAACATTCCATTTCTATCACTAAACACCGGCCACAAACAGTGCCTTCTTTGGTACGTGTGCCAAGACATCTGTAATTTATTCTAATATATACTCATTATTTAATAAGTGATACTATGTATAGTCTTAGACTATCCCCCGGTTTTAGAGCATAAAATGAAGAGCAAAAAGTAAAGAAACCATCCTATAAAACATAAACAAAACCTCCACCCTTCCCTATCCTTACTGAACTGGGAGCTGGGGGTTGTGTACGTATACATATATATTAAGATGTACTCATATGTACACACATGTATGTATATACATATCCATCACCATTATTTGTGCTTCAAGCTGAACTCAGACTCATCATAAGTATCCCTACCCTGAGCTAAGGATGGGATCACCTAGAAAATGTTCTACATTTCTCACAGTCCTGATTTCTTTTTTGATTACCATAATACAAATTTGAAAAGTAAATTTCTTGGAAATAACTATATGTGAAGAAAGTTGAGAGCACAAACAATATGTAAGGAAAGGATTAAAACAATAAAATTTTCATGTGTTTACACTGTTATATGGTGACAGTGTCAGTTATAGGCCTGAACAATTAGAATGTAAAAGAGCAAAAGAATTGATTTTTCTACTCCTTCAGTTACTCTGAAGACCAAAAGTTCCGAGTTAAATGTGGATTTGTTCAAATAGATTTAACAAAGTTCAGAGTCATGGCTAATGGCCTGTTTAAACTATGTAATTTACAAGAGGCCTGCTTTAGAAAATGTAATCCCTGAAACTGCTGGCTCACTCTGGTCGTCTGGAGGTTAAATTCACGCACCTACCTGCACAGACATCTGAGTCAGAGACAGCTGCCTGGTGTTCAGTTTGGAACTACGGTACATATCCCCTAACTTCTGACTTCTTAATGTGTAAGGATCTTAAACAGTAATTACATATTTTTCAGTTCATAAAATTCAGCTTCCTAGAGACCTCAACATAAGTGCATTCTGTTGTGTGCATTTTTTTTTCTCTCTTGAAAAGGTAATGCAATATATGCTGCCATCGGGGTCATATGATTAGGGTGAAAAGTAACTGAGTAAACGAAGATCGAGAACACTGAAGATCGAGTAAACGAAGATCAAGAACACTGAAACACTGAGGCTGCAACTACTGAATCTTACAACTCTTGTAACAGTGGTGATTCCACTCAGCATTTACATATTTACTTTAAAACTTTGAAGAGCTAAGAGAATAATAAGCTCATTCAAACCACTAGCAAAACTGGGAAAGAAAAACTTACAACGCAATTTCTTCGGCTCCTTCTGGTCCTTTTCTTTATCGTGCTTTTCTATTCCTGGTGAATCTGGTATCTCCTCTTCAATTGCTTCATCGGGTTCTACTGTCTGTTGGGTAGAGATTTTCCACACACATATTACTTTTACAACTACTTTAGATGCAATTCTCAGAATGATCAGTGATCAACTCTTCCAAATGACTTTAAGGAATGATTTAGTATACAGAATCCATGATTTAGATACTTGATAAATATTATAAAAAATACTTTTTCTCCCCCATTGATGGCATTAATTCTGAATTTCAATAAAGAAAAAAATTACTGATAATTCACAAGGATAATGGGTTTGTACTAATAGTGATAGTGATAACCGTTTGATCAAGTGGCAGTAATAACCGTTAGAAGGTCAGGCTATAACCTGCAGTAACAGATCAGGATGAGGCTACATCGTTGATAACAGGACAGACAAAGCTTACCTGCAGTGGCACCTTAACTGTTTCACAGCAACAGTTTTTTAAAACTGCACGTTGTGTCAACAGTTCATCATTACTCCCAGACTCTAGAACTCATTTAAGCCTTACCAAGTTTACTTTTACAAGTTAAAAAGAAGACTGAATTCTCAAAACTGAAAACACTGCTCTGCCTTTCACTGAGATCCTTACTCTACCAAGAATCCATTTCTGTGCACAGTGTAAGGAAAAGCTCCGGCTTCTCCTTGGGCCTCCAGCTGACCAGCACGCGCCCTGTCCTGGCACACTGAAAGGTATGTGGGTCTGTCTCCAGCTTCTTTATTCTGTTCCACGGGTCTGTGTATCTCTCCCGTTATGGATAGATAGCTTTACCAGGGCCTGACATATGAAACTGCAAGTCTTCTGCAAGGGTGCCTTGCATATCCTTAGCCCTTTGCATTTCTAAATGAATTTTAGAAAAAGCTTGTTAAGTTCTATCAGAAAACCTACTGGGATTCTGAAGGAGATCCAAATACCTCAAACCTAAAAATGTATAAATCGTTTGGAAGAATATTGTATCTTTATATAACTGAATCTTTTAATCCATGAACACAATATACTTCTCATTTAATTAAGATTTGGCAATGTCTCTCAATAAAGTTTTGTATTTTTCCCTGAAGAAGTTTTGCCCATCTCTTGCCTTCAGTATCTTTTCCTACTCTGCAAACAGTATACATATAAAATTTTTATAATCAATAATATAGTCCTCCCTTTTCAGATGGCTTATTCCTGAACCTGGAGGCCTTAATTTAAAAAACCGCTTTCTCCGCAAGGCCTCCCTTGATCCCTCCACTATCATTAGCTTCTACCTAATCAGAGTCTTTATACGTTCATTATATTAACTGTTCAGCTGTCTGTCTTCAGTAATCTTCTGCCTTTGACTGTAAGCTCTATGCATCTGGCTACATGCTGCTACATCCCAGGGCATAAGACACTCACACGTTTGGTAAATGAATAGCAGCATTCCTTGCTTTCAAAGGACAGTGAATGGATTACTGTGACTAGAGCGGAAAGCCTATTCTGGGTAGAGGAAAAGGTACATCTGGATAGACAGACTGGGCTCAGGCTGTTGAACTTTAATACGATTCATATTAGGTTTCTGAGCAGGAGAGGATTATAAAAGTGACTTAGGAAGTTTCATACTGTAGTGGCATTAAGAATGGATTGGTGTGGGATGGTGTGAGATGAAATAACGAAAACTGTTCAGGGGTTACTCTTAGTATAAACATTTAAAGACCTGTCCGTGGTTTCAGAAATAAATGAAAAAGGACAAGGTTCAGAAATTTCATACAGTATTACAGACTGCAAAAGAAGAATTCACATCTAGACTGGTGAATAATTTACTAGAAGAGTAAAAGTTGGAGGTGGAAGAGTTAAAAAAAAATTCAGATTTCAAATCTGAGTGTTCTAACTTGGGTGAATCACAAAATTTGGGCGCATAAAAGGATACTTGGAGACAATCCAGTCCCAATTTTTTTTTTTCAGTAGAAAAACTGAGACCCACAGAAAGAGAACACTTGGATATGATCACAAACCTTGTAATAATGAAGCATTACCAACAAAGTCTCTGAGACATATCTCAATCTCTACTAAAGCCAGTGATTCCCCAACTTTCTTCTGTCTCCATTTAGTTTAAAATCATTGTAAGTATCCACTTCTAAGTATCCGCTTTCTTTTCACTTCTGTCTCTGACACATGATCCTTAATCAGGAGCCATGTCCCCATATGCTGAGGGAGTAGGAATAGTCTAAGTGCAGCTTCAAGTTGTTTATTACTGCTCTTACTAACTCAGCTTCAGAATATAAATATGAAGTTCTTTTAGGTATAATACATATGAGAAGAAATTCACCAGGAACACAAGGGTAATGTAAGTAGAAAAGGAACTAGTAAAGAGAATGTGCGAATGACCAGACGACTTCATTCATCTCACCATTTTGCTCAGTACCGGTTTCCACCAAACGGTATGATTTCCAGCACACCCAGTTGATGACAAGATGACAACAGGGCAGACTAGGCAGAGTGGCTGGCCCTGCCTCTGGAGCTAATTGCTTTTTGAACCAACGCCTCATGTGACAGTTACGTGAAATCTACTGGTGGCAAACATCCTATAAAGGTGCATGCTAAATCACTCATCAGCCTCTCATGTGCTCCTGGCTCAGTCACTCAGTCATGTCCAACTCTTTGCGACCCCATGGACTGTAGCCCGTCAGGCTCCTCTGTTCACAGGATTTCCTGCCATGGAGCGGGTTTGCCATGCCCTCCTCCAGGGGAGCTTCCTGACCCAGCAATCAAACCCGCATCTCTTATGTCTCCTGCACTGCAAATGGATTCTTTACCGCTGGGCCAACGGGAAAGCCCCATCAAGCCCTAGGAATTGCTAAACTGATCACTGTCAAATATGCATTTTTTAAAAGTATTTTTTCACACATAAATTGGAAACTAGACATACAATAAACAGCCAAAAAAAAGGAAGAAAGATTAAACAGCTCTAAAGTAAAAAAAAAAAACCACATCCCTAAGTCAAACACATACCTGATTACTGATAGTATTACTGAGAACTTTAAACCAATCATTGATAACAGTGTCATTATCAGACTGAATCAGCAATTCAGTTCCTTGACGGGTTTTCAGCTTTAAAAAAAGAAAAAAAAAAAAATATGTGGTTAGTGCTTTCAATCAAGTAAATGGATTTAATTCAAAGTCTACTAAACCACCAGCAGAAGATGAGATGCCATATATTATATTAATGGTGATGCAAGGTTACAGATTCCACAGTGATGCCATTATCCCTTATTTTAGTTTAAAATAATACCAGCCGAATTATTTTACAAAACATGATGTTTTTCTTACAATACATTCTCAATGAAAAGCTAATAACTTAGGATACCAAACTATCACACAAACACCACAAAACTTGCTGAAATCTTATATATGTCATCATTAAAAACAAGTTCAAGTATCTAGGCTATGCATTTTAAACAAGAATTTAAATATAATTTGTAAAGAAATAAAACCTATGATAGTTTTACAGAAACTTGAGAAATTTTTTCTCTCTAGTTAAAAAAAATAAATGTAGATAGGGAATATAGAAGGGTTAGACTTTCAATATTTCCTACTTAGTACAAAGAAAGGGCACAGACAATATATTTTCACATCCCCTCTAGAGAGAAACATTACTGAGCTATCAAACCATGAACGAACTAAAGTAAGGATACTACATATGATTCTATATGAATGTGATAACAAATTTACATATGACATCCTTGGTTCAACTGAAGAAGGATTTTGAGTTAGCCACAGAGAGCATTCCTTCTATTTTCTGGCTGGTGAATGTTTGATTTCCCTTTTTCCCAGAGGAACATATGGCAATGCTTCTCAAACAACATTCTGAGATATAGTCCTCAAACAACTCCTGTAATAATGTTTTAAAAGATATCCCTCAAAATATACACAAAGGATTCATTATGTGATGTTAATTTAGAAAATACTGGATTGAGGAGATCTGAACAAGACTCTATCCTTCCAGACTTCTTAGAGTTTTGTTCCTCGAGGATACACTGTGGTTTTCTAACAGAGGAATAAAATACACACTATTTCCCCAATTTATTTGGCCATGGGACCCTCTTCATTCTGGAATGAAACAAGGCTACTTCAGGAAACAGTGACTTCCTTCCCTGAATTTCTTCCTAGAAAGCAGGCCAAGCAAACAATCAATAGTGAATATTCACTGCACATAAGAAACTCTGTTCTGTTAGAGGTTCTACTTAAGAATAGCATTGAAACATGTGTGAAATAGATCGCCAATCCTGGTTCGATGCCTGAGACAGGGCGCTCAGGGCGGGTGCACTGGGACAACCCTGAGGGATGGGATGGGGAGGGAGGTGGGAGGGGGGTTCAGGATGGGGGACACATGTACACCCATGGCTGCTTCATGTGACTGTATGGCAAATACCACTACAATACTGTAAAGTAATTAGCCTTCAATTAAAGTAAATAATTTAATTTTTAAAATGAATGAAATAAAAGTTTTTGATACATGCTAAAAAAATAAAAATAAGCAAAAATGCAGTCTCTGCTTGAAAATTTTTTCTTCTTTTTGGATAATCTAGTGGGGAAATAATTTACAGAAGATGTTAACTCCAGCTACATGAATCAAGTGCTATTTTAAATGCATAAACTTGCAACATCTCTATTGTGAGTCTTGGAAGAGAGGAAACATTTGACCAGCAGAGACTAGCAGCCCTTGGTACTGGAGGTAGATTCATCAGGAGTAAAAATCAACAGGACAGAAACACTTACGTTCCACTTGGGAAATGTCAACTCTTCCAATCCCCCTGGACAACAGGAGGTAAGGCCTGAGACAGGAGGCTCTAAAGGAAGGCTACTTGCAAAGCTGGTCTGAACACGCTCTCCACACACACAGCGTGACCGCGGCTCCTCCACCAGCAGGGGGACCCTGAATTTTTGGCCGGCCACCTGGCTTGCTTTAAGACGCAGAGCACAATGGTGCTTGACTCTTCGTCCAGATCTCAAGAAGCCCTGGGGCTCCCACTCTGGCCCTCTGGGAACCCTGAATGTGAAGAAGCCCAGAGTCGCTCCACTGCACAAGGAGAGAGTCAGTGAGAAGGAGCCCAGCCAGCAGCGAGCACTGAGCCCGGAGAGGGCAACTAGACTGTTCAGCCCCACTCAAGCTGCTGGACGACTGAAGCCTGGTGATCGGACCTGGGTGAGGTCAGAACCACCATTCAGCTGAGCATCAGAACCACCAACGTTTCAGGCAGGCCAAACTGAGCAAACAACGTGCATCTTTTCTTGGGCTACTGAGTTTGGGGCAGCAATAAGTATGTGTTACTGTGGGGAGCTTTTTATGACACAGGGAAGGCTTTAACTTACTTTTTAATATTGGATTTTGTGGGTAAAGGGAACCACACCTTTTATTGTTGCTAGGGAAATTGAAGACTTGGAACAAAGGCTTGTAATATAAAGTCTGAGATCTAATCACTTACGCAAATAAAGCTAGATCTTTACACCAGCTTTTTTGACTTAAAAGATAAGTCAAATACAAACTGACTTAATGACTAACGCTGCCTTAACTAGTCACACTGAAAGACAATTTCCCCAATAACTCAGAACATAAAATTACTATGGTTAAGAATAACGATTATACTTAGACAATAATTTATTACCTCAAATACATTCTTTTTGCTGGATTTATCCTTTGAAGCCATCTCAATGGTCGCTCCCTTAAGGTCCACCGTGAACTCTGGTTTGGACTGATTACTCCCAAACTTCGTTTCGGAAAAAAAGGAAAAACCTTTGTTATATTCATGTACATACATGTATCCAAGAAGAATTAAGACCAATTTTGTATTATTAACAATAAACGAAATGGGGGGTTACCTCAAATTCTTCTCTTTTTATATCATAAAATAACAATTCCTACTTGAAATTGAAAAATGTTTGTAAGACATGATTACATACAGTTCATTGAAAAGGAAACAAAATGGCTCAACCTCCATTATTATAAGAAAAATACAAAGTAAAGCCACACTAAAATCTTTTTTCACCCATTAGTATAAAAACAACAATAAAAAGTTTGATGAAAAATTACATTGGTGAGGCTAGAGAGTAATAGGCCCTCATTTGCAAGTGGGCTATAAACCAGAATTCCTGGAGAGGAAAAATTGCTAATACTATATTTTCAAATTTATAAACACGTATATACTGTGGCTGAGCGATTCTATTTTTTTGAATTTATTCTAAACTATCCATAATTATGTAAAATGACATGTTCAAAAGGTCATATTCTTATATACATATAAATAACATCTGGCAGATAACCAAGTTCTTTTCCACCGAATAAACATTCTCTAAACCTGATTCTGTACTTTCAAAGGTTATTTCCTTATTGACTCTTTATGTTGTCAACAACTAACAATAGCTCGTAAAAACAAAATCCTGAGCCCCATGTTCTTTTATTCAGCCTTTATTGGAAATAAAAGCTAGAGCCAGATGCCCTAAAGCCTCAGCAATTGACAGAGGAAAGGTGAACAGATCAGGAAGATGGTGAACATGGGTGCTTTGAGAAGAAGCAGCACTTAGTTGGCTATTATGTTTTGTTAACGAGATAAGGAAAAGGTTAGTAAGCAGCAGAAAAACGTATGTTAAATATAGACCTATTCTATATATTGCCATCATTAACTTAAATTTCTGTTTCATCTATTAACTGAGAATAGAAAACAGCAATCCTATGTTACTGTAGGATTTGGGAGGTTAAAAAATCCATACAGGCTGATGAATTGTAATCTTCAAGTTCATAAAGATTTGTTATAGAAAATCTCACTTGCTAAAATATTTTCAAATTCTGTTTGTCATCAGAAATGAATCTTACCCACCAACCTTGTGATAACTTATTCACTATTCATAACATCAATGACAACATTTGTAATTTCACTTTTAATAAATGCTTCAGCTTCATCTGTTCCCTTTTACTACATCTTTTCAGCTGGTCTTAAATACTATAACTGACATAACTAAACAAAACTCAAGGTATTATATGGGATTTATTAGTGGAATCAAAACAAAATTCAGACTATTTCATGGAACTAGTGGAACAATTAAAAAATCACAAAACAAATTTTTAAAATTTCACAGAACCTCTGCCTTCTTATTCCTTTTGTCATTCAAAAAACATCAAAATTAATTCACATTGTAATTTAAAAATCACTGTAATTAAATCACAAAGCTATGATGGGCACAGATAACTTTCTGAGCAAATCTGATGTATTTCGAAAGTTATAAAACTTAAATGGATACATTTAACAAAATGAAAAAAATTAAATATAGTTTAACTTGTCATCATGACATGCTTGGTAGATAGTTATAAGCTAAGATATAAATAACCAACCAAATAAGCTACAGTAACCAAATACAATGACATGACAAGGAATGCTATAAAAATGCTCTACTGTGGTCAGCAAAATTTTATGTTTGCTATCCATTATTTCTCAAAATCCAGTCCTGCTTTTCTCTGCTGTAACCATCACCCCAATGCATTCATGGAAAAGAAAACAGAACTACTGTGGCAAGGGACATGCAACAAGAACACATACAGTGACAGCGGAAACAGGATCAGATTTTACATATGCGACAGCAGGCCGGCGGCGGACAGAGATTTTCCAGGAAGAAAGCAGCGAGAGCAGAAGCTCAGAGACTGAGCCCTGCTGGCAGAATGACTTGATGGGAAGAGGGAAGAAAATGACGATGTCATTACAGTGCACGATGGCAAAATGACATACAAGAGAAAACCATAATGGAACCAGGCGGGACAAAAATACAACTCTGCAAGCAGACACAACACAGGCAAAGCTACATACGTCTCCAAAACATTCTCCAAAATATTCTCCAAAAGCCCTAGAGTTTACCTCAGGGTATTTTCTGACTTTGTCATTCTATCAATTCACGCTTATCTTTGAGATGAATGCTTTTTACAACTTACTTTGAACAGACTTGTCCTCCCTTATATTCACAAGGGAAGACTTGGCGGGTAACAGAGAGGAGTCGTACAGCCCCTCCTCACAAAGCCTTGAGCCTCCTCCCTGTGGCTGGCAGGGCCACGTACTCTGGTTCCTGTCTAAGATCTCTCTGAGGAGCGGCCCTGCCGTCCAGCTCGCCTTCCCCTTACTCAGGGACTGTGGCTCTCTACCAGAGGCAAGGCTGTCACCCAGGGAACCCCTGGCGAGGTCTGGAGACGAGCTGGAGGTGAGGGTGTTGCCATGACCCGCTGAACAAATAAGGTGAAAGGAGGTAAGAAAAAGACAAATATAATTTAAGTTACTGATCTAACAACCCAGGGGACAACTAATACTTTCCAGGAAACAAGTGACGTCTACCCATCCCAAAGGAGAAGGAGAGGGCTGGCTGGATTCTGCACTGGATGTGGCACCAGTGTACAGGCAGCATGTGCACATTTCATTTGCTCCATCTTAACTACCCATGAAATCAAAAATAAATATAAAGCGTGAACAGTTTTCTAAAAACAGAGGCTCAAATAGTAGAATGGTTTTGTTCAGCATCCCATCAATGCGTATATGCCCAGGAGTGAGTGTAAGATCTGAATTGGCTATTTCTTCCAGGGGATATCAGTAGAGGTTTTTGCACTTAGTTTGAAACTAATCTGTAAGGAATCATAGGTCTCCAACACGGCCCTGGAACAAACCATCTGAGCCCAAGTGAAGGAAACATAACGTCTTCCAACAGCAATGGGAAAAGCTGACTCTGCCAGAGACTGACTCGCGACAGCACCTTCCTAAGTTACACTCAAGGGAAATCTTCACTGGAGGTGATTCTCGTCTTTCTGGCTTACATGCCAGCCTCGGGTAAGACATGATTTCACTGTATAAACAGGACACATTTTATTTGTGATAGATCTAGCTGGTGACTGAGCAGAGAAATAAAGCTAGGAGTCTTTCAAATCCTTTGTGAACAATCCTAATTACAGAGTTAATTAAAAAGCATTTTGAATATTTCCTCAATTTTTAATATTTATGAGTCCTATATACACTGAAATATATTACATATACTTACACAATTTTTAATTTGAATAACCTTATTTGCTTTTACTTAGGCCACTTAAATTAGTTTCAATTCCCTTATTATACGTTATATATGGGAAGAAAAAGCAAGGTGGTTTGAGATTTTTTAGTTAGCCATATAATAAAAATTAAGAATTGACTGCATAATCAAGCATTTTATCATATCCCACATCTGTTTAGTTTTTAAGACTATAAAACACAGTGTGACTATGTTTTATCAAATTATATCAATCTGTATCATAATGTATTACTGACAATATATTAATAAAATTTCATTTAAAGGCAAAAACTCAAATACTGAATCTCTGACTCGATAGACGTGAGTCTGAGTGAACTCCGGGAGTTGGTGATGGACAGGGAGGCCTGGCGTGCTGCGATTCATGGGGTCGCAAAGAGTCGGACACGACTGAGAGACTGAACTGAACTGAAAGTTAAAACACTATTAAGAATTTCACAATTTCAAAATTGGTGAGCTCAGTGGATTTTAAACTATGTTTCTGCTATTATCACATGGTAATGCAGTAACCCAACTTGAGATGATGAACAGAAATACCCTACGCCCTCCGCTGGCATTAGTTTTAATTACGAGTTCTGATTTATATAAAGTCGTCAAGAGACCTTCTTAAAATGCAACCATTAGTCTATACTAATGGTACTGTGCTGAGGTATGCACTTAATGTCCCCTAATGAGAAAAAAAAATTCATTTTCTTTAAGTCACAGTGGCGCCAGTGGTAAAGAACCTGCCTGCCAATGCAGGAGACATAAGAGACATGGGTTCAATCCCTGTGTGGGGAAGATCCCTCGAAAAAGGAAAACAGCTACCCACTCCAGTATTCTCACCTAGAAAATCCCATGGACAGAGGAATTTAGTGGGCTACAGTCCTTAGGGCTGCAAAGAGTCAGATACGACTGAGGCAAATTTAGCAGCACGGACATATCTGCCTACCTCAATGATGCCTCACTTACCACAGTGATCTATGTACCTGTTTTATCTGTATATACTACAACTTGCAATCTTTAGGGATTGGTAATTACCAAATAAATGATCATTATCCAACTTTCTTCAGGAACTTTATTAATCTCTAATTGCTTCTCCATTGCTTTCATTCACTTCCTTCACTCAATTTCAAATAAAATTTGAGCCACAAGTAGGAAGAATAAATAAATGCAACGTCTTCTAGAAATGAGTTAATATAACAAAAAAGTACCATATGCTTCACCTCAGGTGACAAAGGAAAAATAATTATCAATTTACTTCAAGACAAGTCAAACAAAAATTTCAATCTTTTAATTTAATGTAGATAAGCATATCACAGGTCAGTTTCACTGTACTGGCAGACGAGAGAGCAAATCAAAGCATCAGAGAAGCAAAAGAGAAGAAATATTCCAGAAAGTTCCTATCTGCACTCAACCCAACAGTTTTGGCGGTTACTACATCATGGTACTCGAGGACTAGCATGCTCTGAACAATGTTACATGATTGTAAAGGTATGTGACTAAGATTTGCTTTGATTTTACAAATGGATTTCTCTTTTATCAAAGATAAGGCCAACAGGTCCTAGTTATTTTAAAGCAACTGAGTAATTTTAAGAAATATTCATTAAGATATAAAGCAGACGAAAGACATTAGCTTAATTTCATTTTTAAATCTTTTTGGAAATACCCAAAACATGGACTCTGGAGCCAAAATGGTACCCAGATCTGTCACTTACATAGCTCTAAGACTTTGAGCGAGTCACTGAACTGTTTCACACCTCATTTTCTCATCTCCAACAGAGAGAGAGCGGATGATAAATAGTATTCCCCCACAGTTAAGAGACTAATACAGATATACATACACACACACACACACACACACACACACACACACACACACACCATCCTCTATACTTAGAACAGTATCGCATACATTTTCAGGATTCAAAAAATGTTAACCTATTATGGTATGTCACAAATTATAATTTTTGGTATTTCTATTATAAATAACCGAGAATTAACAGTAGTAAACACTCAAATATACAAACAGCTTCAAAGTCCCACAAGTAATGGTGACATTTTATTTTCTTCTGAAAGCGGGGCTGATATCATATACAGACATGGAAACCTGACTAGTATCCAAAAGTCAGGTCACAGTATCCAACAGTCAAGGTGGGGCTTGCCACATGACAGCTTATTTTCTAACTAAATACCTGAAAGAGCAAAGTCAGATTTTAACAATACAAGTCAACTTTTCTAAGTGGCCCTTTTCTTTGTCTTATGAGTCAAAATGCATCTTTAACTAAGAAAGCCTCATTTATTTGCACATGAGCGGTAGTTAAGGACTCTAGACTACCTTATGAAATTCAAGTGCAATACTGTCCACATAATTTAAATGTGTAAAGTCTCCAAAGAAAAGAAATACTTACCCAACTTGTGCTACTTCCTTGGGTTTTAGTGAAGAGTAAAGATGAACCCTGCAAAACGGCCCAAGAAGACAACCAGTTCTTTCTGTAATGAAAAGATGGCCAATGAGAATTCCATATCCTGTTTTTCAAACCAAACTTAAAAAGTTAACATCTACTTCACTGATATCAATGTGGTCCACGATTTACACTCATTACTGACATTCTTATTGTTTTTGTTGGGGATATAATTCAAATGGAAACTACAATCATTTTATATCCCCAAAGCAAATGAAGTAAATTAGAGATACAGATTATCAGAATAACTACCCATCTAATCATGTTCAGATGGGAGTAATCACATCTGACGACCAAGCACAGATGGTCACATCTGTGACCAAGGACACTAATTCAAAATCCTATGAATGGAACGCTACACTTGGCAAGAATTCTTATTCACACTCAAAAGAGTAGACAAACAGGATTATCTTACCTAATTCACTGCAGATTATTTTATATGTCTTAGTTATCACCCTTCCCCTAATGAGGCTGCACTAGGTAAGGACTAGACAGTAGGTACATTCTAAACTCCATGCTGAATGATCATCACTAAGGTTACTAAAGTGAGGCATTCAAAAACTTTTCTAAATTACAAAATCAACACACATACTCTATCAAAATTCTGAGCACAGAAATGTGTAAAGGAAAGGCCTCATTTCTCTTTCAATCCTTAATCTAGAGGTAAAAATGTTTACCTTTTAGGCAAGTTAATTGCTGGCAGGCTAAAATGAACATCAAATATATCTTCCACAGGAATTTAAGGCTTACCTTACAGCCAAACATATGGCATGTTTTGTGAAAACTTTATAGACACTCCTAAGAAGGTTTATTCTCCATTTGCAGAATGTAGAATTCAGTATCTATCAATTACACCTACTTTATTATTTTACAACTTTTTACATCTACCTGACCTTGAAAAGTAAAATAAAGTTTATTCCTACGGAGTCTCTATTTTTCCTTTTATTTCCTGTTTTGCTAATAGTCATTACGTTACTTACTTGAACTATTTCTAATGATTAGGTTTTCACTGTGAGTTGATGCATAGGGCTTTATCATTTTAAAGATGTTAGTGATCCCCCTTAGTTGAAACTATCTACTTTCTCTATGGAAATGGCTATTCTCATATTCCTCTGATATGCCTTTGTGTTTAATTTTTCTAAATCGTTTTTCAGAGGTCTCTTAAGACTGAGCCGGATTTTACTTTGTGCTTCACTCTGAGCATGTTTTTCTTGCAATGAGCAACGTATTTTGGAAGGATTTATTTTCACTTCTAAATTTATTTTATACTCAATCTCATATTTATTTAGATAGTATCTACTAACCTCTCTGAAAAATGCTAAAATATATTTCCACTTCAAATATACTTCCACTTTAAATAAGCTTTTTGAGTTTAATTTTCAAAATCAGAAAAACTGTGAAATGTATACCTATACTGAGTGAATGATAGTTCCCTTGAGGTCTGTGTGACTGAGTTGTAGGCAGAAATTAGTCACGTTTTTTTTCATGGAACCAATTCCCCCTCCCCCCCCCCCAGACCAC